>CM060949.1:133060492-133422992 GCA_030765055.1 Mantis religiosa | reverse complement strand
CAATGTATGGTCCTTCCTTAATGTTTATGCCACATGTTAAATGAATTTATTAAAATTATATGTTGGAGAGGTGTAAAGAATGAAACGGCTTCATGCTTCTGCTTAATAAAATTATTGATAATTCTGTTATCACCATAATAGTGCATAAAACAGTAATTACTTTGGAAAAACATAATGAACCTCACTAAATGTTATGTAATAACTTAAGTGGAAATTTTGTTATTTTTGGTATTACCTAGAACGAGTTTCAAAGGCATGAATCTAAACAGTTAAATGACATTCATTAGATGCAGATGTGTATTTGGAGATCATTTTTGGATGAAAATTTAAAATTTAACAGGTGGTCTGGTCTTTTATCAAAAGTTTTACCACTACCATCAACACTGCTGACATAAGGTTTGCCTTTCTTCATTTTCCCTCTTTCTGGACATCAAGTCTTGATTTTCAAAATAACAGTACAAATTTTGCTTCTTATATTTTATAATTTTTAAATGACCTTTAAGCTTGATATCAATATTGATATAATATCAATATATGGATTGATATCAATAGTCATTGCAACCAGATAGGTAAATGTTAATGCCTGCCATCTAATAATTTATGTATTATCATTGATTAACCTAATTATTGGAAACTGTAATAAATAACTTAAAATCCTGACTTAGAAATTGTAAGTTGCCATTGGGCTATATAATCTCGAATTAATATTTCTTTGTGGTCTACTGGAAAAATGCAAGTCAGTTGGGGAGTTTAATGTCATACTGACCTGTTTCCATGGTCAGTGGTTAGAGCAGATGTACATAAAAGGAAGATCCAGTGTTCAAATCCTGGCTATGGTATTGAATTTTTCATTTCTGAATCTACCTTTAGTCTGGCATTTTATTTATTGAAATTTTGTCTTTTATATCTCTCTTCTATTTAAATTTGCTGTGAAGTTGGCTGTGCCCAGGGATGAAAGGTGAATTCCTTGAAGATTTTTCTTCTGTAATTTTCTGTAATTGGTGGTTCGGCTTAGTTAATTTTTGTTTTAAAATATTCAGATCATTTTCTAAACCAGCTGATTTGTGAAACCATTCTAATGGGCTAATTTTGGGATTTAAGTTTATATCTAATTTTAAGTTGGACTTTTAAAAATTGTAAATTTTGGGTAACCTTGTATTATATTCACATGTGTGCATGTGTTTCCCGGTTAAATTCTAATTGTTTCTTGCTTCTAATGATTTTTATATCCAGAACTAGAATCCAGTTGTTGGTTTCTTTTTCATTGTGAATTTTACCGAGCTGTATGTGATTTTGTATCCTTTAATTTAGTCACAATGTTCTGTACCTAACATCTGGTTAAAGTAAAACTACTTGTTAATGCTGCAATTAGTTGCTATGTGCTATTGCTATTCTGGAAATACTGTGTCAGTAAGAACTCTAACTTGTTGAGAGGACAAAAACTTGTGGTTAACGATAACAAGAGTCGAGGCCATTATTAATGCAATGTGCTACTGCTATACTACTACTGGCAGAAAAGAGATACACTCTTAGTGTTTCCTAGTAAGAGTAATGGTAACTTCTGTTACACAAAATTACAGAATAGCCCTAATTGTTTATATATCTATGCCTAGATTTAAAAATCAGACAAATGAATTAATTGATAAGAGTCAACATGAAAAATTCAATGCCATCAGTTGGGGTTTTTGGAAATCATCCAACCCATTTGAAAGTTTATATATATTAGATTAGATTGATTTGCATTCAGTGAGTTCAGCCACAAAGACCTGTGAACATTGACTATGTTCGTAGAAGTGTACAGTTTAATAGCACATATAGAACATGTTAAGAACCTACTTATTAGAAAAGCCTATTACTCAGTTAAAGAATGTAAGCAAGATGACAATTATTGAATTTTGTTAGCAGTATAGTTTTAAGCTCTAACAAACATATTTATACAATTTTATTGCTATTACCCGCATTTTCTTTTGTATTCATCATTAATTTTATATGTAGTTTTACATTGTAATATGTATACTGATGAGACACCAGTTTACGAGCTTTACTCAAACATGTAAATGTTATTGTGTCAATAAATTTTGATTTGATTTAATTTAAGATACCAGAATACTTAACATAAAAACACATTATATACAGGCAACATAAAAAATAAGGCAAGGATAATCATATATGGTATAAAATAAAAAACTCCCTTATAGTTAGAAGGCTAGCGAATGAGTATACACAAATACAATTTTGTAGTTTCATTTCTTTTTTTCTTTTTTTTAAACTTTTACAGCCATTCCATAATTAAGGATGTATATAATTTGAATTCATTACTGTATTTGAAGCCTGACTTTATCCAGAAAAAATGATGTGTTATAATTCATACTACAGAATTATATCAGTAGTATCTTCAGACTTTAAGGGATGGTCATTACAACAGAAATAAGTTTAGACACTGAAACTAAAATTTAAAAATTATAGAAATTTAAAGTAAAATATTTCTATTTGTATCGAGATTTAACTGTATATTAATAAATACAATAACTGTAATAAATATGACTCATCTATAAATTAATAATTTCTATTTGTGTTTAATGCATTGTTTTGTGTCTGTTGCAGTTTGTCTTTCTTCCTTGCCCTTATGCTAACAGGTACCATTATTATCTCAGAAAGACATGATGGAGTCTGGGACAGGAGCATTGTGGCAGGTAAATATTATAACTTAGCTTTATTGAAGACACACATTTATTTTTAATGCCTAATAACATTTTCATAAAGAATTCTATGTTGTTACATTTGTATGGAATTCTCCAGCCACTATTATTTACTTTGATGTCTGTTCAATTTATTCCTGTAATACTTTGTACTTTATCCTGAAGTTGTTCTTCAGTTACAGCAAAAATCTGCAATATCAGTATTGAATGGGTTGCTAGGTGAAATTTGGATCACTTAATACAATGCAATACAATGTTTATTAGCCACAGGAATTCATACAGAATTATAGGCATTGTCAATATAGTTAGAGTATTTAACAATATTTACGATTCGTCTATGAGGTATTTACAATCTAGAGTTTATAGATAATTTACACAAATTACTATTCAGTACAATAACAGATCAACTCAGTTATGAATATTTATGCAGACACTGATTCTATTATCACACTTAATTTTAATGCTTTGGTCAGTTAAAATTCTTCATTGATGAGTCTTCCAATCTCGGACACATGAAACAAGAATAGAAATAGAATACATTAGTAGAATTATGCACAACAAACTGATTAATTTATACATTACCTGATTTGTATTCTAAGTATTCATTTACTGAGTAAAACTGATATTTTTAAATAAATTGTGTAGCTCTGCTTAAACTTATGAGGGTATGTGTTTTAATTGATTTGGCAAGTGGTTGTATAGCTTTAAACCCATGTATTTGATAGAAGTCTCAAATAGTTTTGTTTTATGAATATAGGTGTGTAATTTGTCTTTATTACATGTGTTATGGGTGTTGTATTTCAGCATTTGTGACATAGTTCGCAGTATTAGTCTTCATGTAAATCAATAACTGTTTCATATATAAACTTGGTAGGGTCAAGATATTCAAATCTCTGAAATGATTTCTGCAGCTTTCTATTTTTGGAATACCAACCATAATTCGTAATGCTTTCTTTTGTAGCTTAAATATGAACTTACTATTTGTAGTATTTCTCCACAATGGTAGTCCATATGATAGTAGTGAGTGAAAGTAGGCAAAGTAACAGGTTCTGAGTGCAGTAAATTCTACTCGAAGCTTCAGCTGATGTAAAACAAAACAAACACAGCTCAGCTTTTCTGCTAGCTTTTCTACACATTTGTCTCAACTTAAATTTTTGTCTAGCCATAGTCCTAAGAATTTAGTTTGCTGTTCAAAATTTATCACTCTGGAGCCAATTCTGATGAAAGTGTTTTCCGTTCTCCTACAAGCCTTATGCTGAAAATTTAGTGCTATTGTTTTTTCTTCATTTACAAGCAACTTATTGACTTTAAACCAATTTAATACATTTACTATAGCTGGTGTTATATTTTTCTGAAGGCTATCATCATCCTTTTCTGCAATGAAAATACTTGTATCATCTGCAAAGAGTGTGATTTTAGCATCTAAATTAATCATAAGACATAATGGAAGATCATTTATACACAGTAAAAATAACAGTGGGCCCAGAATAGATCCTTGCGGAACCCCTGATACTACTGGTCTTTTTTGTGATAACTCGTTATTGATTTCTTTTTGGCTTCTTTCTGTGAAGGTGATCTTGACAACCCGCTCTCTCATTGCAAGGTATGATTTAAACCAATTGAAGGCCACCCCTCTTACTCCATATTTATGTAGCTTATTTAACAGAATATTGTGCTCTACCATGTCAAAATCTTTGGATAGATCCAAAAATAATCCCATCCCAACTTCTCTTCTGTCCAGTACATCATAGATACTTTCAACAAAATTTATCACTGCCAGACTAGTAGATTTCTTACTTTGAAACCCATACTGACTGCTATTAATGACTTTAAATTTGTTGAGGAATGCCATAAGCCTCTTGTATATTACTTTTTCTAATATTTTTGAAAAGGTTGAAAGTAGAGCAATTGGTCTATAGTTGTTATGGGTTCTTTTCATCTCCTTTTTTGAATATTGGTTTTATTTTTGCTACCTTTAGTTCCTGGTTGAATGTGCCGCTTTGAAAATATTTATTTACTATATGACACAGTAGTTTTAAGATATTCTTGTTACACTTTTTAATTACGTAGGTTGAGCTTCCATCAAGGGCATCTGATCTTTTAATTTTTTTGAGCTCCCTAATTAAATCAACTAATTCATCATAGCAGACTGGTGCCAGGAATAATGATTTATCATTGCAACGACTGTGGGCTTTATTTTCTGGACCATCTGTTATGCTGCTTTTCGTTTGCACACTTTTTGAGACATCTACAAAGAAATTGGTAAATATGTTGGCTATTTCTCTTGGATTTGTTATGCTTTTGCCTTTGTGTTTCAATACAATATTTGCTTGCAACGGTTTGTTTGCGCTAGTTTCCCTTTTTATTATTCCCACATGGTCTTCTGCTTATTTTTGGATGAGTTTCTCTTTCTAGTGTTCTCTAATATTTTTGCTGCATTTATAACCTTTTTATAGATTGATTCATATTTCTTATAATAGTTTAGCAAATACTTTGGAAGCATTACCATTTCTAATTAAGTTGCTAAAGAATTTTAGTTTCTCACTAGAAGTTCTAATGGCCTTGGTTACCCATGTGGAAGTTTCTCCCTGACTCTGACTTTAACCAGTGGGAGTGCTATATAGTAGTACTACTTAAAGGTGTTTAAAAATCTAATGAATGTTATATCTACTGAAGTTTCCTCATAAAAGTCTTCCCAAGTTTCCTGCCCCAGCAAATGTTTGAAGTAATCAATATTTTCTGCCTTCTGTAATCTGACCTTTTTTAATGTTGTGCCAGATTTTCTTAAGTTCTTTCTGCTTGGCCACTTGATGGTTAGAGATTGTGCAAAATAGTCAGAGAGACAAGTATCCAAAACATCTATATTTTTAACAAAAGTAACTTTTGCCAAATTGTGAATTGAGTTTTTTGGGGAAGAGAAGGATCTTAAAATACATAAGCACTTCACTCTATATGTATAAAACTTTTTAAATCACTAGGGTAGCTGTCATAAACAGAGTTTTGCACCTTTCAACACTGCACAGCATGCAAACATTTGAATTTATTTTTATCATTTAATTTTCACTATGTTCGTAGACATTCAAAATCTAATGAGATCTACAAAATTGCTATATAAACGTTGCACTGACTTTCTTAAGCTTCATAAAGAAAAATCTAGCTCAGAATTTGAAATTAATCTCACCTTTTTAGATACAAAATCAAAGTCATGAAAAGAGATTTAAAATTCTTGAATCTTGTTTATATAAAAGGTTTTCTTTTCTTGCTATTTCTAATAAAATTGCTACATATCCAATGCATTTAGTAGTTCAAATTACCTCTTTGGTCTTAAACAAGAATATTCATTTCACCAATTGCTGCATTATCATCTTTTCTTTCATTCATTTCAACATTAAAACATATTTAATAACTCAAAAACTAATAGCCTAACAGAAATAAAATCTAACAAGATTTTGCCTGCTACCCAGTAAATAAACATACAAAAAATAAAACTGTAGCTTTAAGGCTATAAACAATTGAAATTATACCCACCACCCTTGATGTTATGAGTTTTAGTCATCATGAAATACTAAAGGAATCTGTGACACAAGTATTATTAAAGTAAATATTTTACATCCCGATACTATTGGAAAAATTGTCCTGTGCCTTGGCGTGATGGGCTAGAGCATCGTGCTTTGGTTCCCTATCGTAGATTTCGTCCAGGATGTATACCACTCCTGGGGGTGTGAAGTTACAGAAAACCATTAAGGAAGCAACCACATTCAATGAAGAAAAGGAAAGCAACAGCAGATTCAGTGGATTCATGTACCCTCCAAAAACATTAATAAATTCAAAAATATCTTTAAGGAACAAGATATAACCTTGGTACCCACAAATAGATACTCATTATTAAAATTATTAAATTTTAAAACAAAAGAGGATATAAATATCATCTTTTATGATACTGCACCAATCAATAGATCCAGAATATACCAAATAAATTGTAAGGTTTGTGAAAAATGCTACATAGGGCTAACTAAAAGAAACCTAAAAGTCAGAGTCAAAGAGCATTCAAAGCATCAAATTGAAACAGAAAGATAAGTCAGCAGTAGCATTTCACTTTTGGAATGAAAACCATTATTTTGACCAAAATAAAAAATTATTAAAATGGGTGATAAACCAAAACAAACAATGTGGGAGAAATTCTTAATATGGAAAACCAAATACTAAGTAACAAACTTTGAAATTCTCCACCACCAGAGAGAAGTTAGCGAGTAACAACAGATGATAGTCGAACAGATGATAGAGGCTGAGAATGGAAGCAACAGCTTTCAAAACTAGTCTCTTAAAAAATAAAGATGTAAGTGATAAAGTGTTAAAAATCGATTACAAATAATTTTCCCAGAATATAACAGTTACATTTACATGACTATATTCACCAATTATTATTTATTTGCATTTCTGTTTGCCTTTGACATGCAGAGACTTGTCTTCTTTTAACTAATCTTGGAACCATTCCTTAGTTAATATGAAAATCCAAGTAATGCATCAATTAATTACTGGCACGTTTGGTGGACAGAGCAATCAAGTACTTATTCTCCTGTTTGTGTTAATTCAATCCATGGACTTAGAACATTTAGGATTTTGTAGAATCTTATAGAAAGAAATATTTATTAGGTACTCCAAAATATTGAAGTATGAGAAGATTAATAGGTTTTTTGTTACATGTGTAGATATTTTAACAAAAAGCAGTTATCTAGATTACATAAATAAAAGCAACCATTAACAGATACAATTTTATTACACATTTTAATTTGGATATGCAAGAACATAGCAGTAGTTCAACATAGTGTATAGCCCTCTATGCACTATAAACAGAGGAAGTATTGCATTCCATCCAAAAATTTGATAATAACATTTCACATAAATAGCCTTTTATTAATTTATAAACTTCAACTTTATAACGCTCATAACTATATTTGCGATTCAAAATCAACCAGAAAAATATAAACCATGAGAAATTATTTATGCAAAGGTTGTAGAAAATCCTTGCACATTTAAAATATATATACTTATACATATTTAAAATACATACTACTAAAATATATACTTTGGGACTCGTAAATCTAGAATGAATGTATAGTGTTTAATGCCTGCTTTTACTGCATGCGGCACTGCAGTCAGTGATATTCATAATACATGAAATTAAGATGGAGCACCGGTGAAATGATATGGCGGGGGAAACCAGAGATCCCGAGGAAACCCGCCCCAGCATTGTGTTGTTCACCACAAATATCATTTTTTGCAGTCACCTGGGATCAAACCCAACTTTGGTGAGAGCCGAGTGGTCTAACCACTTGACCACAGCAGAGCCTATAAGTCTAGAAAAAAAAAAAAAAGAAAGAAAAAAAGGGAAAAAAAACACTTTTAAAATATGTGTGTAAGCACATGTGTCTACATATATATGTGTGTGTGTGTGTGTGTGTGTGTGTGTGTGTGTGTGTGTGTGTGTGTGTGTGTGTGTGTGTGTGTGTGTGTGTGCGTGCGTGCGTGCGTGCGTGCGTGCGTGCGTGCGTGCGTGCGTGCGTGCGTGCGTGCGTGCATGCATGTGTGTGTCCACCTAACTCGAAAACAAAAATTTGGTTAATTCCAAGGTACTAGGTACTTAAATTCAGCAACTTCCAAGGCTGCAATACAAAGATTTTCAAGGAAATCCCCCACCTGAAATTCCCATCTGCATGGAACTTTTCTAAAAAATTTTGCCTTTCTCAAAAATAGCTCTAACCATTTAACCATTTTGATTAAAATAAAATATCTTTAAAATAGTTTTGTGAAATGAAATGTATATCTTGAATTTTCTGGAAATGTCATCAGAAGTCCTCTTCATTCTGAGTGACTTTTGCATATCAGGTAAACCATAACTGATAAACAAAATGTTACTGCCCAAACCTTTAGATCTTATTAAAACACACAATTTGTGTACTGAACCATTTTCTAGATATTCCTTGAAATATGCTTTAATTTTTCAATACTTTATGCTTTTCTCCAAGTATAAGCTGTTATCCATTTTTATATATATTTCAGACATCTAAAGAGAGCCGAATGTCAAGCCATTGAATAGTGACTAGATCTTAAAAAATTTGACTATCGCTTAAAACCTACTGTATTCTCCTTGCAAAAATAATTTGTAAAAGAGTGGAGGATTTCATCTGAATGCAACACATCGAATATTTCAGTTCATACTGAAAAACATTTAATGTTATATTTTTATCTCTTTGCAGGTGTATCCTTCACTGAAATTGTAGCCTCACTAATAATGGTGCATGCGACTTGTATGGTTCTTCAAGTAGCAATCGTGATGATTCTTACATTTTATCTCCTTGGGATTACCTGTCATGGAGATGTATACACAATGATAATACTCGTAGGTCTACAAGGCTTCAGTGGCATGTGCTTTGGTAAGTGTGCCATTTTATATTTGCTCATCTAGTAAAACAATAAAAATCCTCATATATTAAGAGCATGTGTTTGTACAGATATTTTATGATTTCATTAACGAGCCACAGGATAAATTTCAGCTTAGTATAATGTATTAGAATTTATTTTTCTGGTTTTTCATTATATTAATGTTATCGTGCATATATTGATGTTTAAAAAAGCCACACACTGATTGCAAAGGTTCTCATATTGGTATTTTTAGTATCATTTGTGTTTTGCTAGACTTTTTCATTTGAAAACTACTAGGCTGGCAGAGAGGTTTATTTGACTTTCTAGACTGGTTCTCAAATGTATGGAAGATGCTTATAAAAAGAAATGTAAACCTCAAAGTGTTACTGTTTCATTAACTGAAATAAAGAATAATACATGTCATATTAAATTCTGAAAATCTCTCTACCAATCTGGTATTATATGAACTCATCACCAAAACCCAAACATCTACATGTGAATCCTTTCATGGAAGTGTTGAAAACAGTGTTGTTGTATAAATTAAGTTAATTGGGAGTCGATTAATAACACAAAACAACACTCACTTTTAAATTTTCCCGGAACCGGTTTCTGAGGCCTTCCCTCTATCTTCAGCCGGACATCGACTAGTTCTCATTGGTGTAGCTGGCAATATTTTGTCTTCGGTCTCCTCTGGTGGCGGTTCGAGGAACTTGCTGAACAAATCTTTCTGGGGGATGTCGAAATTGAATACTTTGTTCCTATTTTTTGAAATAAAGATTTGTTCCCATGTGGACAGTTCTTCTTTTCCTGTTGTATGTTTTAGTAATTTTGGTTCTGGATTTATGTTGTGGTTTTTTTCCCAAAAATGTGTGGCAACTGCTGATTTTTCTAATTGTTTGTACTTTATGTTCCTAAAGTGTTCCTTTGCTCTTGTTTCTAAATTTCTTTTGGTTTTTCCAATATAAATTTGACTACAGTCACAGCATTCAATTTGATATATACCAGATTTTTTGTTAGATGGAATGGCATCTTTGATGTTTGAGCAAATTAGGTTTTTTAAGGAGTAATGGTTCACTGGAGCTAGTTGAATGTTTTGTTTTTTGAAGACTTTTTTGAATTTATCAAAGGCCCATGGATGGTAAGTGAATTTTTTGAAGATCATTTTAGTTTCTGTAGCTGAGAGGGTTGTGGTTTCCTTTAGTAGTTTCTTCTTTTTTGCTAAGTTCACTTTTTTGTCTACTAGTGATTTGGGAAAGTCATTTTTCTGTGCTATTTCAATAATTTTGTTGTATTCTATTTTGTATTCTTCTGCTGTGAGAGGGATGTTGACCAGTCTGTGTGCTAAACTATTAAAGATTGCCTGTTTGTGGGATCTTGGATTGTAGCCATTAGCTTTTATGTAGTTGTCTGTCTGTGTTGGTTTTCTGTAAATGCCAAAGTTTATTCTATTTTTATTTCTGATTATTTTAAGATCTAAAAATGGTAAATACTCGTCTTTTTCAACTTCTACAGTGAACTTGATGCTTTTTTCTTGAATATTTAAAAGTTTTAGTGCATCACTGATGTGTTTTTTTGGCACTATGGCAAATATGTCATCTACATATCTTTGCCAGAGTTTGAACATCCATGGGAAACCTTTAGTGATCCTTATTTCCAGTGCACTCATGTACAGATCGGCCAGGAAGGGTGATAAGGGGTTGCCCATTGCTAAACCAGAAGTTTGATGGAAATATTTTGTTTGAAACTGGAAGAAATTCTGTTCTATGCATAATTTGGTAAGTTCGATGTAATCTGAAATTTCAAGTGATGACATTCCAAGTGATTTGAGCCATTTTTCTATCAATGTTGGGAGTTGTTTAACTGGTATGCTGGGAAACAGTGATTTAACGTCAAATGAGACTAGTGTGTCTTCTTCATTTAGTTCAGTATCCTTAATGTGTTCTATAAGTTCATAGGTGTTTTTGATGCTTAGGCTATCGAATTTTGGAAATGAGTTGAATTTGTTTGTTAGCCATTTTGCAAGTTTGTATGTTGGTGAATTTATACTGCTAACTATAGGTCTCATTGTTATGGATGGTTTGTGTATTTTGGGTAAGCCATAAAGTCTAGGTAAGGTTGGGTTATCTGGTTTAACTGCATATTTGTTTGATATTATACTTGATTTTGCTATTGTTTTTTCAAATGATTTTATGCAAGCTGTTAATGGATTTTTGTTGATGGTTTCATATTCACTGTTAGTTAGCATTTCTTCCATTTTTTCAAGGTAATCAGATTTATCCATTATGACTATTTTGTTACCTTTGTCTGCCTTGGTGTATATGACGTTTTTTGTTTCAATGAACGGATAATATTTTGTTTGCTCTTCTGAACGGATCTGGTTTTTATTTCTTCCAAAATATTTTCACATTGGCTTTTAAGTGGGTTTTGTTTTGATACTGGTAGACACTGTGCCGAAATGTTTATATCTGCAATGTAGTCCTCAATTTCGTTTGAAAAACTTACGCAAGTTTTTAATCCTTTGTTTAGAAGACCTAATTCTTTTGTGGAGAAATTTTGATTTGATAGATTTACAACGTTTTCAAAGTTTTGCGTGTTTGTTTTTTCGTTTACGCTACTTGTTGCTGTTTTGCATTTAGCGTGTGGACTAATTGCTGCAGGACTCAAGTTTGTATTTCCGATGTGTCTCTTATTCTTAAACTTTTTTTCGGTATGGTTTCGATGTGAAGAAATGTTCATCAAATTGGTCAATTTGTACTTTAGTTTTTCGGTTTTTGTTTTCATTTTCTTGCTTAGCATTGCCAAATAGTTTTGTTCGAAATTATCCCACTTAGCAAAAAAGAAGAAACTACTAAAGGAAACCACAACCCTCTCAGCTACAGAAACTAAAATGATCTTCAAAAAATTCACTTACCATCCATGGGCCTTTGATAAATTCAAAAAAGTCTTCAAAAAACAAAACATTCAACTAGCTCCAGTGAACCATTACTCCTTAAAAAACCTAATTTGCTCAAACATCAAAGATGCCATTCCATCTAACAAAAAATCTGGTATATATCAAATTGAATGCTGTGACTGTAGTCAAATTTATATTGGAAAAACCAAAAGAAATTTAGAAACAAGAGCAAAGGAACACTTTAGGAACATAAAGTACAAACAATTAGAAAAATCAGCAGTTGCCACACATTTTTGGGAAAAAAACCACAACATAAATCCAGAACCAAAATTACTAAAACATACAACAGGAAAAGAAGAACTGTCCACATGGGAACAAATCTTTATTTCAAAAAATAGGAACAAAGTATTCAATTTCGACATCCCCCAGAAAGATTTGTTCAGCAAGTTCCTCGAACCGCCACCAGAGGAGACCGAAGACAAAATATTGCCAGCTACACCAATGAGAACTAGTCGATGTCCGGCTGAAGATAGAGGGAAGGCCTCAGAAACCGGTTCCGGGAAAATTTAAAAGTGAGTGTTGTTTTGTGTTATTAATCGACTCCCAATTAACTTAATCTACATGTGAGCACATTTAAATGACTATTTGTTCTTGACAGAGAGATAGATGCTAGAAAAAGTAAAAATAACCATGATTTATTATGTGTAATCTGTCTTCAGTACTTTTATTGCATAGCATAACATATAAGGAATTTTGTTTTCAGGTTTCCTCACTTCAACAATATGTGAACAGTTAACCACAGCTGTGTATTTTGCTCTAGGAAGTTTTTATCCATACATATTTCTTAGTGGTGAGTACTGTTTGCTGCAATGTTTCACAACCAGTCTGAAGGTGTTAATGGAATAGTTCCTTGAATAATTTCTATAAATGGTAACAGAGAAAAGTGATACTATCAGAAAGCTTAATTATAGTTCTGGTAAACAATTCTATCTTACCAATTAAAATTTGTTAAGTCCATCTAATAGCATTAGGACACTCATTTTCCAAAATGATTTTAGTATATTTTGTGATGTACTTAGTATAGTTTGTTAAATATGTAATGTTTATTTTCATCAGTTTCAGCTAGAACATCTGGGACTGGTCACTCGTCACTTGAAATGTTAATAAAATGTGTTTTTGGCAATTTGTAGCGTAAACTATCTTGAAATGTCATATAAATGATGAAAATCAACAGATATAAGTAGAGTACTGTCTACCTATAACTGGGTATATGTTTGCCTTTCAGATATGATAAGGATACTAAGATTCATATAAAACACACAGTGTTGTCACATAACTCACCCATGCATAATACCTATCACTGCAGTTACTGAAATGAGTATTAAATCTGGCAGCATCGGTGACTCATATCCACTCACATACACTCATTTCATAGTAAATAGATCCACTACCAGAGTAGATAAACAATTCAAATCCCTTTCCTTCTTCATGCCCCATTTGTTTTCTTGTGGTGGGCAGACAGTATCTATAAGATAAAAGAAAAGGAATGCATGTTATAATGTTCTGCAAGAAAAGAATGTTGCTCAAGTTACTCAAGTTTAATTGCCTATATCATTTTTTTAAAGGTTTGTTGTGGCCGTTGGAAAGTATGCCTAAAGTACTATACTGGATAGCCCTGTGTCTGCCAGGCACAGTGCCCATCATCTCCTTGAGAAATATTATGGATAGGGGAAGGAGTATAGTGGATCCAACTGTGTACAATGGTTTTATCATCACAATATTCTGGATTGTGCTTGAATGTGGTGTTTGCATTTTCACATTGAAAAAGAAACACAAATAGTCAGGATTTGCAAAAAAGGTGGTTATGTACTATATACCTAATTAGACATTAATAACATTTTCTTGTTATTGTTGATGTTGTACACTATTAGAATTAGAAACTTAACTGAATGAGATGTGCAGGAGTGTTTATCTGTTTTCAACCAATAATTGCTATACACACACAGTGGTGAAGCGTACACTGAAATGCTGGAAGCGCCGTTTCCCCAAGAATCTCAGAAGAAAAAGAAAAATAACATGAAATGCATGCCAAACAATATTTTATTTACGTAAAAAATGAAGCTAGCTACAGTGAAGCAACAAATACTACAAAAACGTAGTGACCACTAGTGATGGTAGTGTGTTTGGCAGTTGTTTGTGACTGAAGATATAAACAAGTGTTTACGAAATCGATCTCAGCAATTAATAAGAAAAATTTACATCATTTTCTTTTAAGATAAGTGAAGTTACTGTTACAAATAGTTATATTTGTGCAATATTTTATTTGCTCTGGAACATTTCCAAAATTTATTCATAAACATCTGCGGTGCTGCAGGCAATTATTGGACAGCTGCTGCTTGATGCTTAAGTGACCAGTTCCGTGAGCTTATTCAATACCGAATATTTCTATACTCTCACATTTGTAACCTTGAATACAATACTTCGTAGGTTTCCAGAAGCAATTGCGACTGTTTGATAATTAGAAAGCACTGATAGATTTTTGTCAGTTTTAAGTTATTAGCAAAAGTGCGAGAATTGCATATGTTCTCCATGTTAGAATAACAATGCACACAGTATGGGCCAGCTGTTGGAAAAACTGGAATGTCTGAGTTGAAAGGGGAAGTAGATATGTCTGCTTGTACTGTGAGCAGTCTTGCAATGCAAATAGGGCCTAAGTGTACAATAGAAAGAGTACTGAAGAGCAGCTTTATTTCTTTGAGTTACGAGGAAGAACTAAGTATAATTAAAAGTGACAAGACAAAAACGTTCTTAATAAAGAACATATGTATGATACAGTTCCATGGCTATGTGAGTGTCATAGGTTGCAAAAATTGTTTTTTTGGCCATGCTTGCTATTTTAGATGGCTGCGCATATATAAAATTCATTATTCTCATTATTCTCTCTTATTTTAATGAAAATTATTACTTGGAGCTTCCCTTACTTTGAACGTCACGTCTTGCCACTGTACACATACACACACATATAAATGTATATACAGCTGACTGTATATAGCAGCAGTTATGTAGTCTTCAGATTGTTGAGCTTTTCCCGCCAGTCAGTTGCCTGCTCAGTACTTTAAACATAATCATCAGCAGTGCCTCTGTTAGAGAACTAATAAAAAATGGATGGCAGGAAGTGGATATCAACATCATAAAGTTATTTTAGTGATATGGGTCTCATGCATTTCCAATAATTAATTTGAAACTTGTTGTAAACATCTCTGATAAACTTTGAATGTCAGTATACATACTGATAGGTAACTCAAATAATTAGGTTATTTTTTAGAATTGAGTACCTTGATTTAATGGCACATCTTTTCCTTTCCAAAATAGCCTATTCATATTCTTTGCGGAAATAAATGGGAACTGGCCTACAGAGAATAAATATAGAAAACATACAAAAGCAAAATAATACTTAGTAATAAAAACTATAAAACATTTGGAACGTTATAGAAATACATGATAATTTAATGTTAGGTTTGTATGTTCTGATTATACAAAATTAAGTGACATTGGTAAACCTAACCAATATTCAATTAATAATCTTAGGTATGTCTATTCTTTTAATCAATTTTATCATGTTTTGTCTCAAGAATTAATTAAATTATTTTCGACCAGAGTGGAAAAAATCAGCTATACAAGAGCCAATATCATAACAATAATCTCCTCTTCATTTCCTTCCACTTCAGAAATAGCATTCAACCCTGCAAATTCTGTAATCATTGGTCACTTCCATCTCACATGCAAAGAATGCACAAAATGTCCCAGTGAAAAACAATTCTGCACTGCCACAGCACATTAATCTTTTTGTAAAGTCAGAAATGCGTGAAGTTCAACATTTAATTCAGCACCTCATCTCTGAACTAATAATGATAACGTTAATGTAAACTGATCAGCGGTGAAAGCCAAATAACTCAGAAGACTCATATGTATGGTATTAAAATAAATTGTATTATCAGTGTAAGCGCAGGTAGTAACCCTATCTTCACAATTTTAAAATGTAATGCTCATGCTCATATTTTATATAATGTGAACTGTTTTATATATGTTAATAACTGGTACTGATAATTTCTGTACTTTGTCTTATTTTTCTAGAGAGTATTCATAGTCTGATACATAATAAAAGATAATAATAGTAAAAATTTCATTTCAAATGTTTAAAGAGTTTTGTACCTTAAGTTTAAAAGTATTTGATTTAGAGACATAAAAAATAACATACTATTAGCCAGCTACAGTGGTGAAAATTTAATCTTTCTATCAAGACGATTTCTGGGAAAAAGGAACATGAATACTGAACATTGTAACTAACAGAAATTTCAATCAAAGATAAGAATTACCTTAGTGCATGCTGGACCCATATTTGGATGAACCAGTTCTTAGAAGCTATTTATACTAACAGTTTTTTAGTTGTAATATTGTATGCAGCTGGTTAATATTATCCTATTGTTGTATATCTTTAAACCAAATACTTCCAGACTTGAGATGTAGAACCAATTGATAATTTGAAAAAATTAGATATTGTTTTTTATTATGTATGATACTAGAATACTCTGCAAAGAAAATTAGATAATATAAAGGATCTATCAATCTATTTATACATCAATATTCATATTATAACATTGCTAATTTTATAGGAAAAGGATCATGAAGCTCATATCTTAACATTGTAAAGAAAAGATAGTACCACCTCGTGTTAAAGCATGACTTAATTTAACTCATATTTAGTATAATTCAGATTATGAAGTGGGCCCCAACAGAGAGAGAGAGAGAGAGAGAGAGAGAGAGAGAGAGAGAGAGAGAGAGAGAGAGAGAATCTAATGATGTACAAAAGATTTTGATTCCCTACTCATAGCTATTTAATATAAATTTGGTTACTGAATAGTGAGGAATTTGTAAAACCAATACAACTCTAAACTGGACCAAAGCCCAATGTTAGGCCGAAGCCTACCATCGACCACTATGTCCTCTAACTCTGATAAAACTAATACAAGATAGATACTTTCGCACATGAGTATTATTAATTCTGATTGTTTTGTTGGTATAGGTGATATGAGTATTACGTTTTAAAAAATGCTATATGATCTGAAAGCATGGAACATGAGCATCTGCATTAATATCATTGCAGCAGTCAATGGTGCAGTTACATACAGTATGTCTGACAGAAACATGCTAGATGTGTGCCACTTTACAGTAGTGTAGAGAAATATACGCAGATTAAGGAGAAATGGGTTGTGATTTTCCAAGTGCTTTATTTCATTGTACTCACTGTCATTAAATTAATAAAAATGTGCCACACTTATCCATATAAAACTATTTGAAGTATAAATACATCTCTAAACAAAAATTTTTTTTAAATAATTTTTCTCCTCAAGGTTTATTATGATCTAATTTTAACCAGAAATATCCTCAAATTGAACTACATTGTTACTAATGAACCCACAAGTGAAAGAAACAAATTAGTAAAACCTTTGTCAAAGTTTACTTGATACTTCAACCTAGAAAACTTAGAACTGCTGCAACCTGTATTAAAATATGGCTAATGCTACAGAGATATTTTATATAAATATAAATTTCAATGAGCTAAATATTTGTTGGTAATATGTTTTTGTCCATTTTTTACAGTTTGTCAGTTTATAGAACATTGCAAAGAAAATTCATTCAGAAAATTGAGGATTAGTGTGCTACTCACAATAAATTCAGCTATACATTTCAGATATTAGTCATACAAGTACCTTAAACCATGGTTATTTCAATTAAAATCATTTGTTTCAATTTTCAGAAGAAGAAATTTATTTTAAAATGTTCCATTTAAAAGTTAATATGAATTGGGACATTTTCTTCAAGATCTTTAGAAAATGCTGCTTAAAATGCCAATTGGATATTTATCAGACTTTTCATTTTTGTGTCTTTTGTACTCTCTCATTCTCTGTATCTCACCATAACTCTCTCTCTCTCTCTCTCTCTCTCTCTCTCTCTCTCTCTCTCTCTCTCTCTCACACACACACACACACACACACACACACACACCTTTATCCACTTCTGTTTACCATAGATAAATGCTAGAGAAAGCAAATAACCTTGAAGGAAATGAAGAATACCTGGAGGCCTATATTGATACACTATTTAGAAAATTAAAATTACTATAGGAAAATATACTATGAGAAGAATTGCTATTCCCAAAGAGTCTAACAGTTTGTTGGTTAAATGTTTTTGTATTTTAGATAAAACATACACCCTTAGTTTTGCATCTATTTAACTGCCAAGAAAGCAATCATTCCATAAATAAACATTTAAAAGGAAGGTTATTAGATACATTCTTAACTGGCCAAATAAAACTATATACCTGTTGTACATACATATACTTTATAAACCCTAATGTAAAACACATTATATGACTGCTCAATTTAAAATATTGCAGCTCAAAATGGCTACTGACATTCCTGCCTCTTAGTGTGCCCAATCTAATGTAGATATGAAATTTTCTCAATACTGTTGTCTTGAAGTGCCAACGTAGTAGAAGAATGCTTTACTTACTTTAAGATAATAATAAGCTTTATATTAGAAATATTCCTTGTTTTAAGAATTATGTAATTCTTAAAAAAATTGTGATAAATATACAATGCTATGTGATCAAAGATGTATATTTTAGTATATTAAACTTTTCTAGAAAATATGTGCATTTGTATGTTGTTTAATGCCACCCTTCACTTCCTTTAACACAAAACTTAAATGTTGTCCTCTTCCCTTTTCCATTCATGTCTTTGTGTTAGTTATAATTTGAGTAGCAGAATCAAGTTCTCCTTCATCACTGATTTGAAAAGTTACTGTCTCTTAAGAAACTAAATATATCGCTTACATACAAATGGTCTTAGGTGCTTACATTTTTAAAGAGATATGAAAATAAACCAATCCAACAATAGCCAAAATAGTAGATTTCTTATTTCAAACATTTCCATTATTGACGTAGAAAATGAAGCTAGTTACAGTGAAGCAATAAATATTACACAAATATAAATATTTGTTATAAAGGCTTCACTTATCTTAAGGAATTGGAGATAATTCTTCTTTCTAATGGAGATCGATTTCACGAACATTTGCCTGCATTGTCAGTCAACACACTTCGTTGTTAAGAATGCTATGTTTTTTTTCGTATTACCAAAATCTGAAAATGAAACAAACCTAAAAAGAGAATCAACTGCTGACTTTCCATTATTTGTTTCCCATTCCACACGTAAGTATGCACTAAATAGTATAATATTTAAAAAAAAAAAAAACCTCAATTGTGACCTCTGACTGAACCACTAACATTCAGGTGAACATTTAGTAAAACTCAGCAGATACCTACCGTTGTAACTGCAATAAAATTACTTGTTACTGTAGAAGATCTAAGCCACTGATACAGAGTCTTTGTTTCACAGCTGGTCATATTATGGTAAATGTCTTATGGTATATTATACTTTTAACCACCTTCCTCCACTGAGTGCTGGCTAATCAGTTGATGTAAGAAGTCTGTGCCGATAGCAGCTGATACCAGTGACATCAAGTGTTTGTTTTATACTGTGTTAGTGCTCTCATAATGATAAAACATTTATATAATTAGCGTACATTCTTCAAGCCGCACCAGAATTGAAAATTTAGTGTGCATCATCCATTATGCATATACACTGGTCATATTATCTCTTCCCTAGACATATATCTAGTTTACTGTAAGTTCTGTTGTGCTTGTTTTATAGTAACAACATTGTAGAAGACTGGTTTATTTTGACTATGGCTGGTGCCTAACAATAGTCAGGGAAATTCCATGTTCTTCATGTGCTGCTTGTTAATTCCAGAGCCTTCATTTCTTTCTTGTTACAAAGTCCTCAATACACAATGTGGTGTAATGCTGTGCAAGTTATGTTGTCCTACGTGAGCTCTGAGGTGACTTAAGTAAACATTAGTGCTAAGCTAATCTAGACGGACCAGTCATGCTTGTTTTCGATGTAGCGAAAGCGAAATAAATGTAAGGTTAGCACTTCCCCAACTTCTAAAGAGACAAAGTGTGTTTAGCACAACTGCTGTTTTCACTTGTTCATGCTGGTGTCAGGAGTGGGATATACAAACAACCATGGAGACAATACTTGAAAAGTTATTGGCCAAGATAGAGATGAAGATGAAGTCAAAAAAAATTCTGGTTTGGAGGAAATAAAGGATGAGATGCAAAATATAAACTCTGGAAAAAACAAAATGGAAAGTGAAACAGCTACAGTGAATCTTGCGGCAGAGGAAAAAAATATGAAGGAAGAAATAACGAACAGGTACTGTCACTGAGCTACCCTCTTTATTATTATTATTATTATTATTATTATTATTATTATTATTATTATTATTATTATTATTATTATTATTATTATTATTATTATTATTATTATTATTATTATTATTATTATTATTATTATTATTATTATTATTATTATTATTATTATTATTATTATTATTATTATTATTATTATTATTATTATTATTATTATTATTATTATTATTATTATTATTATTATTATTATTATTATTATTATTATTATTATTATTATTATTATTATTATTATTATTATTATTATTATTATTATTATTATTATTATTATTATTATTATTATTATTATTATTATTATTATTATTATTATTATTATTATTATTATTATTATTATTATTATTATTATTATTATTATTATTATTATTATTATTATTATTATTATTATTATTATTATTATTATTATTATTATTATTATTATTATTATTATTATTATTATTATTATTATTATTATTATTATTATTATTATTATTATTATTATTATTATTATTATTATTATTATCATTATTATCATTATTATTATTATTATTATTATTATTATCATTATTATTATTATTATTATCATTATCATTATTATTTTCATCCGTTACATTGTTATTGGACACGTCAACATATGAAATATGTTTCCTTTGTGCTAGTATCTGAGTTTTGCCTGATTGGAAATGTCACGGATTCATAGAACAAGAATATAATAATGTTGCAAATTTACAACTATCAATTACTTCCTTCAACTTCTATGGTTTTGTATTGTTAGACAAGATGCTTCATAGCTCCATGAAGAATATCCAAGCATGGCCGCATACTTTATGTAATAGTAGAGTATGTAAACAATATAAAATACATATTTTTTCGGTTTCTTTTAAGGTAGGTGCAAGGACACTAATGCGGGAATATCCTTTGTGGAGAGTAAAAGAATGTTGTTATTTTAAATGCAAGTGAAAAATCTTCCATTCATTTCAAACGAAGCCTTAATTTTCCATGATTATTTTACAACTAATGTAGTGGATTTGTAGCTTTAATTATTATGTTTAAGCTTTTTAGAAGCCCTTAGCCAGGAAGCCAAAGCCAGAAATCAGAGTTGCCAATTACTGATTTAAAGCTATGTAAATAAGAATTTAAAGCGTTGGTAATTTTGACCAAACAGGGACAATACATTTTAAATGTATACCGAATACTATTTTTTCACCATTAAACGTGAAGGTAGAGCACAACGTGTAGGTTGTAAAAGCATTTCTTCGGGGTAGCAGCCAACGTGCAATACATAAATTGAAATAATGTTGGAGAAAGTTCTTTAAGTTTCTTCTTAATTTTTCTGCCGATTTAACAGAACACATATGAGCTGGCAGGTCAATACCGCTGCTTACTCTGATCACTGAGCCATCCAACCTGTCTCAACATGTTAATTCCTGCTAAAGCCTGGAGCTTACCACGAAATGAAATGTGAACCTCCAATTATTAAAATATTTCCCAAATCTTGTTCAGACCTTATACGCAACAGTATGTAGGTGTCCCAAAACTATCAGCTTTGGGAGCTGATAATTAACATTATTTTAAATGGAACGCACGTCCATTGCGATTAACACAAAGAGTGTATCGGCTTGCTATATTCTACCGTACTCTTGCAAAGACCAGCCATTTATCTGATTTCGCCAGTTGCGCAGATTATTCGTGCCAGGTCTTCTGATTCAACAGGTGTTTCACACACTACAGTTTTCATATGCCCCCCCCCCCCCACCAAAAAAAAAAAGATGTCAAGTGGAGTAAGGTCACGGGAACGTGCCGGCCAGGCAGTGGGTCCATTTCTGCCTGTCCAGTGATAGCCGTAAGATGACGTACTTCAGCATCAAAATGAGGTGTCACATCAATTGAAACCACATGTCCTGTCAGATATGAAGAGTAACTGTTTCCATTACATCAGGCAAAGCTTGTTACAGAAATAATAAGAAATTGTAAGCATTGAGTCGGGCCGGCAAAATGCATGGTCCAATTAAGAAGTTATCCAAAACACCCATGCACAACATTACCACTAAATCTCAGTTGATGTGATCTCTGAAATGTAGCATGAGGATTTTCGAAGGCCCTAGGATGTGAACTCCGACAGTTGAATAACTGCTCATGTGTGAAAATTGCTTCCAAAATTTGTCGGTCTAATTTTGGGACATTCTGTATTTATCATTACATTCTACCACTTTGAAATGTTTGAAATATATAAACATGTCTTAAGTTCTTTTTTCTTCTTCTTCTGATGGAATGTAACTAAGGTTATTTGAAGGTTCGTCATTTTCCATGTGATTTCTTAAGTTCTTTTTTTTTCTCCTTCTTCTCATGGGATGTAACTAAGGTTATATGAAGGGTCGTCATTTTCCATGTGATTTAAAATGTGTGAACTTTAAAGAGCGTTAATTTGTATAGAAAATTATGATCTCTAGCAGAGCCGATTCAAGTTTCCTTTTGACTTAGATTAGCCCGCCTCGTACTTTGAATCCAGCCAGAGTTGGGCAGGAATGCAATATTTTGAACAGTCTTTTTTTTATTATTATTTGTTCCATTTATACCCCGCCTTTAACTACAATGGTCATATCGGCGGCTGTTCTCCTTTGGAACACGTTGAGGGTGTTACCTCGTAAACGTTAGGTTTTTTTTTAATCATTAGATCACGCACACATTCACACTCTCCTTCATACTTCCAGACTCTGGGGAAGATGAGGAATTATCTTGGTTGGAGAAAAATCCTCACCTCCACCGCCGGGAATCGAGCCCGGGACCCCTAGCACGGCAGGCAGGCGCTCTACCGACTGAGCTACGGGGCCAGCCTTGAACAGTCTTGTACCGTATTTGAATGACCGTTGTGTGAAACCGTAGTGCTGAAGGACATGCATTGCGTTTACATCCCGGGGCAAACTTAAGCTTATATTACTGGAGCAGGATAGACAAGTTTACGTTTGTGTCATTCTGGAACTGTTTGTTGAGTTGCCGAAGCTTTTACGTCCTCGAGAGAGACCCTATCGTCCTGTTTGTTGAAGTCCATCTCTTTTCCCTTTGTTAGACCGACCTGTAATAATCTCAAGCTAAGATAGGTACAAATAATGCTTTGCTAGATCAAACGTCAGTTTTAGATGTACAGTTTGGCATACACTCAAATGAAAAATTCATGTAGCATTGGTACATTATTCTAAAATTAATTCGGCAACATTTGTACTTGTATCACTGAATCATTTTCATCAAATGTACATAAAAAGTGGTTTATTGTGAGAAAAAGAGAAAATAGAAGCCGATTTGTAAACTGCAGTGAGACGTTGGAACGCTAATCTGAAGTTTCCCTGGCGACAACTACTACTAAGTATATGTAGGTATATCCCAACCGTGGTCTTTAAGCGCTAGGAGTGGCCAATAATCAATCACAGTAGCACTTCTACAAGACTGTGTAACATGGAATAAAAGAAACAAATGCTAGAAATATATGTTCTTTTATTAACACAAGTCCTATCTACTAATGCTCCTCACTAAAGTTCCTACTTTACGTTGTTAAAATCGAATCTACTCGCTTTTGTACTATGAAATACAATTTTGCATTCAGAGAATCTTGTTTCCAATTTTCCAAACTTTTGTCTACGTGACTTAGCAACATAACTTTGACACAAAACTACCCGACACGTGAGATAATGGGTTTCTTGCTGAATGAGCTCGCTGGAAACACAATTGCCTTAGCTACACTGACTTATTTAATTGCTTTTCCTTAACAAGGAAGTTATCCGATGACTTATTCTTATGACAAAGTGCAATCCTTACATGGTTTTAACATACCGAAATTATCTATAGTAATTATTCATCTGTCTGCTTATCGTTTCGTTATAAATTTATTACTATTATTTGTCCATAATTTCGTATCACGATGTACCTGCCCTATGTGGGATCTGCGCTCGTTCTGGTCTTCTTTGGTGGCCTTTTCGTTTTAGCAAACAATCACATTGGTTGATGACTATGAAGTGACCACACTTTTCTTTATTTTTCTTTTCGTCTTTTAAAGAAATGTCGTGACACCACACGAAGATCATTACCTAAATGTCTCGTGTGGTAGATCAGATCAGAAACGATGCTTGCAGGGCGTGAAGGGGCTCCATTCTGCAAGAACCATTATTTCCAAAGTGAAATCTTTCGTTTATTTAAGAGAGAGACTTTAAATGAGAATCACACAAATGCTTCGATATTCTTATGAGGATGGTTTCGTTTTATTTTTCGGCCTAGAACTATTTGTTTTAATCAGATGGAACAACTTTTGGACTTTCTGTTTCTTAGGAGATGACTTTGCATTTAATCCTGAACAAAAACTTTTCCAATCTGTAAAGCACTTCTTTAAAGTGCTGATTTTAGACCATGTAACAGCTGTGACTAATTTCATAAATGATTTTTGTGCTCTTAGCTAAGGTTAATTCTGAATTAGCGAAACATATTCTCCATGATTAGAACTTAATTTCGAAAGCAGTTAAAAATATAATGATCACGTTTTTGCAAAGCATAAAGGAACTAACTGTATTACTGTATCGATCGTTATTTTTTTAAATGGTTCAATTTCACTAAAATAACGGTGCCTACCTTTAAGTAGATGGCATTATATATTGATGAATCTGACGTATTGTTTGTTTTTGTGATGATTTCTCTCAGTTTCTAGACAAATATAAGTTATATACCATGGCCAAAAGTTATTGCAAAGAAAAAGAGTAACCCAGTTAGCATCCCAGCAATTGGTAAAAGTGTATATCTTCTAACGGGCCCAAGCCTTTTTGATATGTTTAAACTACAGCCGTAATCTTGCTCGGAAAACGTTAGAGTTGTTGATATCAAGGACGTGCTTTACAGCTGCATTTTCGTGAGATGAACAAGGTTAAATAATAAATATGGTTACATGGGTGATTCACATGCATATATTTATAGCAAACAAATCGACAATGTGAGCAGCAGATTAACAGTTCAAGCCCCTCTTCAGACCCCGCTCGCCTTCTTCTGGTAGTCCGAAAGAAAGCACACTGAACTATATCTGTATATGATCATGAATATGTGTCTTCTGATTAACCCAGTGACAAAATGGAAGATGAATGCGCAAAAAAGGCCATGTAGCTGGCAAGCACAGAAACGCATGCATCAGAATATCCTGCAGGATTGTGACGTTATTTATATTAAATAATAATGATAATAACAAAACCAAAGCGGAAATAACCAACCAAGTATCCGTTACTATAAAATGTTTATTACGAAGTATTTCCTGATTTTCGGTGCGAAGTTATGTACGAGGGCTGTTCAATAAAGAATGAGCACAATGTTTTTTTTTGTTTTTTTTTGTTTTTTTTTTTTTCACAACATACCCTTACTCATCCTCATAATTTTGATGGCCCTTCTCAAAAAATTTCCTCTGAATGCGATGCACTTGTCCAAGCATTTCTGTCAGTCTTCAAAGACAGGCTGGAAACTATTTTTTTGAGAGATCCTTCAAAATCGCCTCCACAGCCTACACCGCTACTTCTGATGATTGGTAATGCCTCCCACGAAGGCGTTTCTTCAAGTTAGAGAATTGAAAAAAGTCACATGGGGCTAAATCCGGACTATAGGGAGGGTGAGGGATGCACTTCACGTTGATTTTTGCAAGATATTCAGCAACAACATGGGCAATATGCGACCGCGCACTATCGTGGTGCAGCATCCAACCTGCTTCATGGAAATATGGTCTTTTGCTCCTGATATGGACTTGCAATGTCTTCAGGACTTCAGGACATCCCTGTAGTATTGTCCAGTTACTGATTTGTGTGCAGGTACAACATGCTGATAAACTATTCCATGAATATCAAAGAATGAGATGACCATAACTTTCCCAGCTGAAGCAACCACTTTTGCTTTTTGGGGGTTGGTGATGAAAGAGATTTCCACACTGAGCTTTGCTGTTTGCTCTCAGAATCAAAAACATGTAGCCAAGTTTCATCAGCAGTGATTAAGTTTGAAAAAAAAACTCCGGATCTTCCTCTAACATCAACTTTAACTGCATGTTACCGCCATTGCAGCGGTAGGCGTTGCTGAACATGTCTGAACTTGCCTGGTTCTCACAGGCGGAAACCAGGAGTACCAACAATGACACTACTACGGCGTGTTTGTTTCACATTAAGCTATCAGAATATAAGATTGAATTTTAGTGCGAAAAATTATGGCCGTAAGAAAATTATGATCATTCTTTATTGACCAGCCCTCGAATATGGTGTATCGCGGAGAGAATTTAATACTGGTGTACTTAGAAAATGTATTATAACTGGTTCCTCTGAAGAACGTTGTAAAGATTTAACGCTTGATGGAAGGAAAATAAGTAGAAGAGTTAGTCGTTTTTCCAAGTATCAGTGACACATCGATGGCTCGTATTTCATGCACCCTAGCTTTTCGTTTTCCAGCTCCCTGCTTCCAGACAGAGATGAAGCACAGATATAAATTAACGTACCCTGGCGTTTAACTATGTCCGCAACACTCAACCTTCATGTGATATATCCCGCTTTATATCTATTTAAACTAAACTTTCTTTGACCTGATGAAGTGTAATATTTCTTGCTAATGCTGTCAAGACTGTCTTGAAAGTTGTTAGTTCTAAGATTCAAGTCCTATTTACATAGGAGATAAAAATGGGGCAGGAAGATAAAAAAGGAGGGTTACTGCTAAATTCCTAAATGAACATCTCTATTTGAGTGTACATACAGTCTCTTGCAAATCTTTTGTCCGTTGAAAATAGTTTTTGTTATTAGGTTGGTGTTTTACCAGTCACGAAGCGGAAAATTCCGCAAGCTTCCCTTCTGCAGTGACAAGGAACTATGATTCTGTAAGAGGCAAATACATACCGTAAACATATTCGAACACAATTCTTTTATTTGTTTCACTTACTTGGTGTTGCTATTATACAAAAGGGCGTCCAGAAAGTAAGTTCTGTTTCAATTTATCTCCGCTGCAGCGCTGCGAATCCAGTTCCGCACATGCGCGGTAGACACTCTGTATCAAGGAGAAGAAACGTGCGCCATTGTGAGATCGCTGTCAGCCACGTACGCTTTGTTGTGCTTATTTATAATGTCGGTGTTGATTAAAATCCCGCCGCTTGTGAAATCAGATCTGTGATTCGTTTTCTGAATGCTAGGAAATGAAACCAATTGAAATTTATCGGCAAATTTGCGATGTGAAAAGGTTTTGTGTTTCTTCACGACAACGCACGACCACACACTGCAAATGCGACGAAAAACACCCTACAGGGATTTGGCTGGGACGTGTTTGACCACCCCCCGTATAGCCCTGACCTCGCTCCTAGCGACTTTCATCTGTTTTTGCATCTCAAATCTTTCCTTGTCGGTCAACACTTCAACAATGACGAAGAGCTGTAAGAAAATGCTTCCAACTGATTGAAGACACAGACGGCAAACTTGTATGAAGAAGGTATATAAAAACTTGTGCCTCACTATGACAAATGGCTGCAAAATTTCGGCAGTTATTTGGAAAAGTAGTTTAAGAGTTGTAGAATTTTGTGCAATAAATAATTTTTCTGTATCTGTACACAATTTAATTTTATTACCAAACAGAACTTACTTTCTGGATGTACCTCGCATCACGTTCGAGTCCAAGTATTATAGCGGAATGATTAGGGAATCTGGGATCTAATAATCGTCTAGTTGCTTCCAACTTTATCTACATATCAGGAAAAAGTACAGTTCCCCCACAGGAGAGAAAGTCTCCGAGGGATGAGACGGAGGGGGGTTGGAAAATGTTCCTACACCCCCCCCCCCCCCCCCGACAGGTTTATGATACCTCATGTCAGTTCAGTTACAGACCATTCAAAAACATTCTGACGGCTTCTACTTTTGTGAATGAATCTTCTCGGTTTTAGTGTACTGAGTGAATAGGGCGCATGTTCTTTTTAACGGTTCTACTCCTTGTGTAGCATGCGTTCTCAGTCACACACATTCGCTGTCGTTGTCCCACTGTGTAAGGGGGCGCATTCCTTTCAGGGACCTTTTTTGCGTTGCCGGAAAGTAATATGTTGGGTACCATTTCTAATGTAAAGAGTGTAATTGTGTGCCATTTTATCAAATAAAAGTTTTGTAAGGGAATGTATTGTTTTACAGAAAAATATAACAAGATGGCCAAGAAAATATTCAGTATTTTTAGAGTGTATCAACTCCATAACCATAAGAGCTAAAGTAATAAATAATTCAAGAAAGTTAGCATTTTTAACCACCATGTCGTTCAATTTCCAAAACTGGAAATCAAAAGGGCATCCAGAGTATTCCGGCTGGACCGTAACAAGCAGAATGAGTTAAGTGAAAAATGGAAGCTGCAACCATACATTTTAAACCTTGCTCAGAATAAAAATAAATTTGAAAGATAAACCGAGTAATATTACTTGTTGCATTTTACGGAAGGCAGATATAAAAATTGGTTGCTATATTCCGAGAGCGGGGCTCATGAAGTGGTCATATCGGCAATGTCATATCATAGACATTAGGTTGCTGGTACTTTAGAGTTTTAATCATTAGATCACTCACACTCTCATCCATACTTCCAGACTCTGGGGAAGATGGGGAATCAATCGTCTTGGTTGGAGAAAAATCCCCACCCGTCAGGAATTTCTTGAGCGCAGTCTACGACGGACAATCTAAAAGTCCTCGTCCTGTCCGAAACAGTTGTTAGATTATCCTACAAATGGCGCGCTGCAGTTTCCGACGTATTGCTGTAATCTTGTATTTGCAGTGATTGTGAAAACAAACTAGCGTTAATATTTGTTATAAACTGTATAAAACTGAAATAAGAGCTATGTTAAAGTACTTTGTTTTTAAATTTTAATTTTAACCACTGGCGCGACAGCCCTTAGAGGGCCAAGACCTACCAACCCGACTGCCGGCCTCACGCCCACTTACTCACGCAGAGGTGGACGATCATCTAACCGATACGGGGAGGAGATTGGTCAGCATCCCAGCATCCCCCAGCCGGAATGTTGGACCGCTTACCTAGCGTAAGCTCCTCACTTTCCTCCCGATGCTGAGTGGATGCTGGGTGTTTTTAAATACAAATACAAAATGATCAAGGTTGAATATACCTCCCCATAGGTTTTCGACGGTTAAAAAGCCAAAAGTGTTCAAATTTAAGCGTGATCATACAATCATACAAGGTGATATCTTACCAGATTGCTTCACGAAGCCTCGGGTCCCCCCATACGTGGAGGACGAAATTAGCTGAGCTCCATATAATTCTTCTAAGTTGTTTGGCAATAAAATTTTCAACCTAATTAAAATTTATGAAATAGTACACCAGGGTGCATAAGGTTTTGCATTCTTTCCTACATCCCGAGGAACATAAAACTGATGTTACCTCACAACAAAATTCTTCCTAAAAGTTACATCCCATCCTACAATATCCTGAAAAAATAATCCTACCTGCGGTAAAACTCTTATTTGGTGGGCGCGCAGCAAAAGCCTTCTGGCTTTATACAGCCAACCAGCACTACGGACGGACGGATGGTGCAAGTGTATATATATAAGCTCAGGGTATATACCAGAGCAATCCACACAAAGTGAAGACTGACCTCCCCTCTAATGACCAGGAGTTACTGAGCTGTCCCAAAAAGGGCGCCCAGCGCCTCCGTGGGCCTTTCCATAGGGCAAGACCTAGAGACTAACAAGGCCCCCCCCCCATCTGGCCCTATGGACTCAAGACGGGATGGAAGTGGATACGCCATTTACACGCGCCAACCCCAAAGGGGAAGGCTGCCGATTAGACCTCGGTAGAGCGGCCTGGTGATCTAGCACACCTTCTACTAGCTATGCAGGCTAGTATGAGGGAATATATGGCTTCCCTCAACCCCATCCGGAGACGTAACCGATCTCCCACGGGTATCGGGAACCACTGCCCCCTCGAGTCCAACCCAATCCGAACAACTCCCATTCAGGGATTTGCACGAATGTTCGGCCGGAGGTTCCACTAGTAACGTCAGAGGTACCACGAGTGCTAGGGGTCCGCAGCGCCCGCACCACGGCAGCTGAAGGGGACAGATCCCCTCCCCGACTCCCTGAATGGGAGTTGTTCGGATTGGGTTGGACTCGAGGGGGAAGTGTGTTCCCGACACCCACGGGGAATTGGGTACCTCCGACCAGGCTGCGGCCGCTCGGAGGGGGTAGAGGGTTGCCTCATAAGTCTCGGGTACCAGTCTGCAGAGCTAGTAGGCGTGCTAGATCACCAGGCGGCCCCACCGAGGTTTTCGGTAGTCTTCCCTGCGGGGTTGACGCGCGTAAGTGGCGTATCCACTTCCATCCGTCTTGACGTTTTTTTTTTTTTTTTTTTTTTTTTTTTTTTTTTTTTTTTTTTTTTTTTTTTTTTTTTAAAGCGTTGTAGTCGATGGAGGGGCTTTTTAGACTCAAGGTATTGCCCCACGGAAAGAGCCCCGGAGTTTTCCATCGCTCCCGGGTAGAAGTAGGCCCGGGTCCTTGATCCTATGGGTCCAGGACTAATGGGAGTAGAGCCTCTGGCGTTAAATAAAAATGTCAGTCTTGAGCGTAAGGGAAAATCTCACCGGAACTTAATCGTTAGCCTCCATGTTGAAAGGCAGACAGGTTACCTCTTTGTTATCACCGTAAACAAAAAGCAATTAACATCTTGTCACTCCATACCATTCTATGACTACAATGTGAACACCAGATGAGTTGACTTTTTTCCATAATTAAGTGTATTATACAGTTGGATGATATTATATAAATTCTACTAATTTTTATGTATTTCAATGTCATTCGCCACTGTCACTAGCTTGTATCATATTAGGTACTAAGATTTTATATTTGCAAAAATTAACTATACGAAACAGAACTTTTTTCCATTGATATAATTTGGATTTAAATTTTAAGGATTTCTACATCTCGAAACAGGAAATCATAATGTATATTGGTAAAGTAACTAATTAATGTTTTGTGTTTCATAAACTCTTTTCAAATTCTAATGGGCCTTTAAGTACTTATTTAGTCAATAGAAATACAGTAAATGAAAAAGTACAATTATATAACAGTTAACACACACACACACATATATATATATATGTATATATATATGGGAAATTTGACACCTGGATATTCACTAAAATCAAAATTTGAATTATAGAAGTGTGCACGTGTCCAAGTGTGTGTTTGAATGAGTATATGAAAGAGAGAGGGATAGTGAGAGGAGAGAGAAATAAAGATAAATAAAGAAAAACATTATAACTTAAAAAGGAAAAGTCCATTACTAAAAACTCAGTATTAATTTCAAAATCTTGAAGAATACAACAGGAAGATACTTGAGAAATTCCAAACTGGATGGAAAATTGTTTGTTACTTTATATTTTCTCAAGATGGCTATCGAAATTGATTATATCATATATTGAGGGATTTATATAACTAATAAAATGCATATTTTGAGTTCTCTGTGAAGATCCTGTGACGTTCCCTTCATTTTGATTTAGTTTTGTATGACTATGAACCCATTAGAGATTGACAAACTTGACTGTATGGAGGAAAAGTTTTTAATCGTATCATACAATCTTAGTGGGTAACTGGAAATTGGTAGTTGATATTGCATTTCGATCTCTTCTGGGCGACCAGCAAAATGTCCTTTCAGAAGCTGGTTAGAGCTTTGGTTTATCAACCATTTTCGTAACACTGTCTTATTTTCAAATGTGAGTAACATGTTTTCTCATTAAAAACGTATTTTGGTAGCTGCGTGGATCCAGAGCCACCCGAGTTTTGTTTGGCGGCTGGAGGTGGGGCAGCTAGAACAACCCCACAAGATGTGCCTGACGTTGCTCAAGACAGAAACAAGACTTGTGCCGACAGAAAGCCATAAAGTCTACGCTAAACAACGAGTGTGAATGTGTTCTTGGAAAGGTTGTTAATTATGGCATTTCATCTGCGCCGACACATGTAAACAGCAGTCAAATTGTTTATCGTTCCATCGTAAAACTTTACAATAGCATGACATGGAATATGCCATTTTCAAACTGTAATGTTACCTCTAACAAGTATAGTCCAAATTAGACTGACATCTTTACAGCAGCTTCTATCACGTGATGTACTCTACATGGTGAAGATATTCTAATACTTCTGATTAGCTTTGTTAGATGTGAATGGTTTCGTTCAGGACGGAGGTGGGTTAGCAACGAATTCTATTCCAGTCAATGAGGGATGCTACCGTCTTAATTGTAATTAATTAAAGGCCCGATTATTTCAAATAACTGAGGAAAATTCTCCCCCTATGCATGCATAACCTTCCAAGTTTGAAAATGCTGCATGTCTATAAGTACCCTATTTATAGATACAAAAAATAGAAAGAGAAGATTATTAGGTCGGAATGATAGAGTAATTTTTACTTTTTCTACTACATCTTAATAAGTAGAGAAGGTAGTGAATTCCGTAAAAAGTCGATACCAAGATTTCAATGGGAAATACACGTTTATTTTTTATACAAAAAGTTCTTATGTGTGTATGTCTCTGAACAGCAAATTAGTAATTAAATTCAGCACCTTCCAAAAATACGATACAAAGGTTCCAAGAAAATGCTTCGACCCAGTGTACTCCACATGAAACATATTTCGAAAATTTTCACTTTCTCAAAATGTCTCTAATAATTTTTATTAAATTACCATGTGTTTAAGATACATTTATAACAAATGAAATACATAATGTCTTGTTTCTGGGAACATCCTCATAAGTCTTCTTAATTCCTGAAGATTTTGCATATCTGATAAACCATAAGAGACAAACAAAATTTTACTCCACAAAATACATATGTATGTAGATCTCTTAAAACTAAAGTTTGTCAAATGCACTTTTTGTGAAGTGAACTACTTCCGATATATTATTGTATTTGAATTTTCCAAATGAGAAATCGTTATTCTTTTTTTTTTTTTTTTATGCGCCGGACATGCAAAGAGAATAGAATGTATAAGACATTGGATATCATTTAAAGCCTACGGTATTGCCTTATTCCTCTTGTGCCTACAGTAAAATCACAATAAAATCATTTTTAAAAATGTTTATTTGGTTAGCATGTAATAGACAGAGGAATATAGGCGTTTGTAAAAATAGTTCCTTCACGAGTGCACATCAACTTTATAAAATAATGATGATAATTTAAATATTAAATCTTTATGCCTTCTTTTTTGTCGTATAGTTATTAAATAATATAAGTGTTACATAGGTTTAACATGCTGTAGGAATCCTTAAAATATGCGACGAAATAAGATTATACACTCCAAGTTAACCTTTTTCGTAAAGTTACACATTCTGCGAATATTGAGGGAAAAATGATCTTTTTAGTTAATATAAAGCTTCAGTTCGCTGATTTCGAATGATAAGGGTTTCCATGTTATTGACTTGATGCGAATATTGAGGGAAAAAATGATCTTTTTAGTTAATATAAAGCTTCAGTTCGCTGATTTCGAATGATAAGGGTTTCCATGTTATTGACTTGAAAAGGAAAAACACGAGGTATATAACTACAAAATCTAAACACATTATTTTGTAGAGCACATAATTCCTTATCGAATAACATATTTTGTACCAAAAATTTCATTTAAAAAAGCGCCACAACTTCTAAGCCAAACCATTATGAATACAGAAGTATGGATTTGACATGGTAGAGAGAGGGACATAAGCGCTGCACATGAGACTTTTTATTTAAATAGTAATTGTGAGGTTAGGTGTGGACAACCCTGGTAAGCTCTCTCGAGATGCTACCACTGTGGGAATCGGGTGACGTCACGCCATGCTGTTCTTTTTCTCATCATAAGTTGACGTCTAGTGATAGAAAGTTTCCAGAACTTAGCGTTTACCTTGTTTTTCATGTTGCCACTTCTGTAGCAAAACTGCTAAGTGCCAACTGGTCGAGCAATAAACTGAAAGTGCCTTACGTCTGTCTTCCTTTCTCCAACCAATTACAGAGTTATTTTTTAATTAACCTCTTCCAATATTAAGTCATACGAATGAAATGGGTAAAATGATGCTCGGGATCCATAGAGCTTAGAGTTACCTGATATTCATTTTTCAGGATAACGGGAAACCCCGTTTGAGATGTTATCCAGATAACTCACCCTGACTAAGAATTGAACTCGGGACCTCTTGAACTGAGGTAGACAGGCTACCACTTATGCAACAGAGGTGGGTCACACAGTGTGCCTGTAACTTGTTTGACGGCGAACTCTCTGCATAAGGTGGATGAATTTTATAACTTAAATAATTTTGCTTTTAGTTTGCATTTGACGTTGCTATGCATAACAATGTTGCCCGCAATAAAGTTAGCTATCTGGCTTAGTTACGATGACAGTATAATTGAAGACATGCCCGGAAAAACGGGTTAAACCACAATTTTTAAAACTGGAGAAAACAAGCGTTTTGTGAAAGAGGCTGAAAGAATTGTTAACATTATTTTATTTCATTTCTGAGAATATGAGTCTCAAGAATACAGTATATATTATCAGGGTTATCCTTAATAGAACCCAAAACATGACTGATCTAATAACAATAAAAATAAAATAATGAAAATAAAGTGAAAACCTTTGTCAGCTTTTACTTAAGTTTTATTCTATATACATTTTACAATTTTAGATGAAACTAATAGGTGTGTCTTGGCATATTTATACATGGTACACTTTGGATTATTCCACTTTTCAATAAGTATATCATTTTGGAAACTAGGTACAAGCATTTTAGCTGTAGTCAGGCTGATCAAAAAATGCTTCATCAGTAATACTGTCAGAAGCTGTGGTCTCAGTTTTAAGAGTTTTATAGTACTCATGATAAATTGGTGGGATATAATTCATCAGATCCTGTAAGTCCATTAGTTTTTCAGGATTTATAGGTCTTGGATCATTGTATTTTGAAGGAAATGTCACATAAATAAGGGATGGTTTGCCAGATATTATTTTCCTTCGAATGTCCAAAGTGTCGTAATCCTCAATACTACCGTAGGTGAATTTAAAACATAACTTAAAGGGGTGGTCTTTAAAAACTTTCTTGCATGTCACCTTGCTCAAGAGTCCCTTTTGCCCAGATTCTGAAGCTGTTCTTTTCTGTACTCTGTCGAGAAGCGGCTTTGCAGATATGAACATGTTAGTTGTCATTTTGAAAACATGAAAATGATTCTTTACAATGGTTTTCCTCATTAGCTCCATCCACTAATCTGGAACATAAATGTAAGCTGCTTGCCTCTTCTTTTTCTCTATAAGGCCGAAGTCACGATCACAAGGCAAAAATGTTATGACCGGGTACTAGTTCTGCCATTGTTTGTTTACATCCACAGTAGAGTTTACTACTGTTGAAGTACTACGGTTTGTGGTAGTTATTACTTATGAAGTGGGCTAAATACTTGTCTATTTGTCATGTATCGCTTTCTTCTTATAACTATAACTATGCTGGTTTCATAAAATATAATGATAGTTAAACTGAAGGGATACAATCATTTAAAACGTTTGTAGCTCTGTTGGTTATCCTGTTTATATGTTAGTTACCATGAGTACCACTAGAATACAGGCACAGAGTACGAAAAGGTTAACCCGTTTTTGACATTATATGAAAAGGATATCACGAAACGCAAGAACTTCACCTCTCTCTATTTAGCGTTATATGATTGCTGGAGGATAGAGCAACACAAGAAAAGGTAGCTCTCTGTTGCAGCAACAGAGGGCAGCACATATCGCAAAATATTTTATTTTGAGGGTTAGCCCGTTTTTCCGGGCATGTCTTCAATTATAAAATGGACTATGTACTATTTCTTATTGCCAGGTATATAGTAGAGAAAATAAAGAGCGAACATTTATGCTACACTGTACTATGTGGTAATAATTTGATGGAATTTTTGATAAAGCTGCACTTATCTACCATTGTTTGAACTTATAAAAATGAAACATCAAAGCGGCTTTCGCAGTAGAATTACAATTCCTAACATTTCAACTCGTTGTTACATGCGCATATGCAGACAAAGCCGCGCTAATATGTCTCCTTCACCAATATCAAACTGTCTAGGGGGCGGAAGATGGAACAAAGAAAGGACAGATCTGAGAACATTAATTGTTATGGTTAGTGAGAAGGATAAACTGAGCAGATATTGACAAAAATGTAAGTTAATTGTGACAGCTGATCACAGCATCCCTAAGGACCGACCGACGCACACCTGCCCCACCCTTTCAAGATGACGAGGGTGGGAAGCCGCAAGAGAACCGCAGAAAGCGTGTCTGTCTGTCGACGGTGCTTCCTGTGCTAGAACTGCAGCTGTCTGTGGGGAGAAGGGCGTCTAGCGCCGGCTACATCAAAATTATGATCCTCATCGCCGTGTGCATTCATGAGACAACACAGGGTCGTTCTGGGAATACCAAAAACCGATTCACTCCATTTTATAGTTAGACTGGCGTCCTAACTAAGGTTTTCATAGTAGTAAAACGAAACCAGCTCATATCACGTGTTTTACACCATGTGGGGAATATATCGTGATGTCTCTGATTAGCCAAAGTTAGATATGTATCGATTACTGTTGATGGGAGTGGAGTAGCAACTAACTCTACTTCAGCCAATCAAAGAGCCGTCACAGTTTGCTAAAAACGACAGCCCCACGTCAGTAAAAGAACTCCGGCCCGCCTCGGTAGTGTAGATGGTAGCATGTCTGTCTCACATACAAGAGGTCCCGAGTTCGAATCTCGGTCAGGGTGAGTTGCCTGGATAAGGTTTTTTCCAGGGTTTTCCCTTATCCTAAAAGATGAATGTCGGGTAGCTCTAAGCTCCATGGTCCCTAGGCCCATTTGAGCATCATTTCACCCACTCCATTCATCGCCCGATATGACTTAAAAAGTTAAACGACGTAAATTACACAAAAAAAAAAAAGAACTTCTAGGGATGAAGTTCCAGTACACCGGCGTCGCTGATATGATGCTGCTAATTGGTAGCGTAATTAACAAAGAAAATATCTGTTTTTACAATTTCCTACTTTTCGTGAGTCACCATTGAATCTACATAACCAACCCGATTCTAAGATGTTAAACTTACAAAGAAAAGAAAAATATGTGTATTGTTTTTTTTTTTTTTTTTTTTTCCGTATGCAGGTATCTTGGAAAATTTTCTTGAATATCTTAACCTGTATCACTGAGTGATGTGCGACTCAGTTATCTAACATTGGTTAAATTTTTTATCAGTTATCTTAGTTTTGAGTTACACTGTTTCTCTCTCACATACACACGTTCATTCACAGCAGTTTTGCACATCTAGAAGACCTTTTTGCTGGATGGTTCCGGTGGTGTAGATCCATTAGCAGATAAAATAACGGACCAATGGAACATCGGTGCATTCCAGTGACCCTCCTGGTGAAGTTTGACGACTTCGTTGAGGTTATTAACTTGTCTAAGTAATTTGTAGTCCAGAAATGCCACAAATGTTCGCTTGATCCCCATTCAACAACCAACCTCGCTCAGGTATTTGTACCCTAAGCATGTAAACAAGAGAAAGACAAGCGGTCACTCAGCTATGATTCATTCACACATTTAAGAAGGGATTTCCGGGGGGAATGATGAACTTCCTTTTGGAAAACGGTGCTTTCTCTTCTGCCCAGGTATGTTCTCGGTCATTACTCCCGTAAGTAGGTAAAAAGTTTATCCTGTTGGGATTAAGGGTTGTGCAAAATGACGTTTACACTCCATTGCACCTGTTCAGAAGAAACGGAACACTGCTAAGTGCCTCAAACAAACACAAAACTGTGACTTTGTGTAACACGCAGATTTACTATCACAAGAATATTCCTTTCTTATACATTGTAGTTTTGATATCGAAATATTTTGTTCTCTTAAGATTACTATGAAATAAAGCTGACATCGAACGAATGGTTTTGTTAGATGGTCGCTTCTGTACATTATCTCTCTCTCCTTTTCGGTTAATCTGTGGTTGGAATAAGCAACCAAGTGATATTCATCTAATGACACACACACACACACACACACACACACACACACACACACACACACACACACACACACACACACACACACACACACACACACACACTTCAAGAGGTCCCGAGTTCGAATCTCGGTTAGGGTGAGTTACCTGGATAAGGTTTTTTCCGGGCTTTTCCCTCTTCCTGATGGACGAATGTCGGGTAACTCTAAGCTCCATGGACGCCAGACTCATTTGAGCATCATTTCACCCAATCATTCATCGTACGATATGACAACGTTGGAGGACGTAATTTAAAAAAAAAGAAAAAAGAAAAAAAAAACATACACACATACACACAGACTAGTCAGATTGGCCGGTGCACGATTTGAACCTGGGGTCTCCTTCATGCGGTTGTGCCTCTCTCAAAGAGCAGCCACAACTGAAATTTGTTAAACATTTTCAAAGAAATTCAAACATTTTTGTGTCTAAAAGTGCTTTGAATCTTTAGATTCAATTATATGTTAAGGATTTTGCTTTCAGAACGCTTTAAAACTTCAGCATTAAGTACCCACATAACTTATGGTTACTTCCAATTGCTTTCATATTATTATTATTATTATTATTATTATTATTATTATTATTATTATTATTATTATTATTATTATTATTATTATTATTATTATTATTATTATTATTATTATTATTATTATTATTATTATTATTATTATTATTATTATTATTATTATTATTATTATTATTATTATTATTATTATTATTATTATTATTATTATTATTATTATTATTATTATTATTATTATTATTATTATTATTATTATTATTATTATTATTATTATTATTATTATTATTATTATTATTATTATTATTATTATTATTATTATTATTATTATTATTATTATTATTATTATTATTATTATTATTATTATTATTATTATTATTATTATTATTATTATTATTATTATTATTATTATTATTATTATTATTATTATTATTATTATTATTATTATTATTATTATTATTATTATTATTATTATTATTATTATTATTATTATTATTATTATTATTATTATTATTATTATTATTATTATTATTATTATTATTATTATTATTATTATTATTATTATTATTATTATTATTATTATTATTATTATTATTATTATTATTATTATTATTATTATTATTATTATTATTATTATTATTATTATTATTATTATTATTATTATTATTATTATTATTATTATTATTATTATTATTATTATTATTATTATTATTATTATTATTATTATTATTATTATTATTATTATTATTATTATTATTATTATTATTATTATTATTATTATTATTATTATTATTATTATTATTATTATTATTATTATTATTATTATTATTATTATTATTATTATTATTATTATTATTATTATTATTATTACTATTATTATTATTATTATTACTATTACTATTATTATTATTATTATTATTATTATTATTATTATTATTATTATTATTATTATTATTATTATTATTATTATTATTATTATTATTATTATTATTATTATTATTATTATTATTATTATTATTATTATTATTATTGTTGTTGTTGTTGTTGTTGTTGTTGTTGTTGTTTGTCTGTTTTTTACACTTTTGCACATTAAAATGTTCCTAAACACCTTATTCAAAATTTCAACAGAAACTCAGAGAAAATGAACTTTAAAACTTAGCACATTGTTTTGGTACATATTTCAGCTGCTTAAAACACGACATAATTACTACGGGCACTGGGGATAAATTGATACAAAATTATATTTAAATGCTTAAGCATTTTTATGAAATAACAAAACAATAGAAAGTGTCTATACACCAATTTGTATAATATTAATTAAATAATATGGCATTAAGTTAGGCTTTCATTTCGAAAATTACATTCCTGCATATTAGGCAACTCCTAGTTAACATAATAACGTAAATAAAATACGCTTTCTCAAAAAGTATTAGAGAGTTGTGTATGGACTTTAAAACTGCTATAATTGTAGCTTGTGACAACACATTGAAAACATTTAATTAAAATCCACAGGATTTAGAAGTTTTATCTAATCTTGATGTTCACTAATTTCTACTCTCGATGTTAATTTTTCTTATACTGGCGTTTTTTTAACAAAGAAGAAGTTCAGTGGTTCACGTCTTTTCATGTTATTAGTTCTACACTTTTTAAAGATTAAACCAATTGTAGATTACACCAATTTAGCATTTTGACATTTTAATCAGGCCTAGGTTCGATTTCTGACTAGGCCGTGGAATGTTTCTTTAATTAGAATCATTCCCTACCCTCCATAGAGTCTGAAAGCATGCATGTGGGGGTGAATGTGAACGTGTTTCAAATTATAATATGATCCAAAACCAAACGTAAAAAAATAAACCTCCACGCAACGAACTGTTTCTAAACTCAAACTCAAATCTAACCATGGAGTGTACAAATGAAACAAAGTAAAAATAAGGATTTTGACCTTCTTTATTCGCACATCACAGTCAATTTCAAGTATTATATAAAACTTGCTGTGATCAATTTAAGTCAAAGAATTTTATAAACATATGTAGGAAGACATTGAAAAATAGGTGTTTTTCTTAAAAATAATATACCTAATAAAATGAGAACTGTTGAAAAGCACCTGTACATGTAATGTTAATATCAATTAGTCTTTGTAAATATCAATATTTGGAGTTGAATTCCAATTGTGTCCCCATGAATGTGACACCATTTTCACTATTTTCACTGGAATAATATAAATAATTCATAGTAAACGTAATTAGTCATTTTACGAATAAACAAGGGAATATAAGGGTACATACTATATGATAATCACTCCCCATTTTCAAATTTAATTCCAGCTTTTATCAACTGCTCTTACAATAGCCATGCAATAAGTATTTTGCGTTTACCGCCTACAGCATTAAATATTATGCTAGTATCAGAATACTATTATATATAATGTAAAATAAAATATTATATATTAAAAGGAATGAAAGCATGTTATGAATTCAATTGGAAATTCCGGAGTATTTAATGTTCAGTCTGTCAGTATAAATTACTTTTCGTATGAATTTGTACTTAATATTGCAGAAGGTACACCAAACCAACATCCTTTTCATTTCTACTTATTTCGTACTTAAATAATAAGCCTTAGGCGATTCATTAAACTAAGTTAAACCACAAAATAACATTTTAAGAACAAATGATTCACGGGTAACATTTAAGTTTGCATATTATTATTGAAATTTACGTCCTCCAACGTTAAGTCATATCGGACGGTGAATGAAATGGGTGAAATCATGCTGAAATGAGTCCAGAGTCCAAGGAGCATAGAGTTACCCGACATTCATCTTTCAGGATGAGGGAAACCCCGAAAAAACCTTATTCAGGTAACTCACCCTAACCGGGATTCGAACTCGGGACCTCTTGAACGTGAGGAACACGCTGCCATCTACGCTACCGAGCGGGCGGGTAAGTTTGCATAATCATATAACAGTTAGAACATAGCTTTTTACTTTATCACTCAATTATAAGGGCTAAAAGGTATTGCACCTCACCCAAAAATTCCATGTTGGAATTTGAACCCTCTGAACTCTCCTTCCAAAATGTCCTTTTGATAAAAGGTCCACTCGTGCGATTGTCTGTGGGCAGTACTCGTATGAAATTTTCCACAAAAGAATAAAGAAATTACTTTGTATATGAATACCATAATAAGTAGGTATATGATGGATGTATATAAAATTGTACCTTGAAATTTTTGGTTGGAGGAGGGCGAGGAAGAAACGGAGATTTTTCGACATAAGGGAAGAAAACTTGATTTGTCTTTACGCGAAATTATATTTTTGGCAAACCTTTTGGTATGATAAACATGTTCATTCGTTTCAAACAACAACAATGAGTAACTCATGAAAAAAAAAAAATGTTCTGTTTTTTTTTTTTTTTTTTTTTTTTTTTTTTTTTTTCTTTTTTCTTTTGTAACTCTGTGCTAAAAGTTTAAACTAATTTTGGAACAAGTTATTTATTAAACATTCATCACAACCTTTTCGAAAGAAAGTATATATATAGCTATTCCTATTGCATTTGTAAACGAGAAAACAGTCCAGCTTATTAAAACGTTGCACTTTTCAGTTATGTCAGCAAATCAGCCTAGGCCTTTTCTATATTCTTAAACGTCGCTTCAACATCTGTTGATTAGATTGCTGTAAATTGATTACTGTACGATTACGATTAGTGTAAATTGATTGCTTCAACTGAGTCAGAAGATGCCTTAGCTACAAACTCACCTTCCTATACCACATTTTAGTACTTTTAGTTTTAAAATTATAACTGAATACGTTGTGGAACCACTGTGTTTTTTGAGGATGCGTATCTTTGTGATAAAGGCAGTGATAAAGACCATGTTTGACATAAGGAAGATCCAGAAACTCTCTAAGGGCACAGTACTAAGAGTTTTGCACACCAAAATAGCTCCAATCGCGTGCTATGCGAGCACCAAAATATGTGAACACTTAACAACTGCAAGGAGATTCTAAGCAGTGAAAGAATCTTCCTCAAGAGAGCTCTCCAAGTATCTAAATCAACCCGATCGAGGATAACATACTTACTGGTGGACACAGGCTACTTTATAAAAGAGATAAGACAGAGCCATGGCGTTCAAGTTATACCGGCGTATGAAGAACACACCAGAATAAGGGATGAAAAAGCGGCAAACATATATCCAAATTTCTAACACCAGCCATGAACACCGCAGAATGGAAGAAACCTTAACTTGGGGCTACGACACGTGTACACGAGAACCGAGGCACATGGATTCCATGTAGACATCGAGGATACCATCAGGCAACGGAAACTGGTACCTGCACCCTTTGTGGTCAGTTTTGTGGACATCACATACTTTCATGCCAATCAAGGACTCAATCAATGACGATCTACGCAGAAAATGATCGTACTTGACGATCACTATATCGCTGTATTAATACACTGTGTTCAATATTGAGATGCTGGGTGGCTGGCCTTGGTAATGAACAGAACATTACAATAAATCTATCCCCTAATCAATGTTTCTCTCACTGCCTTGGTAAATTTACTTACTCCTAATATTTCATCATGATGAAGTTTAAAGTACCTCTGAGGACTTTGTTTAGATATTCAAATTATAACCTGACAATTGTATGGTCACTTTGCTGGCCATTAACTTAGGTAATTTATTGGATGACTTTAATTTCGCAGTCGACTTCTTGTACTTACAATAAAGAAATTTGCATTTCTGTTTTCTTTGCTCTACAGGTGGAACGTTTGGTCATTTAACTTAAAGAAACTTAGGTAAAGCACCAATCAGATTTACCGCTATGCGGGACTTGAACCTCAACAATGTAAGTCACAGACATTACAGCCTGGACAATATCATGGTAGCCTGAAAGTATGCATGCTTTTTATGCATTTTGTAGTAAGCGGTAGAGGGGAGAAGGAAACTGCATAAACATAATCCTGCATTTCTTTGCTATTTTACGCATGTTTAGACATGCTCATAGAAAGCGCCGAATTGTCGTTGATGTCAATACATAAAGACTTTAAATAATCGTTTTAATAACACTACCTACTTTATTCATGTGTTACAAATTTAATTATTATAAACTAAAGAGCAATTATTGGGACTAGACTAGATTCGCCGGAAAATATTAATGTCCGATTTCACCAACAGATTTTAAGACTTAACACGAGTTTAGCAATAGTTAAAACAAAAATTGCATTTCCCCAACAAGTGTTAGTTTAACACTCGTGTTAAATGTCATGTTAAACTAACAAGCCAAATTTCTGATGTTAAGTCCTTAACAATTGTAAATAGTCAAGATGGCGAGCATGAACTCAGCTGTTGATGTCGATTTGCTATATTTAAGACCGTCTAAATGGCATTCATAATAGAGTACGGCCTGTGAGGAGAAATGATTTTGAGGAGCAATCCGAAGAAAATTGTTTTACGGAGGTATAGACTGTCGAAATATTTGCTATGAAGGTTACTGCGGAAGTACAAGAGAGGTTAGAACATGCATCGAAAGGAATATGGCGATCTCGCTTTTGCTTCAAGTATCAATAACCTTGCAATTTTATAATTCACTGAATTAAGTGGACAATACATTGTCCACCTCCCGTCTAGAAACGTTCAAGTCACTTGCCCTTCTTCGCTCCTCGTTTTAAATTTACGTAATGCTGAGTTAGAACATGCATCGAAAGGAATATGGCGATCTCGCCTTTGCTTCAAGTACTAATAACTTTGCGATTTTATAATTCACTGAATTATGTGAATAATACACTGTCCAACTGCCGTCTTGAAACGTTGAAGTCACTTGTCCTTCTTTGCACCTCGTTTTAAATTTACGTAATAATGAGTTAGAATATGCATCGAAAGGAATATGCCGATCTCGCCTTTGCTTCAAGTACTAATAACCTTGCGATTTTATAATTTTAAATTTTCGTAATAATGAGTTAGAATATGCATCGAAAGGAATATGCCGATCTCGCCTTTGCTTCAAGTATTAATAACTTTGTGATTTTATAATTCACTGAATTATGTGAATAATACACTGTCCACCTGCCGTCTTGAAACGTTTAAGGCACTTGTCCTTCGCACCTCGTTTTAAATTTACGTAATACTGACAAGTTGTTTGGTGCTTGCTAGTGACACATGCATTTGAATGCCCGCCTCGATAGCGTAGAGGGTAGCATGTCTGCCTCACGTTCAAGAGGTCCCGAGGTCGAATCTCGGTCAGGGTGAGTTACCTGGATAAGGTTTTTCCTGGGTTTTCCCTTATCCTGGAAGACGAATGTCGGGTAACTCTAAGCTCCATGGACCCCGGACTCATTTCAGCATCATTTCATTCATCGTCCGATATGACTTGACGTTGGAGGACGTACATTACAAAAAAAAAAAAAAAAAAATGCATTTGAATTAAATTCGTTTCCAAATTTTTCCCCGTGACATTATTCTCTTTTACATTCACCGCATCCGTCCTCTTATTTTCCATGATATCCTTACACTTCGTCACCAATTCAATTAACAATTATTTCTCCATCGATGAGAAATTTGTCTCACGGCTTTATTTATGATTTTGCTCATCCGCCATTTTTTGGCTTGTGCAGACGAAAATGAAAACAAAAGCGCATCGCAGTACGTTCAGAAAATAATACGACTCATCCATAGCCTTCTATAGCTGTGATATTTACAAGTTTCTTGGCGTTAACACAGGTTTGTTAACATTTTCAGAAAACAGGTTGGTAAAATGCAAGAAATTTAACATTAGTGTTAGCGCTGTGACAATTGTTACGTTACACTTGTTAACGTCGATTTTGACATCTGATGGTGAAATCGGGCATAAATGAAAATCCACAAAGACATTGCAATGTTCGACATCAGGAACAGGAATTATAACCATTTATTATTAACAATTATGAATGAAATGAGTATAAAAATGTTGTACTTTCTCTGCTTAATGAATCAGAAAGCTGGACTCTGAAAGAAGCACTGACGACGTGCTTATCACCATGCCTAGAGATTTAGACAAGAAAACGTTAGATGAAGATGTCGTTAGGTTAACTGTGGTATAGTTTATTGTTCTTTACTGCTGTTTGTCACTGCTGTACTCATGGTAAGTATCTGTCATATTTCTATCAATATAAAGATAAACGTTCTCAGTATTACCTAAATATTGTTGAAATTATCACTTCATTTAAAAAAATATGTTCTTACTGCTATTAAATTAGTAAATTATTATATTAAATGAATACTAAAAAACTACATACATTGCAAATAATTTCAAATACCTGACAGAAACCTATGTTAAACATTATATTGCCATGTGTAATACTTAGGATCTGTACAGGACGTATCAGAGATTATTAGTAATGTTGCTAACGACATTTGCACTATCTGTAAAAAATGTATTGTTCAAGAAATTACTCTCTTGGTTGCTGTAAATAATTCGCTATGTGGTTTACAATGCGGTTTCCCTATCTAAACCTCCAGTTTACTGATCACATAAAAATGATGTCATTAGGAATTAATGAAGACATATAATATTCTGGACAGCATGATATGACTATGTAAATATGATACAAATAAATAAATAAATACCCTAGAATAAAGCCGAAGGACTGAGAACAAAACAACGAACATTATCATTTGGATATGCTATTTGAAGATTTCCTTGAGGATGGTGCGGTCAAACTAGATCAATCCTGAAGCTGAATAAATATAAACAACTAAAATAAATCTCAGACAGTTGTATGTACACAGCTGCTTTTCCTTGGAGTCCTAAAATTCCTTCAATTTCCAACTTGGGCTGGTGAACGTGTCATCTCAAGCGCCAATGCTTTATTTTTGATACCTTACACATACCAGCTCAATAACGCAACATTGAAACCGCGTTCGCTATCAACACAGATGCCACTTGAAAATAGATGCTACTGTCAAAGACTGAACGATGATTCTGCACAAGAGTGACGTAAGAGTGATGCAAAAGACGAAGCAGCCGACTCCAGTTTCCCACGCTACTTCAAATGACATCACAAAACCTTCTCTTCACATCCTTCTCCGTTTGACAGGGATAAGAGGCTGCAAGTAGGATGCACTGTTACCAGATCATGAAGTCTGTACCTCATAACCTATTTGGTGAATTGGTCATTATGGTCTTTCTCAAAACGGGATTGTCAGACAGCTTCTATCTACAGTCTATAACCCACTATTTTGAATTTTTACTTACCACAGCTACCTACGTGGTAAAGGAGATAAGCGTACTGTATTTCACCCCAAAAGTTAGTATCGATCTTATAAACTGATGCGTGTTAATAGCTCTAACAAATTGCGTGACTAATTTTCTTTCTTTCTTTCTTTCTTTCTTTTTTCTTTCTTTATCTTTTCTTTCTTTCTTTCTTTCTTTCTTTCTTTCTTTCTTTCTTTCTTTCTTTCTTTCTTTTCTTTCTTTCTTTTCTTCTCTCTTCTCTCTCTCTCTCTCTCTCTCACTCCTCTCTTCTCTCTCTCTCTCTCTCTCTCATCTCTCTCTCTCTCTCTCTCTCTCTCTCTCTCTCTCTCTCTCTCTCTCTCTCTCTCTCTCTCCTCTCTCTCTCTCTCTCTCTTTCCTTCTCTCTTTCTTTCTTTCTTTCTCTCGTGCTTTCTCTCTCTCTTTCTTTCTTTCTTTCTTTCTCTCTCTCTCTTTCTTTCTTTCTTTCTTTCTTTCTCTCTCTTTCTTTCTTTCTTTCTTTCTTTCTTTCTTTCTTTCTTTCTTTCTTTCTTTCTTTCTTTCTTTTCTTTCTTTCTTTCTTTCTTCTTTCTTTCTTTTCTTTCTTCTTTCTTTCTTTCTTTCTTTCTTTCTTTCTTTCTTTCTCTCTTTCTTTCTCTCTTTTCTTTCTTTATCTTTCTTTCTTTCTTTCTTTCTTTCTTTCTTTCTTTCTTTCTTTCTTTCTTTCTTTCTTTCTTTCTTTCTTTCTTTCTTTCTTTCTTTCTTTCTTTCTTTCTTTCTTTCTTTCTTTCTTTCTTTCTTTCTTTCTTTCTTCTTTCTTTCTTTCTGTCCTTCTTTCTCTCTTTCTTTCTCTCTTTCTCTCTTTCTTTCTCTCTTTCTCTCTTTCTTTCTCTCTTTCTTTCTCTCTTTCTTTCTCTCTTTCTCTCTTTCTCTCTTTCTTTCTCTCTTTCTTTCGCTCTTTCTTTCTCTCTTTCTCTCTCTTTCTTTCTTTCCTTTTTATTTTTCAACCTGCTTATACAGTTTATTTTTATAAATGCATCAAATGTATTTCAAAACTACCTGTAGCATTCTACTTTTCATTGTATACCTAAGTACATTTCCCAACACGTTGTAGAATATTTCTACAGCTTTATTTATTTCCAAATTTTTTGTGGAAGAATTTAGTTTTAAATAAGTAAAAATGGCAAGAAAATTGAGCTTTAAAAGATTTTGATACTACAACTCCTCTAACAAATCCGATCACATTTTCTATCCTCCCACCTCATCCTTCCATTCTGGTCAAGGTGCAAAGTCCCCCTTCTGAAACTTGTTATGGAGTCATAGTTAGAACTAGCAGAGTAAGTAAAAAATATAATATTACAATAACAATTTTAAAAAATGATGCACATTTGAAGGGGAATATTTTGATCCCAGTAACATATTTTTAAAAAATGTTTCATACCAAATAACATGCATATCTGGAATTTCCTGTAAATAGTCTCTGAAGTCCTTTTCATCGTAAATAATTTTCTACATCTGGTATAACTGGTAAGATAAATATTTTCCACACAAAAGGCATAGAATGTTTGAAACACATCATTTAGGTTAAATAACCTTGAAGCACTTTGCTGTTCACTTAAGTGCTCCGTACTAAAAGGAAGATGTACGTGTTCAGGATTCACAGACACATACACCAGATTCGTTCTAAAGCAAACTAATTCATGATACGCAGGACAGTTCTGATTTAGATCGTGGACATCGTTAAGAGAAAACTTGTTAGTACATTTATTTCACAGTCTCGTTTTATACGTCCATTAATTTTAATGTAAAGGACAAAAATATGAGAGAAAGATTAAAATAAACTTGCTGCATACTGCAGCGCTCCAGGTTGTACTACAAGCCAGTTGAGATGCATCGCTTTGTTTAAGGGTACATCGCATTGTTATAGAGCTATAGAGTTTCACGTTAATGTACGCTATCATGTAAAACGATGTCTAAACTAAAACGTCTTAAATTGCTGGTGGAAATGGTGGAAATATCGTAACAAATGAGAACACCCGTTGTGGCTCTTAAGCGGTTAGGTATCACTAATTTATAGTCAAAATTCTATTGTAGGTATACATTCAAAGCAACACAACTGATCCGTTGAATCGAATCACAACTGAACTGTCATTGCTGGATTATAACACAGAACAGCACTGGACTCTGTCCACCAAGCTCTGTCAACTGTCAACTGGGAGACTAGATAGGACAAAAACCCAAGCAGGAATGTTCTCGAAGAGGTAGCTTCTGAAACCTGTTGATTTAAACTTTCAGAGGCACTAATTATCAAACTACGTGGAGAGGGCATATATTAATCTTGTTACGTGAACTATTTATTCAGTCAAGAGAACCGGCCTAATCCTTTATAGGGAATTATAGGGAATTGGCTTTGAGGCCGCAATGGTAATGCACTGAAACATGTAGGTATAATTCAAACATGAAGGGCTTAAGAGAACATTTCAACTATCCAAGAATTCGAATGACGAAAAACATATAGGTAATCTGTTTATCGTGTATTTTGAAGTCATTAGAGTACCTAATGCAGTATTACGAAAAAATACATTAACTGCAGTAGTAACAGTAATACACAATGATAAGCTTAATGATGTCACGAATCATTCTAAAGTCATTTCTACAAATTTCTCTTGTAGAACATTCTCGTGAGTGAAGCGCAGTACAAAAGTCTTCCTGAAACGTACCTCAATTTTCATGTCTCTCGCTTCTCAAAAGCAGAAAAAGCGCTAAGTACATAGCATTTCAAATTTACAGTTTGAAATTTGCTTATTTTCGTTGAAGAGTTCCATCCCAGCGTGCTACATGCCCAACTTAGCGTCACAATGGAGACTTTCTCTTCGAATTAAACAGAATTATGTTTTAATAAATGAATGTTAAGCAATATTTATATAGAAAATTCAGGGGAACAAAAGAAACTTTCGAATTGAAAAGATAACTCGAAATTAAAACGTTCCAATTACTCAAGTTTTCCTGTGTAAACATTGAACATTACGGATTTAACGTGGGAAATTAGTTTTGCTTTAACATACTTCCATGTTAAATTACAAAGAAACATATTGCTCTTTTTATTTTTATCTATTAATTCTTTCTAGCAGCAATTCATTACAACTAGCACTTTAGCTGCTTTCAATGACAAAAAGTGGATAAGGTTTACAATCTGTTTTTCATATCGGATTTGCATTTGTTACAAACTTGTAGCGAGTAATAATCCACATGAAACAAACAGAATATAGTAACAAATGAAGAGTGATCATCTTACTCTCTTTAAAATAAACAATAAATAAATCAGTTGCTTTTAGATTAGTTAAATTCTTTTTTAGTATTGTTAAAATATAAAATTTTCTCTAAAAGGCGAAGGGGGGAGTATGTAAAGAACCTGACTTTGCCATGTTAAATCCCTAAGTCCAGTGATGCTGCTTCCTTCTTGTGCAAGAATCTTCTTAAATTGAACTTGTAATTTTTTGTGTACTAATGCAAACACCGATACTAATTAAGATTGTTCTTAGTTGTATGGACTACTGAACACATTTGTTGGTACACTATTCTAAACGATCTGATTATATTAGTACAAATAAATACATTTCCAGAGGTATTTCTTCTGTTTATCTCTAAGTCTGGTAAAAGGAAAGTACACCCACCAATAAGGTGCAGCGCACCTAAGAAGAGCTTAGCTCGATTGCAATACATACGCAAATTTTCTTCTAAATAAGTGTTTCAAATTTCACTCAACTTTCCAGTCTCAACCTACACGTGAAGAGTTGACATACAACAAAAGCAGACTGTTATGTTACATTTTTCGATGTTTCCAAAGCATTCGATTCAGTTGGCCATGACCACAATGGGTGCACATGTCACTCTCCTTAGATCCTTGCCAACTTAAAAACTTAACCATTTAGGCTGTGATAAACAATTCCGAAAATATTTAGACGTAGCATGGATGTGCACCAGAATTATAGATTTTAAAAGTTAATAACCCAGGAACGACATATTTTATAAAATGTATTTTATATGTCTATCAGATTTATTCTTAAGGATCTAAAAGATAAAATATATCAGTGCAAGTATATTATTTTAAAAATCATAGGGAATGTATTATATTTGGAATATGGTGATAACATGGGTTTGATAAAAGAAATGAAGCTCACTTGTTTAAATCATATAATCAGCTAACGATATTTCTTTTATTTTTTCCTCACTCCCTTGATATCTAAAGTCAAATAGATTTTCTGCGGTTCTTAAAACTTTAATGGGGCGGCATTACCCATTAACACACTATCATAAAAAGGTGTTATATTTAAATTAACTAACATGTTTTGTATGTTATAATTCTTAAATGCCTTTCCTCTCCATTTCCACATATGTAAACGTTCCCAATAGTATTCATAAACTATTTTCATAAATTGGTTTCCATTGGACCGCGGTATTTAAAATATGACTTGAGTACAAAGAATTATTGCATACCTTTGTTAACAATTTCATACAACATTATTAGGTTTTTTAAAAACTCTATACTTTTTTACTAACGGCAATGAATGTACATTGCAAGGGGTTGTTAAAAACGTTATATTCACTATGTTTACACCTTTACATCTTAAGCTGTCTATTATGACAAAGAAAGAAGACATAATTTAACTAAACTTAAATTAACCAAACTTAGGCTAAATTAAATTAACTAAAATGCCTTACTCAATCCATTTCAATGTACGCAAGATGGTGTGTCAGACCTAATAGGAATTCCGGTTCTCTTCAATACATTTGGCTATGCTTCTACTACTTATTTTGTTCTTCAAATTAACATAAAATAACAGCATTTTCTACAATGTCTGTCTCTGACACAGCCTAACGAAAAAGAAATTCTGAGATCTAAGAGCCAAAAACATGTATGTTCCCATTTCAATGCAATGCGGGAAACACATTCTGCAGGACAATTCTTAAGTGCAAGGGGAAAAGTAGTGGTGCACCATCATGCTGAAAAAAATGGCTTTTAGTTAGCAATTAGCTCTTAAAGCTCTTAACGGCTGAACATTACTTCTGAAGTGAGTTCTTTATTAAATTTATGAAGAGAGAGGAAAACTAAGCTGGAAAACTGTATTCATTATTCGCGTCATTTGTTTAAATTTGCAACAGATGCACATTAAGAATGCAAAATGAAGATAAGTGACATTTATAAATATTTACTAATATTTTAAATTTATTCAGTGCTTTCAGAACCTAACCCAAATGCTTGAAAAGCAAGGGGACTATTGGAAAAATATTCCCACAATTATTTGAGCTAATATCTTGTCGAAGGGTTTTCAAAATAAATTACAGATCTTGTTGATTTAAATTCATAGGCAAAAGAGATAGTATTGCTGATTATGAATCTAAAATACTCGGATGGAAAAGTTTTGGCTACGTACTTCAAATGGAAAAACCAAAGGTTAGAGCGGGGTTTTCCAGACGTGACGGAAAATAAAGCACGGTGCTGAAGGAGGCTCATAAAGAGTCGCTTTATAGCCTTGTTTGCGCTAGCTGTGACAGTTACGGGGTTGCCACTGTGACAACCTCCATGTTTCCTTTACAGTTGCTTCCAAAAACATGTGATCTTTACCCTAATACTGATCAACACAATTGCTCCTAATTTATGTAGACTCCCATTGAAATTCAGGTGACTCTGTAAACTTCTTTCAGTATACCTTTTTAAAAAACTTTCAGAAAAAATAAAACGGGAACACTTAAAATTTCAAGGGTGGAAACAATTTACTAGGAAGAAAGAAAGAAAAGAAAAGAAAATTGAAACAACATATAAGAATAGTGAATGAATGAATTATTTTCTGTGCTTTTTCCAAAATTTTACAATTTACAAATTTACACTACATTTATTTGTCTTTACCTTGTTGCTACCTTGGCTTACATGACACCCTGGTCTTCTGCTCTGCCAGGTAGCTCTTAACCTCCATGCCTCCTTGTTACTTAATTAGTCCCATTCTTTACCCCCACCCCCATCTTCCTTTCTTATATACTTTACATTTCTTGCCCATTTTTCTTTTACTTTCTGTAAGAGCTCACCAATACTTCTTGCCTTCTTTTCCTCCTTTCCCGTTAACACTTTTATAGCTACTATCTTCTTATCTACTTTCTCCCATTTTTCCTTCCAAACCTTTTTTACTCCATATTGCAACTTCCTCGCATTCTGTTATATAGTGTTTTATGCTTTCTTTCCCGCCACACAACTCACAAATTCCCTTTTCCGTACCTCTTATCCCTCTTAGAAATATTGTTCCTGTTCTCATCCAAGCTATCACTTCTCTCTCTTGCCTATTGGAGTAATCTGCGTATGCTTCTCGTCCCTAGTTTCCCTTTATTTGTTTGTAAAATTATAATGATTTCATATTTTCTAGACTTCCCAATATGTCCTGCTTTCTATATCTTCTATTCTGCATTTTCCCAATTTGCCCACATCGCTTGCATTCCTTTCCTCTAATCTCCATATATCTCCCATTCATATTTTTTCCATAATTCCTCCTATTTCTGCCCACCAGCTATTTGAGTTTTCTCCAATCTTTTTTTGCTGTTTCATGCATAATTTCATAATTTCCCCTTCTTCTTTGGCCAAGCACCTATACCAAAATTTTATTATTCTTTCCATTATTATTCCATTTCTTCTTGTCTTTCCTAGCTCTACTAAAGCTACTTCCCTAGGTGCTGATCTTAGTAAGTCTAATAGCTCTTTACAAAACCTTCTGTAGTTTTGGTCCACCGGCTTGTTTACCTCTGCGCCCGCTCCCCCCCCCCCCCCAAGATCTCCACTGCATACAGCATTTTGGATTCCACTAGTGCTTCATACATTCTAACCACTTAGTTGCCATTTCTAGTTTATATTTGCATATTCTTATCCCATTCATTGCCACCCTTCCTTTAGCTTCAAGTTTTCTCCTGTTTTGCCATTTAGTACCCAATTTTCATCCTTTTTTAGTTTAACTCCCTTCTTAAAGACCATAACTTTCGACTTATTTATGTTTATTTTTATTCCCCACTCTTCACAGAATTTTTGGATTTCATTTACTGCCTTCTGCAATCCTACTACCGTTATGCATCCCACCATTAAGTCATCTGCATATAGCAATCCAGGAATTTCTTTGTTTGCTATTACTGGAAAGTGCTGATTTCCTTCTTTAACCTTGTCAATTATCTCGTCTATAAATAAATTAAATAAAATTGGACTCATTTTGCATCATTGTCTTAGGCCTGTTTAATAACAGTAATAATAATTGTAGTAATAGTATAGTCATGGACCAGCGAGAGTTTGGGGGACAAGCTCCCTGAATTATTATTATTATTATTATTATTATTATTATTATTATTATTATTATTATTATTATTATTATTATTATTATTATTATTATTATTATTATTATTATTATTATTATTATTATTATTATTATTATTATTATTATTATTATTATTATTATTATTATTATTATTATTATTATTATTATTATTATTATTATTATTATTATTATTATTATTATTATTATTATTATTATTATTATTATTATTATTATTATTATTATTATTATTATTATTATTATTATTATTATTATTATTATTATTATTATTATTATTATTATTATTATTATTATTATTATTATTATTATTATTATTATTATTATTATTATTATTATTATTATTATTATTATAAGTAGTAGTAGTAGTAGTAGTAATAGTAGTAGTAGTAGTAGTAGTAGTAGTAGTAGTAGTAGTAATAGTAGTAGTAGTAGTAGTAGTAGTAGTAGTAGTAGTAGTAGTAGTAGTAGTAGTAGTAGTAGTAGTAGTAGTAGTAGTAGTAGTAGTAGTAGTAGTAGTAGTAGTAGTAGTAGTAGTAGTAGTAGTAATGGGACCTCGATCAACAAGTAGCTATTGTAAATACTTAGTTTTTCAGTCATTTATGAGTAAGAGTTGAAGTAGGTATATTGTAACCAGTTCACGTCTGGAAGAGCGTTGCTTTTCTATAATGAAATAATTATGCAAATTGATTAAGAGCTTTCCGAATGTCCCAGCTATGAACTTCATGCTCAAATCTGAATTATTGGTCAACTAACAATGCCTGATGTAGAAGATAGGCAACCATGTTGACAGATTCGCCTCGCGTTATGTCTACCTATTGATTCTGTGAAGTTATGTTGCTGTTCATTTAAGAGTTTCCTCGGCTTGATATAAAAGCATTTCAGAATACTTAACAAATGGGTACTCGAACGTTTCCAAATAAACAAACTGTGGCTATAACAGCAGTATAACTTGCACTCTACGCCGTAAATAATCGAGTGTTATTCATATCTATATTCTTCAAAAATTATACAAGGAACTTTAGTGTTTAGTACATTATACATACAACATCGTAAAGGAATTTTTGTTAGTAATGTTGCATTTTTAAATAGTGTTGACGTCTATAACGGGCTGTGCTGAAGACAAAAATCGCATTTGTGTTTTCTTAATTTGTATCATGTGTAAAGGTTTGTTCATGTATGTTACCTTATCAGTTATCACACAAGAATGAGAGATGAAGATTGATATTTCAAGACAGATCTTATCTTGAATTGGACTTCGCTATTTTAATTTCTGTCCTCACAGAGGAGTTTGCAAGTAAATATGAAGTAAAACAGAACATGTTGTAATATATTTACACTAACTTCTCTATCATTGATACATGTTTTGTCTATGAATGATTTATAATATATAAAATATGCTTAGCAAAAAATATGGAAAGGTCATACATATTTATTCAAGGTAACAAGTTCGCGATGGAGAAGGAGGGAAAAAGAAAGAAGCAATAGAAAACTTTCAAATGCCCCTTTAGATGACGATTAGCAAAGTTATAAAATATTCAAAAGCAGCCTACATTAAAAAAGAAAACAGGCTTTATAGATTGTGCATATAACATTCTAGATTTTCTAGCCACATAAAACACAAAGTTCAATCAAATAAATATAATTCCGTAAGCTGTTTGAAGATTATACAACACAGAGTTGATCAAACATGTATGTCTTATTTTAATCTAAATAATTACATCATTTTTGTTAAAGCGAAGACAAATATTCCACGTAAAGGACTGTTTTGTATGACGCAATTTTCTTGAAAACTTGAGTATGTTATCCCTAAAAGATACTGAAGTTAAATACCAAATTTGGGGTTTATCCAACATATCATGTTTGAGTTTTCCTTTTCACAGATACATACTCTCACAGCGACCTTATTCTAAACATTCCGTGTTTTGGTTCAGCGAAACTCCAAAGTTGATGTCCATCGAAATTTGGATATCGAATTTTAAGGTTACTATGAACATGGTTTAGCGGAAAAAAACCTTCAGGTAGCTCACGAATTATTAAATCTGAGAAAAACATTGTTGGTCTATCATATGACATTTTGAGATGTTTTATTTGCAAAATTTCAGCATGATAAATATTTGGAAGATTACGCTTTTTTCGTATACTTATAGGAGAGACTGTTTGACAAGTTATGTTACATTAAAACAAATCTGTGCAATTAAACAATAATAAAGTAAATTGAATTAAAGTTTACTAAACAATTCCAGAACAGTAACTTTAATATCGCTTGTTCGTCCTGTAATTTTAAAATGATAAATTTTCAATGTTCATTTAGCTACTAGCCCTTTTTAAGGAGCTAACATTTTTTGATTGGAAAGAATAATCATTAAAAGTATTTAGAATAGTTTTTCTCTTGCTTATGTTTAAATAATAATAGATATTTTAAGCCTCTATGCTCTAACAGCTCTAACTGAACGGTGGTGCAGAAAACTGACCATTATGCACTTCTGAAAAATATTAAATAGCTGGTTTACAAAAACAAAGACATATTTCTGCAATAATGAAATGACGAAATCAAAGTGCTAGTGAATAAAAAAATGTTAGTCTTTGTTAAATAGGTTTAACATTTCGGTTTTAAATATTGCCAAAACAAATAAAAATGATCTGAGGGGAAAATTAATAGAGATTTATAAATAGAGACACCACAATTATATAAATGTTTTGTAGACATCTATTTGTATTTCAATGCACAGAGGCGAGTAGATACATCACAATTATTCCAAGTTAGTTTCCTTTGATATGTTAGGGGTGGCTGTACTGCCCTGCACTAGCGTATCTCTAAACTTATTATCAACGACCTAGAATTCTGAATTGGTTCAGTCATACTGAACTGGACCTGCTATGGTAAAACGCTCCTGCAATTTTGGAAATTGTCTTCCAAAATGATGGCTTTTTGATGAGCACGTGGTAACTGTTTCTTCTGCTTGTTGACGCCGTCTGGAGGCAATAGTCACTTGCGATTCCATGTGGTAAGGTGCTCTAGACCCATAGCCAGTGAGAGAGCTTTTCCCTGCTTAGTATTAGTAGTTCTGTCCAAAATCTCTATAAGAGCGGTCGAATTTCTGAAACCTTCTCTTAATGGGTTAAATAAAGAGTCAGTTTCTATCTATAAGAGTTCAGTGACTCGCATAAACTATTGCAGTAATGGTGACATTTAAGAAATCCCATTGAAAACCTCCTAATAATTCGAAAACTAAAAAAGCAGTAATAAAGATCATATCTGCCTGGGAGGGAACGATTTAATTTTGAATTGTAATCGTTTCCTGTATTCCACAGGGTCTAGAGGTGTGAATCGAAGAGTAAATGAAATGCATTTTGATTTATTAAAAACTGTTACGTAAGCTGGTTAATATCAAGAGATGTTTATGAAGTCAAAGAATATTAGACAGCTCTGTAATTGAAGAAAACGCATATGTTATGTACCATTTATAAGTATAATTTACATAGATATTATACTGTTAACAGTAACATGGTTATACACGCATTATATAATTATTATTCTTTCTAGTCATTTCAAACTATGTAATACATATTTCATTATATACAAACTGCGAAAAATGCATTCAAATATTTTAATCATATGATACAATTATACTTGGAAAAATGTAAACTTATGTGTAAGACGTATTTTGGAAACAAATAAAATTACAAAACTCAATTGTTTTACATAAACTGTATATTTTAATGAGTTCAACACTTGTTTATTCTTTACCACACATATAGAACATTTCATATAAAAATTCAATAGGAGATGTCAGTGGAAATACACGTTTGAGGTTCCATGAATCCTAAAAGTCACGTCTGAGTATGTGTTCATGTGTCCACGTGTCTGTGAACCAATAAAAATTTGATTAAATACTAACTTGGTATTTAAGTGCAGCATCTTGCCAAGGATGCAACACGAAGATATTTTTTAAGAAAATCATCTTCTCAAATTACTCTCTGCATGGAACATTTTTCAAAGTTTTCAATATTCTGCAAAATAACTCCAAATATATTGATTAAGGTAACCTAGATATCTTTAAAACTTTTACATATTAAATGGAACGTAGGTATATATTGAATTTTCTGAGAATATCATCAGAAGACCTCTTCACTTGGATTATATTTGCATAACTCGTAAATGACGAGATGCATAAAACCTTACCACAGAAACAGATTAAAAATAATTTATATTAAATACTGTTTTTGGGGAGTGAGATATTTCATGTTATTTGTCTGAATTTTACAATATGTGCATGCACTCATCTCAAATGGGAAGTCATTGTTCACTTGTTTATATCTTAGTCTATGCTATTCTCTATACAAAGAGAATTTAATTTCAAAGTCATCACGTAGCTACCGGGTGTGACTATCGCTTTAAGTCTACTGTGTTTTCTCATATTCCACTTGAACCTGCAATAAAGTTAGCAATAATAATTTCTGCAAATGATTATCTCAATTAACATGAAATAGACAAAGGAATCAGGATGTTTAAGAACAGTAAAAAAAATAATGCGAGTGCAACATAAGATGATTTCAATAATAGCTTGTCAATTTTTATGATTTCTAAGTAATTTATATTTAAACAGGCCTATTAACAAAGCATTTAAAATGTGCATTTTATTAAATTTAAGATACTTTTTAAAAATACATGTTTTTCAAATTTATAGTAAAAATTAGCAGTGTTTTAGAATAACATAAGGGAAAATATCTGATAAAAGTTTACTGTGGTAGGTAAGTGGAGTTTCTGAAAACGTTGGTGTTGTATTCTTGGATGCTGGACTTCGGAAGTACTTGCAATACTACCTCTATCTACTGCATTATGTAAATGGTAAAACGTTTATGTAGCACCTATTTTTACCTTGTGTGTGTGTGGTTTTTTTTTTTTTTTTTTTTTTGTAATTTATGTTCTCCAACGTTAAGTCATATCGGACGATGAATGAATTGGGCGAAATGATGCTCAAATGAGCCCGGGGTCCATGGAGCTTAGAGCTACCTGACATTCGTCGTTCAGGATAAGGGAAAACCCCAGAAAAAGCCTTATCCAGGTAACTCACCCTGACCGAGATTCGAACTCGGGACCTCTTGAACGTGAGGCAGACATGCTACCATCTACGCTACCGAGGAGGGCTGTGTGTGTGTGTGTGTGTGTGTGTGTGTGTGTGTGTGTGTGTGTGTGTGTGTGTGTGTGTGTGTGTGTGTGTGTGTGTGTGTGTGTGTGTGTGTGTGTGTGTGTGTGTGTGTGTGAAATATCATTAACCACTCAGCTCTTTGATGGTTATTTTATCATTGATAGGTACATTTCTTCCGGATGGCCAGAGGATATAAATATTTCCAAAAATTTCAAATCAGAGGAAAGTGACGTCTGAATATTCTCATTGCAACATCTCAAACCTGTTTCACTAAATATGAACTTACTGAATATTTTTTTAGGTTTTCCTTTAATTTTTTAATTTTGACATTCATGCAGAATTATTGTGATTTTCAGGCCAACTGGATAGATAGAAAGTCTTAAAATCTTTAAAAATCAGTTATTTGGCGAGGATTCATTTTCGCTGAACTTTCTCATGAAGGAGTATTTTTGCATGATTTAGTGTTTTAGAATCTAACAAAAAATTACGATTCTCTTTAACTCCCAAAGGATTATGCTGCCGTATTTTCAGCCAAATCAACACTGTTTGAAACAACAAATATTGCTCTCCAGACTTAGAATTGGACATACAAATCTTACACATGATTAGCTATTTTCCAGAGAGAAGCCTCCACACTGTGAACCATGCAACCAACCATTATCAGTAAATCATATTATAAATGAATGTACTCGCTACTCAATCTATAGGACTCTTCATAAAATTCCTACAGATCTTTATGCTCTACTAGAAGAACCGAAGAGTCTACAACCACTGTATTTATTTCTACAAGACTGTAAATTAACTTCTTCAATATGAAAATGTATTCAGTGTTACGTGGTCTCCATGTATCCTGTGAAGTGAGAATGACTATAATTAATAAGTAATACATAACAAGTATGAACATGCTACTGTGCAATATCGATTCTTCAGTTCTTTATGAATGTATAGTTTATGTGAACTTATATGTTTACACTGTACCGTAATCTAATAGTTCCTAAAATGTTAATTGTACTGGCCAACTGTATAAAAAATTTGTTGTACTATCTTATAGTTGTCACTATAACACCATTGTTGTTAGGCGACATTAAATAAATTTATCTTTAAGAAAAGCAACACTGGCCTAGAGAAAATTTTGGTCTCTGATGCTATGGATCTATTGGACCCCAACGAAATGTAAGTATACAAAAAGGAGTGGTAAGGTTAATTCTGGGATTGAAACAATCAGATTCTTGTAGAAAAGCTTTGGAAAACATAAACATCTTGACCCTATACTCTCAATACATGTATGAAGTTATATTACAGTTATATGGCAGACGAATTATAGGTATAACAATCAAATACGTAAGTGCTTCACTAGAGGAAACAAACTTTGATATCGACCCACACAGATTACAAATATATAAAACCAAACCTGCAGCACATGAGTTGTATAATAAACTTCCTACCTATTTAAAAATATTGATAATGTGAATAAATTCAGGAAAGAATCAAAGAAATTCTTCCTTGAAGGCTGTTTCTATTCATTTGACGAATATCTTGAAGGATTTAATTACTGCGTAAATATTTAGAGCTTGTTACGATAGACAAACAACACTCCTAGACATAAATCAATGGATCTGATTTATAAGAACTCAGACAGCATTAACATTTCTTATTGTTTGATAGTTAATTCGGCCCTAAGTAAAAAATAATTGTAACCTGAGTTGGGATTATGGCTGACAAATTTAAGAAGCCATTTTTGGAATTTTACTAAAAAACCGCCAATTCAAAATTAGTTTAAATTGTCATAGCATAACAAAGTTTTAAGTCACCGAGAAGCTCCGTTAGAGGATGATTTAAGTAAACATCGTAATTTTTTGTTGTGTACTTTGGAGGAGCTAAGCATAAATATTTCACTCAATCGAGGAAACAAATCAAAGCATCGAACTTGCAGTGTTGGTGCGGGACGAATGCCAAATGTGCGATGATTAATTGGACACACTTAGCATTGCTGATAAGAAGGGCCAGGCGTTACCTTGTCGTGTCGTTTGAAGTCTTCTGCCTTCCGTTTTTCCCCCCTCGCGAGACCAAAATTGAAAGAACGTGCATTAAGGTTCATTTTCGTAGAGCACGTCAATATTTGTGAATGGTGAGAGAGGCACTGTTGAATAACCAGCGGGGGGTGGGGAGTTTTGGGAGGAACTACTCTGTTGAAATGTCCCATTCCAACCAATGGGAGGACGAGCAAAGCGATTCAGTGTCCCAGCATCTCCCGAATATCTTTTTTTTATCCAGTCAGTCAGTCCGCCAAGCCCCGACGAAAGGGACTAGCAAGCTGCGTGTACAAATTCCTATAGTAGACGTGAACAGACTGTTAATGATATGAATATATCACTTCTCTAAGGTGTTAACCCGAGATTATAAATTAAATCGTGCCTTTGTAGTTGTTAGTTTTATGAGGATATAACTAAGGAACAGAGTGCCAGGTTGCACACTGATGCATATAAAGACGGAGGACGACGGCGAGTGCAGTCCTCGCCAAAGTTATCCAGGAGTCCCTTTGCCACCAATCATGAAGACCGACCATGGTGACTCTCCTTCACCGTCTTATTACCCCGACTTACACCATCCTCACCTCCATAACGACCTGGCTCCATCCTCCGCATCCTCTTCTCCAACCCGATACCCAGACTTCTCAATGTCCTCGAATACAGCGGCTTCGTCGCGGCTCATCGACCTCAGTCGCTCCCACAGCCTCCAAAATGAGTCCAAGAACAACATACCATTCCATTACGGCAGTCATTACCCTTATCAGCTTCCTAACTACCTGGTGACACATACCTCGTCGCCATACCACGAACATAGCATGGCCAAGTCATGTAACACCAACCAGCATCACCACTTTCAACAAGAGAATCAACAGCCAACATCCTCAAGAGAGACCTCAATCCAGGACGACTTCTCCGACGAGGATATCGGAGACGACTTCAGGTCTGGGGTGATGAATGCAATCACGACTGCTTCGCCAACCTCCACAACGTCCAAGATGGTTACATCCTCCTTAGGAGCGATAAGAAAAAGGAAGCAGTACGGGGAAGGTGAAAACGGCGAGGGTGGTGTTTCGGGTACATCAGTGACGGTGGCGGTCGGCGGCGGCAAGGTGCGACGCAAGTCCCAGTCGTTCGAGGAGTTACAGACACAAAGGGTGATGGCCAACGTTCGAGAAAGACAACGTACCCAGAGTTTGAACGAGGCCTTTGCGTCACTTCGGAAGATCATCCCCACGTTACCCTCGGACAAGCTTTCCAAGATCCAGACACTCAAGTTGGCCGCGCGTTACATAGACTTTCTGTATCAGGTGCTTCATTGCGGTGCAACAGATGAATCCACGGGCAACGGGGGCGGCGCGGAGGCGGCTGACGGTGATGACAACTCAGGTAAGTTGTAGCAATTTACAAATATATACATCAAATCGTCTAGAGAACTCCGTCTCCGGAAAATGGTATAGTCAGTTTTAGTTCTTCTTTATTATCAGGATTTCAGATACTGTGAATATTTCAACATAATTTAAATCATACAATTGAGAAATCACTCATTAATTAACCTTTCTAAATAACTTGTGATTTCAACAGCTATCCAGGTTTCAAACAAGGTCAACTTTGATATGTATTTTGGCTGTAAACATAAAAATAAAAATAAATGCTCCCGGTAGAAGTAGATGAACCAAAACAAAAGACCAAATGTTTCATTCATCGTGTTTTAAAAAAATATTTCAGATGTGTCTTCTCAGGCAATCTTGATGTGTTTGAGCATTTTAATTATGTGACATGTGTATAATATTTTGAATTGTTATACAAGTGAAAGTCAATGCACTATTTTCAACAACACCATAACAAATTACACAGAATATGCATACAATTTTTGTAACCATCACGTGTAAGTTTCATGCAGTGGGACTCAATTTCTAACATTTGTTTACCCAGCATAAACATTGAACATTAAAGGAACGATTAAATTATGTACAGGACAAGCACTTGCATCGTGCTGATTGAGAGGTTAGACTTGATTTTGCTGCAATGAAATATCAGCAACTATTTTCTTTATGATTTTCGTGACGTAAGGATTTCAAGAAACTACCCACTGCTAATGTTTCTGTTTATGTATTGGTGTTAATTACTTGTCCTCTGCTGTATTTCATTTTAATATATGTATGCATAAGTAGTTGATAAAAGAATTAAAATTCACGTTCAGATTTGATATTTTTTTACCACGCTGTTTGTGGTTCTAAATAAACTGTAGACAACAATTAAAGCTAGGCTCCAAGCATATGACAAATAACTTTGGCTAAATCCTATAATTCTTGCTGGGTCTTAAAGCATAACATTCCAAAATTCTTCTAGATCAGTAAACTATTTAGATCTATGTGTATGATGTTGAAAATGGGGAGGGGAGGTAGATTTTTAGATAAACATGCAAGGGTAGTTTAAATTATCCGAATTCATAGGCTTAAAGTTCTATCGTTTTGTCTGAATAGGAGGAGAATTTTAAATGAGGAACAGAACAATGATATTACATGAATATTTTGGAACACATAGATAATGTGTCCAACATTATATCCAAAACGTTCAGATATTTCAGTACATAGGGGGTTGAAAGACATTTCATGTGTGATTTTCTCTGCATATTCTTCAAAGAATTTTCTAATATCTTATTCTTTTCTATCTACATATTAATCGAGACAGACATTATTAGAAATCCTTTTACTGCATATTTCTTTGCAGACACAATGGGATTATGGGATATAGTAGACTTTAAGCGAACATTTTAACGCTGGTTGCTATGCAGTTGCAATCTCATGACTTTCTCAAACTCTTATAAACATTGACAAGGAATATCAAACCTACGGCATAACGACTAGCTCTTAAAAAGATTTTACTATCACTTAAGCCTTCCTTACCCATTCTATTTATAAGGAAATGTGTAATATAAAACGTTTATCTCAGTCAACATGAAGTAGACAGAAAAGCACACATTTTGAAGAATAATTTATAGAAAAGTGAGTAGAGAAAGTCATATAAGTGAACACATCTGATATTTTTATTTTGTTTAAAAGCATTTTAGCATTATTAACACTTAAACGGTGTGCAAGGTAAGTGTATATGATGTACTAACCTTTAGTTTTGTTACATGGATCTAACACTCTGGTTGTGTGCTACTATTGGTTGTATTTTTGGTATAGAATTGTTTATAATATGAATATTTATGTAATGTTCCGTAATATATTATGGTGTAATGATAATGATAACGATTATAATAATTTCTATCCTCTATTTAGAATACAGACATTAAGTAAAACATTGCAATATTGGCGTAAGGCATAACACAGTGGGGTTTAATGCTGGGATTAGATGAACTGTACTTAGTGGCATGAGAATGTAACTGAAGTTAAAACATACTGCTAAACTAAATGTTTAAATAGGTTGCAATTAGCTTAATGTAACAAGAATGGTTCTAGGTGGTTCTTTATTATTTCATGTTCCTGCTTCACGGTGATTGGCTCTGATTATTACCATGTGACATAGAAATTAACGTAACGAGAAGGAATATTTGATATTGCCGACTCGTAGGTTACGTCGGTTCAAATTAAATCACGTTTCGTTAAGTTCATCGAAATCCCAGCATAAGAGAGAACTATAAAGCACTAAAATTTGCAACCAAGAATTCATTAAAGTAATGCATAAGATTGTCTACTAAACAACACATTAATCAGGTTTAAAATATATAGCTATAGTTTTAAAGCTATCTGGCTGACAAGTGTATTTGGAATTCTGCTGTTTTGCTTATCGATGTAATGGAACAACAAAATGATTATGGTCCTAGGTTAGATACCTTGGTTGCATATTTGAAGCTTCACTTTGTGTACGAATGGTTTCTAACAAAAAGGTTCCAAGCTCAAATCCCGATACCGTAGGCAAAGTCTTGTATCCGTAATACAAATTATACTTCACATACACAAAATAAATACAGAGCCACAACTTGTAACTTACACTCTGATCAATTATTTTTACACATAAGGTATGCAAAGGTTAAGTTGGTATAGCAGAATCAGACTGGAAAATTCAATACCTTAGCTGGGTTGTAAACGACAGATCTTCGACTGAGCTACCATTTCAAAAACGCCTGTGATAGCTTCCCCAAATGTTTCCATCTTTTACGGTGAGCCACAAGGAAATGTCATCTCAAATGCATTTTAATATAACATATTCCGGTGGCAACTTAAATTCAAAGTAAATTAGTCCCGAGCTTAATACAGTACGATCCATATAAACCTGAACCATATAAATAGGCCATAACTTTTGAGCCCGCCTCGGTAGCGTAGATGGTAGCATGTCTGCCTCATGTTCAAGAGGTCCCGAGTTCGAATCTCGGTCAGGGTGAGTTACCTGGATAAGGTTTTTCCGGGGTTTTCCCTTATCCTGAAAGACGAATGTCGGGTAGCTCTAAGCTCCATGGTCCCTGGACACATTTGAGCATCATTTCACCCATTTCATTCACCGTCCGATATGACTTAACGTTGGAGGACGTAAAATTAAAAAAAAAAAAAAAAAAAAAAAAAAAAAACTTTTGAACCAATAATAGGACACACGTGCAACTTTGGGAGAATATAATACACAATTGGGAGATTACATTACACTATTTACATCTCAGAGAAAATGTTGGAAGTGTCCTCCACCAGCATCTAAACATGTCTACACTCGTCTCACCATATTCTCTAAAGTTTTACGGAGAGTTTTCTCGCCAATGTTACTGATTTCGGTTCGAATTGATTTCTTGAGAACATTAATTGTCCGTGACCTATTCTTGTACACTCTATTTTTTAGATATCCCCACAAGAAAAAATCCGGTGAGTTTAAGTCAGGGGATCTGGGGGACCACAGCCTTTTGATATTATTCGGTTATCAAAGAAACTCATTTTAAGTTCCATGGTGTCATTAGACGTATGACACGTTTCTCTATCTTGCTGGAAATAACCTTCTTTCAATTCGATATCATCCAACTACTCCACAAATGTATTGAAGATACTCATATAAACTTCAGTGTCTACAGTCGTATCAAAGAAAATGGCACATCTAAGACTGTCAACTGTCAACAATTGTCAGTGTTATCAATTCTCCCAGAGCCACTAAGATCACTTAAACAAATTTCTACATTCTACAAACTTTCAAAGGAAAATTATGGCCTATTGAAATGGTTCCGTTTATATGGATCGCACTTTAGTATCAGCTTAATAATTTCATGTCAAATAAATGATTATTATAATTTTTTTTCTAACAAGCCGTGCATATGCTTTTAAATTGGGAAGATTATAATCAGTCTGGAAATTGCAACATCATAGCCTAGATTAGAACCACGGATCCGAGTATCCCTGTAATTGATTCTAATCAAATGCACTTTCTAGCATGTCAAACAAGAATAAAAGTGCTTTATCCCTTATTAGTTATTATACTACACTACCATGTCAATGAATACTTTTACCACCCCTTCAACATACAACCAACTTTACCGGCGAGCATACACAACTATGAGATACGAAGTATAAAGTCAAGAGGTTCACAGGGTTTCAGGAACGCATACCTATACGTTACTCGCCAATAATTTCTGTGAGATAACCATGAGTGATAATACCACATGTTGGTGTAGTAATTTATATATGTATAATTTATATTCATTCGTATTTATTATATTACTATAAAACTTAAATAAAAGAAAAGAAAACAGCAAGAAACGTATAAAAATTTCAAAATAATTTACATGATTTTGTCTACTTAGTAACAATTATTCTTAAAATTACTTATTCCTCTGTCTACTTCAGGTCAATCGAGATAAATATTTGTAGAAATTACTTTTTCTAGGTGTAAAGAGGATATAGGAATACAGTGCCCTTTAATATAATGCCTCTATGTAACGCCTTTGACATTCCACTCTCTTTGTGTTTCTTGGACATGAAAAAGAATGACTTTGCATTTAAGAATATTATAATTATTGAAAAATTCAAATATATAACACGGAATATTATAACTTAATGAAGCTACATATCTTAACTAAACTAAACTACAGGTTCCAAGTACACTGGTTGGTTATACAGTATTGTTTGAAAGGGTTGAAAATAAGGCTAAGGGTTGTTTCTAAAATGTAAAATGCAGAATTAGAGCGCAAATATGCTTTGGAGTGGTTTTGGGAAAGTATGTTAACTTTTCAGATTAGATATCTACATTTAGAGTTGAAAATATAGCAGGAGTGGCTATGGAAAGTTACAATATTAGGTTTTTCATTGAGTTCTATGCTATAAATTCAGAGGATTTAAAATAAGAATAGCAAAAGTTTTCAAAAATTTGAGATAAACATAAGTTATTACGAAATGTTTACGATAAAATGTAAGAAGTGTTGTCAAAATTCTACCAAAATCTCTCCCCGATAGCAATGTTCAATGACAGATTCAATTATGTGAACCAATGTGCAACCCTTTTCTCAGTAATCCAATTAATATTAGCTTCTCTATTTACCTCCTTAGCCTGGAAATATCCAATGTATACAAGGAACAGCCAAAAGTCCCGTTATATTTATATTCAAAAGAATGGAATAATAAGCGAGTGTTATGAATACAGAAAAGTCTATAAAGCTTGCAATTTTGGTTTTTATTTGGGCACACACCTTGTAAAATAATTATTTATATTTATTAACCGTCACAATATGCCTTATAAATTAATGTTTATTTACCTATGTATTCATTCATTTATTTACTGGCTAAGACCACAAATATAATCTAACGGAGATAGAGGTAATATATAAAAATACCAGTCAAACATTTTCAAGAAAGTACATCCCCGTTCAACCTACAGAGTTGCATACGTGAAACATTTTCATTATTTTATTTCGTTTTGATTTAGATCTCATTTGTTTGAAGCGTATGGAGTCCGCTTCATTCTTTACTTCAAGATAAGTGAATAAAAATATAGGCAAATTTTTGCTAAAAGAAACATATACATAGCGCTTATTAAATTATGTTTGTACTTTATTCGTAACCTTAGACATTATCGTAATATTATGTTTTCCAAAGTTTAGTTTGTATGTGATTTAAACTGGATAACGAGATAGAAATGGTACCTGAGGTGATAATCATAATAGAATTTCTAAACTTCAATGAAAGAAAATAACTATATAGTATAAAAATTGTATTTTTTTTTCTGAATAAAATATTTTTAATTTCTGAACTACTTTTAGTAATGGGGAAAGTGTTGTATTCCAACCGAAAATTCTACACCCAGTTTTTGCTAGAAATGTTTCGAGCTTCTCTGAACACAAAAACATTATTGGAAAAGATTTCGCGTGTGTGTGCGCGTATGTACTTTTGTGAGAGACAAACAGAGAACAATATAACTCGTAAAAGAAATAAAGATTAAAAACCAAACTTGCTGTTTAAGTTCAGCATCTACAGAGGATCCGACAGGAATGTTTTCAAATATCTCCAAACTACGTAAACCCCTTATTTGGAAAAGCGCTTTGAAAAATGTTATTTTCTAAAAAGGCTCTACAGATTTTTTATTAAAATACGAAGTATTTATAATATGTTTATGAAAAATGAAACATATGTCTTCCTTGAAATGTAGATCTCGTAAAAGCAAAAATTATTCAATTTTCGATAAAGATATCCATTTCCGAAATATTCTTTGGTAAGGTTTCACTGTTCAAATACAGACGTCGTTATTCATTTTTTTCTGCTATTGACCATGAAAAGAGAACATTTTATATAGCGACTTGTACTTAAAAGATTTTAATTCGTATCGCTTAAGGCTTACTCTTACTGTGTTCTGTTGAGCTATTTGTGCACATAGACAATGAAGCATGCAGTAGGACAGTTTCTACATATGTATATCTCAATTAAAATGATATACAAGAATAAAAGTGAATAGAAAAGGTTATGTGATCGTATCACATCGTATTTTTTAGGGTAAAGCAGGACCGTATCAGTTCATTTCAGTTCGCGTCTCGGTCAATCTAATATCGTGTTCGAGAATGCGAGATACATCTCTTGCGCCTTGAGTCCATTAAGAAAGAAAAACTGACTTGTGATAAAAAACACTTCCGTTATCTTTATTATTAATGAAATTTACTAACTATGGAACAAGGGAGGTAGGTCAGAATTCACTTTTGGTAAAACGTGGACCTTATATAAATATACAACTTCTTTTGTAACGTTCATTTCTGAAATATTCAATGTTTAACATTTTTAAGGTTTATTATTGTAGTGCTGATCTATGAAAGTTTGGAAATGATTATTCCCTTTTTTGTAGCAAGATAATAATACTTGCGTCATCAACATCACTCCAACTACCATTATTATTATTATTATTATTATTATTATTATTATTATTATTATTATTATTATTATTATTATTATTATTATTATTATTATTATTATTATTATTATTATTATTATTATTATTATTATTATTATTATTATTATTATTATTATTATTATTATTATTATTATTATTATTATTATTATTATTATTATTATTATTATTATTATTATTATTATTATTATTATTATTATTAGGTAGTAGTAGTAGTAGTAGTAGTAGTAGTAGTAGTAGTAGTAGTAGTAGTAGTAGTAGTAGTAGTAGTAGTAGTAGTAGTAGTAGTAGTAGTAGTAGTAGTAGTAGTAGTAGTAGTAGTAGTAGTAGTAGTAGTAGTAGTAGTAGTAGTAGTAGTAGTAGTAGTAGTAGTAGTAGTAGTAGTAGTAGTAGTAGTAGTAGTAGTAGTAGTAGTAGTAGTAGTAGTAGTAGTAGTAGTAGTAGTAGTAGTAGTAGTAGTAGTAGTAGTAGTAGTAGTAGTAGTAGTAGTAGTAACTCAAAGCAAGCTTACTTTACAAAGTATATTGAGGGTAATATATGCACAAAATTAACAAATGTGATTACAAGTAAAATTAAAATGGTATAAACGTGCATAAATTTTAACAAATTAATTGAAGAGAATGAAACACTATAGTGTGATTTAGATTAAAACATGAAGTTTTAACCAATATCTCTATACCAAGAGCGGGCAGTGAAGAATCAAATGTTCTACTGTTTGCTTGCTTGAATGTATACGCAAAGAGTTGATCACGAATCTTTCAAGATAAGCACCAAATGTTTCATATTCATATATGATGATCAGACATGTAAATTTAGTTATTATTACGGTATAAATGGTCTTGCACATTAAGAAAGAACTCATTTAATGTAAACTAAAAATCACGCTCCGGATTACAGTAGTTACACATATAGTAAATGACTCTCAAAATAACTAATACCAATATTTACATATAAATTAAAGTATATTGAGCAAGATTAATTACACGTGCTTGCTTTGAAATGTTTTGCTAGCAAACATTTTATCGTTTTGAAGTTAATGTGGGTAGAGGGTATAAATTATGTTAAATTTGCCGATATAATAAAAATTAAGAAACAGTTAACAGTGATTCATCAACAGAACTTAGCAATCATCACAAGGATACAAGCTCTGATGCTAAATACATAGCCTTTTTTCACTATTAAATGTTTTCTAAAAAGATATTTATGAAACCTAAATAATTATGTTTCAAGAAGGACATAGTTCTATTTTTAAATGCAAGAAGCAGAAGCAGATGTCGCCTGCTTGTATATCAGTTTTTTTATTATACTGAGACAATGTGGGAAAAATATCACATATTTTAGGGCATTGACAACGAATAAATTTCGGCCAAGATAAATTTTAAAGCCACAGTAGCAAATATTTGAAAAAAAAAAAAAAAAAAAAAAAAAAATGTTGCAAATGGCTATGTAATTTTTCTGCAATAATTTTTTATGTATTCCTGATTGATTACTGGTTATATAGAATTAAAAAGGAACGAATACTTATTTCACTGTGTTCAGGAGTTTTAGATGTTATTTCTCAAGCTTCTGATTAAAAATCACCCACTATAGCCAATTTTGTGATAAAATGTAACCAAACAAATTTGTCCAGTTTAAAGAGTTATTTAAATTATTTTAGGTATTTGAAATTTCCCAGGCTTAAAATGGATGAGATTTTTATGAGGTCTTGTTTTATTTTTAAGTTTTCTGTTTTACTCTTGCATTGTTTAGGTTACGAGATTTTGAAATTTTCAGCATCTGAAGAAACAAATCTGTTAAGCAGTATCACGAGATATTTGACATTTTAGAATGGAACTGATTTCAGCACGTAATAGATTTAGTTTCATAAAAGCACTTTTCAAACTATATAAACAAGCATCCCTCTCAGCCATTTGAACTTGAAGTTTTACCCAGCAGGTTAACAAAAATCTGAGACTAATAGAAAACTAAATATTTGAATATTTGAGTCAAATTTCTGACAATTTGTTTGCAACAGACGTTAAGGAGAACTGTTACAAACAACTTTAGGTTTTCATCTTCATCACCATCCCTATAGACGAGTATTTTCAGCATTAGGCCAGTATTGAATTTCAGCACTCCAGTACTGAAATCTGTTTTTTCTCGCCTTACCTTGGATGTCCCAAATTTCTTCTTCCAAATCGTTTATAGTTAAAAACCTTCCAGCATCTTCTCCATTCATAATATATGTTCGTATATTCTGTAATATTTTAATATAAATCTACAATTGAAATTGAAGTTGAAATCAGTGGTTTTAGTAATTTCACTTCAGCTGTCTATTTTCTTTGATTTTTAGTAAAAATTCCAGTTTTCTGATACAAATTTTAATGAATCCAATTTTTTATATTTTTAAATTTTTTTATAGAATTTAATGTCGTTTCTTTCCTTACTTTTATTATTGGTGCAGTTTAAATTATTCCAGTTACCTTTATGACTTACTTTTCTTGATCTCTTGGACTTCCATGCCTTAAGCAACATCCTTAATAATTGAAATTTTAAAGTTTTATTTTAAATAATGCTGTTACTGACAATGTTTACGCTTACATATTGTTGTGATTTAAATCTCATTACTTAAATATTAATCATAAGTGATATTCATTTGTCATATCATCCCCATCAGACATTAATACGCCAAGAATGGTATTTGTATATTTTTCTCACAAACTTAGGTATTTGTGTGTTTTTAAAGAATTTGAAGATGAAAGAGTGAGTAGTAGACAAAAGTAATTCAAACATTATTCAAGAGCCAAAAGTGCACCCGACAGTGTTAATTGGCTGGCATAGGTGGTTCATCTGCGCCCACTAGTAGCTTTTAAATTATATTTTCACAAACTAAAATTGTAATAATCTTCTTTTATCGGTTTTCTCTGAAATGCGCCAGTTCTTTTGTTGCTATTTCAACGTAGAAAGTTCTCGTTTTTCTCCTGTATGTGTTTTTTTAAGTCCTCCAACGTTAAGTCATATCGGAAGATGAATGACATGGGTGAAATGATGATCAAATGAGTCCGGGTCCATGGAGCTTAGAGTTACATGACATTGGTCTATCAGGATAAGGGAAAACACTGGAAAATATCTTATCCAGGTAACTCACCCTAACCAAGATTCGAACTCGGGACCTCTTGAACGAGACAGACATGCTACCATCTAAGCTACCGAGGCGGGCCTCCTGTATGAATGGTTATCTGTATATATAGTAGGCGATAATGAACTACAGGTATAAGAGTAGCTGTACAGGGCAATGGTTAGAGCCGGCCACAGTTTGATCTTATTTCTTGATGCACGTGTATTGGAACAAATGCTCATGGTAATGGTGTTAATCTGTTTGCTATTTCTATTAATTTTAGGATTGTCTTTAAATACGCACAAACACACGATTCAGGCTCTTTTTTACTTCCAGATTCTAGCGAAAAGAGAGAAAATTTAGCTAAAGAAAAACTCCCATCCCCTAGCTGGGCAGCGAAGCCAAGACTTCTGGATTTATACCTGTTCATTGGTCACGGGAAACTCTACATACTGCAAACCAATCACATTAGTTGTGATTTCCTCTAGAGACATTGATGAACTGACCACTACTCAACATAAGGTCAGGGCGCACATTATTTCAGACACAATCCGACATGCATCGCATTAGGCGTGCATTTGGAATATGAGATGTGATGAGTTGAGGGGGGCGGTTCGACTGTCTTTTGTCATTTCACTTACCGCGCTCTGTCTCTTGGCTTGCACACAAACACATATATTATGGCAGCAACAAAAAAACTGAACATCACATGACGTCACAATTTATGATGACCTATAAATACAAAATGCCATCTGTCGTTTGGCAGGCAGCAAGCCTAGAGATGAGATGTTTACATACTCTGGCTAGGAATCAATATACATAGGTACCTTTGTTTCGTTCTCCTCATAAACGTGATGCTGACTTTAATAACGAACAAGGATTCATGTGATGACAGCGGTGTTGCAATATATTTGCGAAATCCTTTGTGACATGGAGAGTAAGCATTCATTTTGTGATCTTAAAATAAGTACTAAATGTCGTTAACCAGATAGCAAGAACAAATATTACGGATTACTATGTTTGGGTGAAGGATATAACAACTTAAATACCACTGAAATATTACGATCATAAATCTACAGATAGCTAATCCAAACGTTAAACTTACTGACTTCATTCAGAAAGTGCACCGTAACCAATTTAAACAACTCTAGCATTGAAATTAACGATACACAAATTCCCATTTTTCATATCCGTGTTTCTTTCTTTCCCAGATGTTTTATTTTATGTTTTACGAAATTTCACGCAATTTTTGGTTTTAAATAGAAAGTGCTCTACTAAATTCATATTATAAAATGACTAAGAAGACACATGATTTGAAAATCTCTGAGGTTTTCAAAATATTATACTGCTAACATATAATATGGAAAATACTTGGAACTACTAAAGCGGTTAATACTACTTAACATTCCTTATTATTTCTGGCTATTCCAATATATTATTCTGGCTATATTCCAAAATATATCCCTGAAGTGAATGTACTGCGGGTAAATTGTCATTCTGTCCCTTGGCATACTTTTTAGGTATTTCCCAACAAAGCATATTAATTAGATTTCTGTTTAGGGCTATAGTCTTGGGAGCTGCTCAATATCACAAAAGAACCCTCAGAATTTGAGCTGAAAAGTGCATTTAGATTTTAAATACGTTGAAAAAAAAGTAATAAGTCCATTTTATATAGCATTAAGCCTGCTTATTGATCATTTTCCTGGTTAACTAACACTAAAAATGCAATGCAACTATACTAAAATAAAACTCAGATGTTTGTATTCACAATACTTCCTAGTCGTTTCTATTAATTCAGATGGACGTTTGCAAAAATATTTTACATATTTTATTTATTTATTTTTTCTAATTTATGTCCTCCAACGTTAAGTCATATCGGACGATGAATGAAATGGGTGAAATTATGCTCCAATGCGTCCGGGGTCCATGGAGCTTAGAGTTACCTGACATTCGCCTATCAGGATAAGGAAAAACACCGGAAAAAACCTTACCCAGGTAACTCACCCTAACCGAATTTCGAACTCGGGACCTCTTGAACGTGAGGCAGACATGCTATCATCTACACCATCGAGATGGGCTACATATTTTATTGTAGACAAAAGCATAATGCAGATCAAAGATAAGATAAAGGCCTGGGAAATCAAGAAAGTCAATCGCTATTGGGAAAATGTTTCAAAGCAGGATCATGCAAAGGAGTTCATTGAACGCTCTGCAAAAAGAGATCCAAGAGGATCCTCGCTCTCAACAAACAGGAGTTAAGGCTAATAATTGGCCTTCTAACTGGACACTGCCCTCTAAGGGATCATCTCTATAAGATGGGTAAGATTGGAACGAATATTGTAGGTTCTGTAAAGAAGAAAAGGAAACGGCATGACACATTCTTTGTGAGTGTGAAGCCATTGCCTGGAAAAGATTAAGGCATCTGGAGTCGGATTTTCCAACTCTAGGACAGATTGCTTTACTAGCACCCCAAAAACCTATAGACCTTTTTAACAGCCTCAATATAAGCTGGGACTTGTAGAGGAGGACAATGCACAACAGATATATTAGGTCGCAGTGCTGAGAAGTCGCAAGGGCTTCCACTACCCCTTTTCAACCATCATCATCATCATCATCATCATCATCATCATCATCAAGCATAATGCAGAAGACTGCAGCGATTGTCTGTTGTTTAAGGAGGAATAATGGATTTCTGTAACATTGCAAGAAACACCTAAATAGTGGCAATACTTTAAGGAAATTACGAAACAAATTCAAACCAATAACAACGAATATCTGAGAAACGAAATATTTACTTGAAATAAACAAAGTGACATAAATGTATCGGCGTCTTTTGTGTAGTACGTTTTGATCTGCGTCCTGTGAGTTACCTATTATACAGACTTATACAAAATGAACAGGACTTTTCAGGCTGTTCCCAAAATGATAAATATGTATTTTATTTGTAATTTAAATAGCATAAATATATGGGATTTTAATCGAAATCTTTACAGCCATGTTTTGAGAAGGTGAAAACAAAACTAAATTTTCCCATATTAGGGGCAGCTTAGTACTTTTGTATATCTTCATGTCGTATATTTGGAAGATTCTGAACTCAAACAGAAGGCTTGGTATTTGTAGACATTTGGTTGAGTTTGAGTTATGTGGCTTTCTCTCTCTCACTCACACACACACACACACACACACACACACACACACACACACACACACACACACACACACACACACACACACACACACACACACACACACACACACACACTTAGTTTTATTCAAGGGTTTCAAAATAGGGCGTTGAAATCTTGGAATTGAATATTTGGGTACTGAATATTTGCTTCCTCTAGCTACTATGTAGATGATGGTGAAAGTAAAAATTTAATGATATTTAGTTCCTCAAATTTTATTTCAGATATTTTGCTAGCCCCATTTTTAACACGTTTATTATCAGGATCTTAAGACGTACCTTTTTAGTGGCATTGAAATTAAGATGTTATGCACAGAGATTAAACACATTTATGTAGAGTACATGTGTGTATTGAAGTAACGGTTTTAAGATCCATAGGCCCATGCTCTACGAGTAAGTAAGGTAAGCTCCTAATAATAGTCGACCTAACAGTAGTCAGTAGGCACTTATGATTTAAATGATAGACGTAAGATTAAGTGTCTATCTAAACACACACACACACAAAAAAAAATATCTGTTGTGCAGCAAACATGTCATTTTCTTTATAAGCTGTCTCGAACTTTTCTATCTATTCTACAAGTCATCGATACAAGATATGTTTCTATGTATAATCAATTTCATAACTAGATATTCTGAGTTAGCTCAAGTACATCTCGGGAAGCAAGCCAGGTGAAAAGACGATTAAAATCGACGTTTCGGGAGAGTACACCTCTCCCATCATCAGGATATTTATTAAATGATATAACCACAAATGAATCACTGGATATAACACAAATATAAACAAAGACAAAGCACTATCACTATTTGCATTACTGAACAAAAGACTTTTCAGTAAATTAAATGCCAGGTCAGGAGATGGCGTGAGTATAGAAAATTAATTGGGTCAAAGAAACGTAACTACTTAACTTAATTACCAAGCTGTATAGATCTGTACTCCTTAAGTCGACGGATTTCCATGTTTAAGGCCGGATTCCAAGAGGAGCTAAACTGAAATCCATCATCACGATTAAGCATGCTCCTCTCAGAGGAAATGGCCAAAGCCATCCGGCAGAATCAACAGAATTCTCGCCAAATACAACATCAGGACCATCCACAAGCCACCTCCGAAGATTAAACATCTGTTGAGGCCAGTGAAAGACAAACTGTACTTCCAAGTTCCGGGAGTGTACCGCATTCCCTGTGAAATGGTAACGACCATAGAGCCAATTTTCGGGAGACGACCATCTTGGCAAAATGCAACAGTTACTGGGAGCGGAGAGTTAAGGAGGCTTTGGACATTTCCTCCGAGAGGAGCTCGCTTAATCGTGATGCTAGATTTCAGTTCAGCTCATCTTGGAAACCGGCCTTCAAATGGAAATCCGTCGACTTAAGGAGCACAGATCTATACAGATTGATAATCAAGTTAAATAGTTACGTTTCTTTGACCCAATTAATTTTCTGTACTCACGCCATCTCCTGACTTGGCATTTAATTTACTGAAAACAGTCTTTTGTTCAGTAATGCAAATATTGATAGTGTTATGTCTTTGTTTATATTTGTGTTGTACCCAGTGATTCATTTGTGGTTATAACATTTAATAAATATGCTGATGATGGGAGAGACGTATGCTCCCGAAGCGTCGATTTCTAATCGTCTTTTCACCTGGCTTGCTTCCCGAGAAGAAAGTGAGCATATTCGTCGCCAGGAAAGCTTCAGGTCTTATTTTGGTTATTCTGAGGTTTAGGATTGGCTAAAGTTAGATATATGTATGAATTTCTACTGGTTGAAAAGGGGTAGCAATGAACTCTCTTTCAGGCAATGAAAGATGCGACCGAATTGCTACTCTGCTTCTATGCATTAGAAATCGATTCTTATCTAAGTTAAGTCGATCAGAGATATAAAAATACTTTCCCCACGTGGAGTAAAGCACGTGATAGGAGATGGTTTCTCTTTATTGCTGTGAACTCTTTAGTTGCAATGTCAGTCTAAATGGACTATACTAAATGTTAATTACAATTAGGTATAGGAGCTCTTCAGCAGATGGGTTTCGGTTATGAACACTCAAACTACTACTTTATGTTAGAATGAATGCAGACAGCAGCCGATGGTCATTGATTGCCAGGTAAAATTCAGTGCCATCAAACACTAAAAACTGTAGGATTTGTGGTATGTTTTATCTATACCTTCCGCTTGGTTATGAGAGGTGTCCTTTCTTATGATCTAATAACAGTCAACTTTATATCCTTCCGTCCGAACTTTAGTGCTAGAAATTCATAGCTTTTTATTACAATAGTCCCTAGAAACTGTTCCAGTAGACATGTGTAGGAAACACGGAGAAAACCTGGGCGAACATTATGTCCAAAGGCACATCTAGCAATGCCTCCGACTTATGTAATCTTGCATGAAATGAGAGAAAAATAAAAAAGAAAGGAAAGAAAAAGAAAAAGCTCAAAAGTGCATTTCTTATGTAATATTGCACAAAATTCAAACCAACAGAAATATTTGAAGAATGCTTAGTGTTACGAAAGATTTGAAAAAGTTGCATATTTCAATGACTTCTATACTTTATCTTTTAAGAATTTTAAAAATAGAATCAGGCTGAAAAATTCATTTGCATAGTTGAGATTTCAAACACTGATCTTTGCTGCACTAACCATCTGAACTACTATGGTAATATGCAGGCACGGCACCAATTAGTCTCGGATTTCATTGTTAACAACACTTTGGTCAACAATAATAATTATTCTCTCACCCATGATATTTATAGACTCAAGTTGGTATTCAAAATTCTGATGCCACAGCCGGGATCTGAACCACAAATCTTCAGCTTATTGTTCCACTTTTTTAGAGGTGCAAGTATAACATCACTATCTGCTAATTAATAAAAGTAAAAATGAAGGGGGAAGTAATCAAAATTTATACAATATGCACTAAGTTTTTGTAGTAACACACACGTAACTTGGGATATGTCAAATTGACCCAATGCACTTTTCTGGCAAATCATATGAGCACGTTTTTGTTAGAAATAAACTTTTAAATTTCACGCATCGTCTTTAATTTATGTTCACCTTGAGAAAATCCCATAGCTGTTGCCGAAAAATTTTGCACTCACTTTTGCTGGCAGCAATACTAACAGTATTCACTTTACTGACACTTCATAAACGGAAATTACGATAAGATGAAAGAGAGACACTAGACTCTACGGCTAACGGAAGTGCATAGCTATCAACGCTCAGCTCGTAGTGCGGAAAATATTGCAACATTGTGCATACAGTGTGTCTAGTGCGGTACAGGGTAGTCGAACCTATAATACATGCATCATTGCTTGTCATGAAAACTGTCATGAAAACGTCACTCTGTTGAGATTTTACCTGAATGTAATAATATAAAGCTAAATCAAACATTTATTACGGTACTTTTACAGATTGGAATGACTTTTTCTGATATATTGAATACTGCCCTTCGCCAGATACATTTTGGAGGTGTTAGAATGACCTAGACGGGTTTACATGTCAGCCAATCCATACCATGAGCAGGCAAGGAGAAAGTTCGAGGAAGTTTGTTGTTTTCACATTCCCAGAGCAGGAGTGCATAACCCTTTGCCCTACGTTAGCTCTTAAAGAAGCATAAACTAGAATTACCTATTTCAGGAAGTGAATCTCGGACCTGCGGTTCCTGCAGCCCCAGTACTCGATTGGCTCTCATGTCCGCATCAGCTGTGACATCATCCTGTTCCTACATGGCCCACGAAAGACTTAGTTACGCCTTCAGCGTTTGGAGAATGGAGGGCGATTGGAATGGGGGAGGTCACGTATAGGGTAAGTACACTTTTGGATTCACAGCTACAATAAATGCATGAGGGAGCAAAGGGCTAAGTTACTTTTGTGAAAGTTTCAGTATGAAGTATTTATGTTTCTGCTGTGAAATTTTAATGAAACATTATGGGGCATTCCAGTCCCTACTGCAGCTTTTGTTCCTAACAGGAGCAAATGACAAATATCCCAATTGTGTATTATATTCTCCCAAAGTTGCACGTGTGATCTATTATTGGTTCAGGTTTATATGGATCGCACTATTAGAATATTTTGGCTTTGGTATCGTATGAGTACCGTAGCTTTGAAGCAGATTCAACTGTCGTTTGTTTTGTTGCGTCTTCTGTTTTCTTATTTGTTAAATGGTGGCTATATATAGTGGTGTCTCTCTTGCCAGTGCACTCAAGGTTACGCAGGTATATCCCCGAGTATCGCAAGTATATCTATTTCTAGTTTCCTGAATTTGCGCTGTCCTTTCTACACTGCAAATTTACTGAGAGGAGCGAGGAAACAGTTGCAACGCGGAGAAAAGTGACCTTGAGAGGACTGGTGAAAATGAAAATGCTAGAATATAACCTTTTTGGAATTAAATATCGGCAGTGTCTGTTTAATATGCAATTTCTTCAGGAATAACAACTATTTTCTACTCCAAGAAATCTCAAGGAAAGCCTAGCCTTCCTTAACAACCATTTCTTTTATAATTCAATGTTTTCGTATTCTAGTACATAAACTTGGTCCTAAAGTAGTTTGTAAATTAAAATTAGATATTTTACAACCTCTTTCCGTCAGAAAGGATGGAACTTTTCAATGCTGAAAACATTAATAAAATGCTCGAGTGATCCTTTTGCGATCGTGCTATATAAAAGCACGTAGTTTCATACCATTAACCACATTTTGTATCTTGTGCGTGTTCCTGTGCTTTTCGGCAGTTAAACTGAGCTTTATTACAAATACCGCCAATGTCCTTCATCAAACTATCATATAAAATGGTGTACTTGTGTAAGAAAATCTCGCGACATTATGCCCCGAGTGTTCATGGCCACAGTAACACTCGGGCCCACATAAAACCTGTCACCACAGAGGTTCACTAAAAATTAAAGTAGGAGTATAGTTTGCTCTTGTGCCAAGAGATTTTTTTCTTTCGTTACCTTGGAGGACACTTGGTTCAGCATGACAACCTGACTTTGGAGTGCAGAAGTCAATATGTATAAATTAGGTATACGCAGACCCAAAGGTTCAATATCGGAAATTCACCAGAAATAAGCTAGCAAACATAATAAATAAATATAGTATATTTTAATGGCGCAAGACAAACATTTTGATGAAATATTCAAATTAAAAAATCAGCTGAATGGGAAACATTCTTCTTGGTTAAACAAGTCTTTGAATACATAATTGAATGTATTAATTTAAACACGCTGATATGACAAATAAAATGCATAGGTATATAAAATTCTCCGAAAACAGCTGATGAAATCTTTCGTTATAAAATGTTATATAACTTCGAAATAATGTAAGATAAAAAGTGTAAAATTATACCTTCAGAAAATACATAGTTTATAATGTACTCCCTTCCCTTCTCTTTTCTTGGCGTTAAATACTTCCTAGAATTTTCACAGGTTTAAGTCAACTTTGGTAGGTGATTTATGTAATGATTTCTTACCTTTATCCTTATCTTTTTGTTTCTTTTTTACCTTCTGCACCCCACACTTCTTGGTAGTTAGATTTGTATTCTACAAATTGTTAATTTTAAGATTTCACCTGTAGCAAACGTTTTAAGGTTCTCTAAAACCAAAAATGACAATTCTTGGGAAAATTTACTTCACGCATATGTGAACAGCATAACCTAAGAACAAAAATTATTATTAAATGCAAAAATTACCAGTCACGTAAGTATAACATACTTCAAAGAAATAAGGCAAAAATTTCCAGGGAATATTCTCCACCCCAAACAAATCTTTGGAATTAAAAATATCCTAATCTTATTTCGTCAAAAAAGGCTCTACGGTTTTGATTAGAAGCATATATTTGGTTGGCCCCGTAGCTCAGGCAGCAGAGCACTTACCTACCGTGCTAGGGGTCCCGGGTTCGATTCGCGGGGGGGGGGATTTTTCTCCGACCAAGATAATTCCCTATCTTCCCCAGAATCTGGAAGTATGAATGAGAGTGTGAATGTGTGCGTGATGTAATGATTAAAAACCAAAGATAACGAGTCAACCCCTTCGGTATGTTCCAAAGGAGAACGGCCGCCGATATGACCGTAATAGTTAAAGGGTATAAATAGAAAAAAACAACAACATATATTTGAAATAGTGTTTGGAAAAAAAATTAAAAGTAGCTTTAAACAATAATGCTTAATAAAAATAACAATCTACTCTTTAGTTAAATATATACAAAACTGAATCAGTATGATATGGATGTCACAAGTTATTCATGGGAAAATTCAGGATATATAAACTATTTAATGAAAACAATGGAAATAGTTTAGAATGGAAATTTTCTTAAAAATCGCTAAGTATTCTTACGAAAATGCTCAACTATACTTTGAATAAATTTTCCTAAATATCACTATCTTCCTTTTCTTCATAAGATTTAAATATTCTGGTAAGCTACTACAGTATTGGAAGTCTTATTTCAATTCTGGGTGATTATTTTTCAATAGTTTTTATCATCGTAGATAAAATTGCAAAGCTAAGTTCATAAAAGGACATTCTTTCTTCTCCGACTTCAAATAGTCTCTTTATTGCAACTTACTTTTAAAAGCATTTGTATTTCTTGTTTGAAGATGGAATAGAACGTTTTATAACTTTTATAATAAATAGCTTACCCGGCGAATTTCGCACTGGCAATAAAAGTTGTCTGAACTTACATATATAAATAAAACAAATTCGGAATAGTTAGTTATTTATTCTGCAATTGGGGGTGAAGTTCAAATACAACACAGTTACAATTAAGTTAATAAATTTAAAGCTATCTGATAAACAATGTTTTTTATCTTTTTTGCTGTGCATAAATATATAAAGGTGACGTATAAGTTCATGAGAGAAACAGAGAAACTCTAAATTGATTCCGCAAACTTCAAAGACTGCCCTTGCGATTTATTTATGGTAATCGCAAAGGCCAAATTCACGGGAAATTGTAGACGGTTAAAATCAAAAGGTAAATCCGTTGGAATCATCGGAATACGCGGGACCAAGATATCCTGTCTTTGTACTTTCCCTTGATGAATGTTGCCGATGGCGTTATTCATTAGCTTTTTCACAGCTAGTCTCGTTCCATTGCACAGTCATGGTTGGTTAGTGTTACGCAGCATGATCACAACCTATACTACTTTTAGCTTTAAATTGTGAGGTGCGAGTCAGGCAATTCTAATGAATTTAAAAACTCAGTAGGATAGTTGACTACGCCGTCCTGGTTTATAACAGTGTCAACTGATTTGTACGAAAACAATTCCACTGGAAGAAACAGACACTCTAGAACACAATTCTGACACACGAACACGACTATTAGCATTAGCTGCGTCTCGCTGCTCATCACTGCGGTCAGCACGTGACGTAGCTCGTCGTACATTTCACTGACTAGACTTGGCATAGTAAAAAAAGTTTCTGTGAAGTTCACCAAGTCACAAAAGAATTCAATTAATTTTGTGTCAATCCAATTCACATTCACGAATTCACAAACACAAATTATAAAGAAGGTATCCAAGGATTCACCAATATTTGAAAACAATTGTCTGTGGTCAAGTATTTATAGTGTCATAGTGCGTTCAATAATTAATTTTATGTCTAATCTTCGAAAGGTAATATCTTCATGCTACATAAGAAAATTTCAGTCTTGGTAACAAACGATAAACATAACTTAATAAAATAATGTAAATGAAATAGCTTTGAGGACTTTGACAAGCAATGAAAAATCTTTCTACCTTGTAATGCTTTTGCTTGTAGAAAATAAAAGGTGTGTGTGTGTGTGTGTGTGTGTGTGTGTGTGTGTGTGTGTGTGTGTGTGTGTGTGTGTGTGTGTGTGTGTGTGTGTGTGTGTGTGTGTTTCGTGAATGTTTGCATGTGGACTTTTATATTTAGTTAATAACCGGTCCATTATCACTTCAGGTTCTTTATTTTTTTCTTTTGTCTCGCCTTTTAAACCTTTCTTGGACTTATACAACTATTTCAAAACCAAAATTAGGCAAATCGGTTAAACCATTCTTGAGTTTTTGTGAGACTAACAAACGTCAATTCATTTTTATATATAGAGATTACAATACATAAAAGTAGAACTTATTTTTGAAGAAAGGATATTTAAAATCCAATCCTTATAATATACATCGTTCAAAATATGTATTTAAACATCAAAAAGTTTAAGAAATGTTGAATTTGCATTTAAACAGATGAAGTTAAAATAAAGCAACAACAAATTTCAATTAAACAAATTTAAAATCATAAAGTTTTGAATTTATTGGATAATGTCCTTAATTTATTGTTTTCGGGTGGTAATGGTATTGGTGATAGTATAACGCCCGTTCTTACTACTACGATACCACAGCGATATGGCCACTAATGACTAGACATCGGATCCCGTACACCTTAGTAATCAATGTGCACGCACAGGTACTATACAAGGTCAAGCGTGACATCAACAAACGTCCGATGTCAACAAGTATACCGAAGCGCTGTGTTTGTACAGTCCGGTACGGATACAAAGTGTAAGCTACATTACAATATGCCATCCTTCTCATTACTTTCGATGCAGGAATTACAGTGAACAACCATGTATATTCATAAATTGTGGAATGTGAATTTTCTGCGGCTCTCACTGAAACAATATAAAATTATTGGGAGAAAGTTCATTCAATGTCACATGACGTTAATGGTACATATGAGTAGTACAACTAATTTTCATATGTTTGTCCGAGACTTAATTTATTTCCTGTATTACGCAGCACTGAAAATCCAGTATTTTTGTGTCAAATACTGGACTTTTTTTTTTTTTTTTTTTTTTTTTTTTTTTTTTTTTTTTTTTTTTTTTTTTTTTTGCAACGTCCTCCAAAGTCAAGTCATATCGGATGATGAATGAAATGGATGATATGATGCTCACTTGAACTCAGGGTCCATAGAGCTTAGAGTTACCCGACATTCGTCTTTAAGGATAAGGGAAAACCCCGGAAAAACCTTATCCAGGTAACTCACCCTGACAGAGATTCGAACTCGGGACCTCTTGAACGTGAGGCAGCATGCTACCACCACGCTACCAAGGCGGGTTTGTTTAGTATGTGGTATGTGGTGCATTCTCTATGACACCTTTATTGACTGCTTTTAGACAGCTCGAAAATGCATTCTTCAAGCTGTTTAATGGCTGCTGATAATACCAAAAACTTTTGATTTAGAAAATGGAGATTGTCCAATAATTGTTGTGAAAGTGATACTATTAGCACAATATGTCAAACACCTTGTACTTCCTGAAAGGCAGATCTACCTGCGTGGGCCAGCAGTAGTTGTAATGAAACTACAGCTTCGCGTTGCGAACCGGATTAACCCTGCGTGTTGTCCCCGGGATTGACGTCAGCAGTTATATACTGCGAGACTCGTAAACTTCATATCCCTTTAAAGGTGTACGGGCTCCGATGTCTGCTAATGACACATGAAATTATATTCAGGAAAAGATGTGTGGTAAGGAAACCTAAGTTATTTGCCAGTTATGAGTTATGAGAAAAAACCAGTAGAAGCCTTAGTGTTTGGATGATGGTGCCAGCAGGATTCGAACCACCCATCTACTAAATGCAAGTCTTTCGTTTCCGCTGAACCATCTCGCTCAGTGTTTTTGAATCTGCGTACCTCGACAGTGAGGTGGAAATTTGTTATCGAAATTTTACGTTTAGTACATTTCCTCTACTTTGGATATTAGTTCGTTGCTACCTTGTTTCCATCCAGTAGGAATGGGTTTGATATTTGGTAATCGATTGGTATTTAATAATAATATTATTAATAATAATAATAATAATAATAATAATAATAATAATAATAATAATAATAATAATAATAATAATAATAATAATAATAATAATAATAATAATAATAATAATAATAATAATAATAATAATAATAATAATAATAATAATAATAATAATAATAATAATAATAATAATAATAATAATAATAATAATAATAATAATAATAATAATAATAATAATAATAATAATAATAATAATAATTTTAAAAATGCTATGCAACAATATGTTGCTGGCTATTAAGAATCACTATCTCGTAAAATTCATGCAGGAAGTTGTAAGATTGATGTTTGTTTAACCTCAAGAGCCTCTGACTTACTCAGACCGCCCACGAGTCACCAAAGTACCGATGATATCGCTTTAAATGGTGCGGCGTGACAACGTTGCGTTACATCCGACAACACCGTTCTGCTAAATCAAAAAATACTTGCTTTTCTGAAACAAAGCGGACTCTTGTTCCTCATGAAACTGGACAGCTTGTCCTAGATATGTATCGTCTCTTAACTGGACCAACCCATTTCCTATCCGCTCGCTCGCTCGCGCGGTCAGCGTGTCACATCTGAAGAAAAAACAGACGGCATGCCGATCTTGTGTTTACGTTTGGGCATTCAATAAGTTATGACCTTTTCTCTTCGTTTTTGCTAGGTGCATACTTCACTGCGGACACATGAAATTTTATAATATAATTTTAAATAAACTTTATCAACACTTATCACGTTTAAATTACATTGATAAAAATTTAGAATAATGTGCATGGAGATGCAACCTTGACAAACGTACGTATAGAATTAACATTTATGAATAAGGTTTTGACAAAAAATTATTGACACAGTTTGAATTCAGCAGAATCTTAACGGTAATTAACTTCGCTATCTAAACGAAAACTGCAATGAAAGCTACACATAATTCATTATCGCAGTTAGAAGTGAAACAAATGAAACACAAATCCCTAACTGATGTAATATTTTGAGCTCCCGCTTTAAACCTTCGTTCGGTACTGCATCAGAAGTTAAGGGTTTAATATTATTAAATCTTGAATGAATAAAACGTACTTTAAACTATCTACAACCCAATTTAAAGATAATAGTTTTTTATTTTTAAATGAACTGCCAGAATGAAGACATTTTTTACCCATTAGCACGGGTCTATAAAAGCCCTTAAAATATCTAAATCCTTCAAACCTTACAAAAGCTATTAAGTTAACCACTGGCGCGACAGCCCTTAGAGGGCCAAGGCCTACCAACCCGACTGCCGGCCTCACACCCACTTACGCACAGCAGAGGTGGGTGATCATCCAACCGATACGGGGAGGAGATGTGGTCAGCATCTCGGCATCCCCAGCATGAATGTTGGTTTTCGTGACCAGGGCCGTTTACCTAGCGTAAGCTCCTCACTTTCCTCACGACGCTGAGTGGGCACCGGTCCTATACCCGTGACCTAAAATTTGCACCTCATGGCTGGAATCGAACTTGGGGCGCTTTCCCTGGTCAGGGACCAAGGCATACTGCGTTAGCCCGCTACGCCACGGCTATTATTAAGGGTAAATAAAAGCTAGGGAAATCTCATACTGTATATCAGGTATTTATAAAAAGCGCAAAGGAAGCAGACAGCCTTGCAAAATAAAACTGCACATTGACGTATGCAATGTAATGGCATTATGTCGCTTATGTTGGTATTATTTAAATGACAAAAAACAATTGAAGGTTCCGAAAAAATAAATGTTAATACTTTCTAATGGAATATTTATGTAATTTGTTTGAAATATATAGAAATGTAAGAGCAGCTTTTATGGGAAAGTTAAAATCTTTAGGATTATATACCAGAAATCTCTATTTAAGCTGTAAATTTTTTATGTATCTAGGCTCGATAGTAAATAATAACTCAAAATAAGAAGAAATAAAGGAGGGAGTTACCTAAATAAACTATAATCACATGTAATGACATATTTAAGACCAACAAGAACGAAATTAAGAGTTTTGGCAAATACCAAATGTATCAAAATGGTTGTGATATCTGGATGCTTAAATTAATTTCAAAATAATGAAAATTTATATTTGAAAGAGAGATCCATTTTTGACCAGTTAAACACAAGCGAGAACAATGAACAAACTATAGTAAAAAAAAAAATAGATAGAACAAATGAACAATTATAAATGTTATAAAATTGCAGAACCTAAGATGGTTTGAGTATACATTAGGTGAATAGAATGTTAGATGAGAGAACTAAAATAATATATAAATGGAAACCTCCCATATGTAAAACAAGAAGCAATAAAAGAAGACGATGAGAATCAGAACTCTCAAGTGTATTCAAATGACACATTGGAGGGAAATTATCCGAGAATACACGAAGTGGAGGAGTATTGCCAGCATTCGTAATATAGATGTTTATTTTTTAAGCTCTAGAAAACTTCTCTAGCTTTTATACTTGCAAGTACACGGTCTTTTACGTCATGTCATAGCGACGTAAATGCATACATATAACGTCCTATAAGTTATGGTGAAGTGAACAACTATTCAGTAGAGTCTCGAGAATCTAAAATACGAAATTTGCTGGAGGGAAGGATTAACAAATGAAGGAGGGCTTACACTAAATGCTTTTAATTTTTAAGTTCTCTCTTCTCGGATTTTCATTTGTTGGAACATTTTCATGTTCGAATAATCACACAATTTTTTGTGTAAATAAAAATATAGTTTTCCTCCATTTTAATAACAGTGGAGATAGATTTTTGTTTAACATGTTCAGTTAAACTGTCTGTCTTAAAGACACTGTGAATTACCAGGGTCATATGAACGCAACCGGTGCACCGGAATTTCGTCCCGCAGTTTTTCTCATGCCCCTAGTATGAGATTGTCACTTTTACAGTTACAAACCATCGCTTTGCACCTTTGGATTAGTAGGCCAGTGCCTAATCGACTGATTCATCCAGATCGACAAATGCTTAGTTGTGAAGCTATTAATAATATTCATTTTGTAAATTTTAAAGAAACAATTCGACTTCTCATATTTCACATTTATTTTCTCCTAAACTACTTGGATAATTAAATATTTATATATAGTTTATGTATATGCTGTCTAATAGTTTAATTATAAGATTTTTTTTCAAGAAATAATTGCAACCTGTGGAGGAATGTTTTTGAAACCCTGGGAAAAATAAATTAATATCTGTAGAACTAATTTTAAAATCTAAATGAAATTTGGTCTACGTATTAAATTTTAAGCTTCTTCTTTCTTCTCTTGTTCTTCCATAACATGAATTAGGCCTTCCAAATGACCTGTTAGGGGGCTAATCAAATTCCTCTCTCCACTATGCAGAGTCGTTCTTGTTCCTAAGGTCTCTGCTAACATGATAATCTGGAGGGTCCCCCCTCCTTTTTTGTAATTTACGTCCTCCAACATTAAGTCATATCAGACGATGAATGGAATGGGTGAAATGATGCTCAAATGAGCACAGGGTCCATAGAGCTTAGTGTTACCCAACATTCATCTTTCAGGGTAAGGGAAAACCCTGGAAAAGAACGTTATCCTGGTAACTCACCCTGACCGAGATTCGAAATCGGGACCTCCTGAACGTGAAGCAGACACGCTACCAGCACGATACCGAGGCGGGCCCCCATTTCTTAAACATAACCTCCATTTACGCTGATATCTTTGGATTTCTTCTACTATATACCTTTCCTTCAATTTACCTCATATATCTCCATTTCGGGGCCGATTTCTTCTAATTACAGCCAAGAGTGAGAGATACTTCCTGTCTTGTTTTGTCTTTGTTTTTAATAACTCGAATCTCAAATGCATTTTTTAGTTTTGACTTATATAGGTATATTATTTTATGCACAAAATGGGGTACTGCTCACTTTATGGGTGTGCCAGGGAAATAAAATAGACGGGCGGACCAAAATCAGCGGGGAAGTTCGGGACCTGCTTAGCCCAGTAAGGTGACCAGCTAGGAGAAGGAATTCCGAAATCAAAATACTCGTAAGGCTAGTACAATAATAAATACAAAATTCCGATTACTGTATTAAACTTTCAAGAGAATTAACTAAATGTGTGTGTGTGTGTGTGTGTGTGTGTGTGTGTGTGTGTGTGTGTGTGTGTGTGTGTGTGTGTGTGTGTGTGTGTGTCTGTGTGTGTGTGTGTGTGTGTTTTAATTTTGCGATGGGTATCCTTAAAAGGAAATTAGTAAATGTAACAAACGTAATTAAAGTCTTAAACAAGGCCCTTCTATACCTTCCTTCTTCCTAATACTTCATCTTGTTGACATTTTGATACAACGTGCCATGTACATTACGTCAATATATAATAGGAGTGCTAGAAACTCACTGAAAAAATAGTTAAACTATTCATCTCTTGTAGATAATTGTTCAGTCGCACAGAAAGTACAAGCAGTTCCAGCCAAGATTATACATTATATTACACTGTGGTACTATGTTTTCTGTTCTTGTTGGTCCACTTCATCAGGCAATTGTTCATCGACCTGACGTTTAAAACTAAAAAGCTTCGGTCCCAAAGGTGGCAACTTGTTTGTTTTTACAACATATGTAAAAGCAATTAAGAAAGAAGTGTTGGGTTACCAGGAGCCAAGCACCACATGGAGCAGACAGTGACTTCTGATGTGGTTAAATAAACCTTTCAGCATCAGACACTACAATTCACTAGTGCTTCCGCAATCGAGCGTCCTCTTCGTCACTGCCCGAAACATTTTGTAATTTACATCTGCCAAAATATCTCTGCATATTTTCAAACTAAAAATTGATAATATGTTTTAAAGAACATCAACGTATTTTAAGGTTGTTTTTGATTAATCAAGTTATGCAGACAAACCTAATCCAATTTTAATGTCAAAATTTATCCTCAGTATATTAGAAACCTGGAGGATGCCTTGGTAAGAAAAGGCTCTTTTTTTATTATTATTATTATTATTATTATTATTATTATTATTATTATTATTATTATTATTATTATTATTATTATTATTATTATTATTATTATTATTATTATTATTATTATTATTATTATTATTATTATTATTATTATTATTATTATTATTATTATTATTATTATTATTATTATTATTATTATTATTATTATTATTATAATTATTATTATTATTATTATTATTATTATTATTATTATTATTATTATTATTATTATTATTATTATTATTATTATTATTATTATTATTATTGTTATTGTTATTGTTATTGTTATTGTTATTGTTATTGTTATTGTTATTGTTATTGTTATTGTTATTATTATTATTATTATTATTATTATTATTATTATTATTATTATTATTATTATTATTATTATTATTATTATTATTATTATTATTATTATTATTATTATTATTATTATTATTATTATTATTATTATTATTATTATTATTATTATTATTATTATTATTATTATTATTATTATTATTATTATTATTGAAAAACGAAAGATGGGGGAGTGTGTGTCTGGATGTTGTGCAATTTACTAAAATCAAGAAATTTGAATAGGAAAAGGACCTCTGTGCAGAAATTATACCATATCTTGTATATGTTGGTTGTAAAATTAATAATAATAGTAATAATAATACAATTAGCTTAGAAACAGTTGCTATGTGCAGTGCTTAAAAATATCCAAAATAAATGGACTCCGTACTCCATAGAGTTCCAATTATCATTGGGGAAATAAATTAAAATCGGTTCAGCAATTATTGATCAACCAAAAAAGGAAACAAACATATACTCGAATTTCTCCACCAGTGACACTGATATTTTCCCAAGCACGTTATAAGATTTACTTAAAAAGTGATTCTTCGACCCACTTGACCATCTCACAATGTGTTTTTTCCTAGGAATAATTTCAAACTAAGCAGTAACTGCTTCGTCAGATGCATAAATGATCTTCTTTGAAGTAGCTAATATATTTAACATTTTTGGTAAAAAATAAGTGCCTTATTGGTTAGGATTTTGGTGTATCTTATTTTTGGAAAAAATATTGTAATCGCTATTTTGTGTAACATGCCTTATTTCGTCTTCCTGCTTTAAGTAATACCTACTTTAAGTAGGTGGTAAAGGTAATTACAAAAATAGGAAGAAAAATAAACCATACAGAAGTATGATTTTTGATGTGAGAGTAGTCATTTAGTATGGTTGGAAATCAAGAGTAGTATTTGTTTGGACTATTTAATGAATAAAATGAAGTGATTCATAAATAATCGTAATTATTAAACTATATTAAAAAATACGCATATTTTCTGTAATATAAACGCCTTGTTTAGGAAAAAACTGAATCACATAGCCCCCCCCCCTTTCTTTGGTTTGATCAGTGATTTTTATATATTGCTATCTTGATGGAAAACAAGACGTAAATATGACACAATGTAAGCATGCTGTAGCCATCATTATAGGCTAAACTTTTCTTTATTGCAACAAATTTTCTCTAAATAAGCAATTATTGAATCCACAGTTGTCAAAGTTGTGGGAATTGGAAAGAATTTGTTAATTGTTTGCTGTGTGTAATGTGGATCATAAACTAGTAGGGATAACATAGTTTCTTAACTTGTGTAGAATGTCAAAGAAACGTTTTTTGCTTAGCTGCAGTGAAAATTAAAAGAGGAGAAGCTATGTTTATCATATAAGGAGGAGGTGATACAGAGATTTCATTAAAGTTAGGGTGAACAGGTCTGAGATTGGCTTAAATAAATTCTTCCAAGCATGACTTGTCGGCAATTCCTATTTGGAGCAATGGGTAAGTCTTCAAAACCTACTGAGCAAAATATTAAAAGCACAATAGGAGAAAAGAGTTCGCAAGAAAGTTTCCGAAACCTCGGCAGAGATAACAAGAGAATTCGTAATAAATTTATAAAACAACTACTAGCAGATAAGTGGAAAATTGATGAGAGTTTCCAAACTACTAGAAGATAATAAGATAATTTATGAGAGTTTACAAAAAACTACTAATAGATTAATAAGACAATAAATCACGGCATCCAAACAACCGTTAGCGGACAACCGGAAAACTAGTCAGTTTAAAAAAATTACTGGGCAGATAAGAGCTAATGTCAGATAATGCGAGAATTCACAGCTGGGCTCCCAAGAAAATGTAAACTTAAAGAGGGAATTCATGAGAAAGTTTCAAAAACATCTATTGACAAAGTTGAGAGCAGAATTATAACGCTCCCTAAACACCTGATAGAAAATACTACATAATTAAATTAATTTCTTTCCAAGCTGTAAATATTTTAAATTCTAAAAGCATTTACATCGGAGCTATGTTTTAGTTGTGTGGGAAGCAAACATATTTCCTGTATGAAGTGTTAATATGTATAAACGGAACTGTTAGCTGTGCAGTCTCTGGGAAATGTTCTCAGATCCTGGACTGCTCTGTTTTCTAAACACTGTGAACATGAAGACAAAAACAGCGTCCTCCACCATTAAGAAAGCCTAGGGAACCACATGGAGGATAAAATTTCCTTACAAAATAAAGTAAAAGAATATTGTGTATAAAAAATAGAAGGTTGATGGGGGACCAACAGCCTGTCTCCGAGATGTAAACAAACATAGGACAGTAGCTTTCTCTGCCTTCAATGGCGTTGCTTTTTATTTTAATGCTTTATAACAATAGCTTGGGCTACTCTTCTTATTTCGGCTTTTTTTTTCTGTGGCCATCAGTACACTTTTAGCACTAGCCGGTTTTATAAACACACAACAAAGTTAAGATTGCCGCCAGGAACCCCAGGAAGGAGCTCCGCATCATTATGGAATGTTTGCTGCAGTTTACTCCTAAACCGTCAAGAACTATTGAGGGCTTAAATTTAACTTTAATTCGGGTAAAAGTTTTCAATTTCAGCTAAACATTCTCACCTTTAAACACGTATATTACATGATGGGAGGTTTTGCTGTTAATATCATACAGTAGAAATTCACTGAGCTGACAACTAAGCTTGAAAATCCAGGAAAATTTTGTTCTTTTCGGATCTTCGAAGACGAAGTCCAGCATAATAACATTATAAATATTGTCACTGTAGTCCTGAAAATGGTGAACATTATTAATTATTATTATTACTATTATTATTATTATTATTATTATTATTATTATTATTATTATTATTATTATTATTATTATTATTATTATTATTATTATTATTATTATTATTATTATTATTATTATTATTATTATTATTATTATTATTATTATTATTATTATTATTATTATTATTATTCCTTGCTTCAGCCTCTTTTTATTGGCTTCTTTTTAGTCTTTTGAGGCTTTCACTTTTTTCAACTTAACCTTCTTTCGTCTACATTTTTATTGCTCTTCCTCAGTTCGAACGGATGATGATGGTTTACAGAGATTGACATAAAATCCTAAAAACTATGAAAGCAGAAATGTTTATTTACAAGGCCTTTCCAGTGTGTTTCATACAACAGAAGTTTTAACCCTATTTAAAAGAGGCATATAGCGTTTATCGGTTTTCTGTCTAAACAAGTAAATTAGTACTAAAGAGGAAATATTGAGAAACTACAAGCGTTAAAGGTGGAGTTTTGTAAATGGGAATGTTTGCAGAACGAGGCTGCAAACGAACGAGGCCTTTTCCCTCCCTGGGACAACACAAGCTATCTTCATTCACTCATTCAACTGAATGTTTTGTATAAATGCATTATAATTGGATATGCGCAATGCTGATATCTAGCATGTTTTTGACCCTAGTTATTGTCACGGAACACCAAACTTACTGCACAGAAGACTCAGACAAATAGTCAGTGGATTTTCTCAATTTGTTCTTTTATCTTGCAACGTTGAAGAAAATCTAGTGTAAGCATTGCCATATAAGCCATTCAAATAGTCTGCTATTACATTAATCGATACAAGGCCTTCGCTTAATATACATATCATTTTCACCTCAAGAAACGGGGGTGGTAACAGTAGAATATTATAAACATTTTACGCCATTGAATGCTTATCTTTAATTTCCAATATGAGAGAATCATGTTAAAAGCTCAACTTTTAGGGTCAGCTGTATAAAGATTACTTAACATGTACTAGTTTATCTATACATTAAATAATCCACGCTGGCTCCACAAATTAATTACTTATACAAGTTTATTTTTAATAAACATAAAAGGCTGCAGGAGGCTGGGTCGGCAGTTCTATGTCAAAGATACACATCAAAACAGTATATACCAACCTTGTTATTTACATCTGCTTATATGGGTTCAAGAGAAACAAAAGAAAATGGCTCACTTTCTTCTCGGGCAACAAACCAGGTGAAAAGACGATTAGATATAGTCACCTGGCTGATCTGTTACAACCTCTGGTAGGGGATTTCCCACATCATGTGAGTAATTCCACACAGTTTGTACATACACTTAAGAACATTACCACTGGCCCTTCTGATCTTCTTGTCATCTTCGACGTGGTTTCTCTATTTACAGGAGTACCACTTCAGGAAGCCATCCAACTTCTGAAGGAGCATTTTCCGGCTGATATCATAGAACTCTTCCGACATACTCTGACGTCCACTTTCTTCTTGTTTGGTGGTACTTTCTATGAACAAGTAGACAGAGTAGCAATGGGCTCCCCTTTGTCACCTGCTATAGCTAATTCCTATATGAAATACCTAGAACATGAAATACTTGCCACAGCTCCACTTAAATCATCTCATTTCTATAGACACGTGGACGATACTTTGTAATTTGGCCACATGGATCAGACACTTTGCCTAGCCTTCTTGCGCATCTCAACAGCCTTCGACCTCAAATACAGTTTACCATGGAAGTGGAGAAGGATGGAACTCTTCCATTCCTGGACTTTTTTGTTTCAAAAAAACAGCAACGGTACACTGGGGCTTTGTGTATCTCTGATCCCAGCCACTTAAAACAGGAATTACAGCACCTGAGACTCACTTTCCGTCAAAACGGCTACTCCGAATATGACGTTGAAGCCTCGATCACCAGGGCTAAGAAAAGGAAACCTGTAATACAGCAAAAGTCAGATAAGCCTACCGCTACAGCCTGCATCCCTTTTACTGGCAATCTATCCGGCAGAATCTGCAGAATTCTCGCTAAATACATCAGGACCATCCACAAGCCAACTCCGAAGATTAAACATCTGTTGAGACCAGTGAAAGACAAACTGGGCTTCCAAGTTCTGGGAGTATACTGCATTGCCTGTGAATGTGGGACACCGTATATAGGACAAGCCGTATATAGGACCATCGCTACCAGAATAATCGAACATGAACGGAGCATTCGTTTAATGCAACCTGAGAAGTCTGGGCTGGCAGAGCATTGTTTTGATAACGACCATAGAGCCAATTTTCGGGAGACGATCATCTTGGCAATATGCAACAGTTACTGGGAACGGAGAATTAAGGAAGCTTTGGCGATTTCCTCTAAAAGGAGCACGCTTAATCGTGATGCTGGATTTCAGTTCGGCTCCTCTTAGAAACCGGCCTTAAAATGGAAATCCGTCGATTTAAGAAGCAAAGATCAATACAGCTTGATAATCAAGTTAAGTAGTTACGTTCCTTTGACACAATTTTCTATACTCACGCCGTCTCCTGACCTGGCGTTTAATTTACTGAAAACAGTCTTTTGTTCAGTAATGCGAATTTTGATAATGTTTTGTCTTTGTTTATAGTTGTGTTATATCCAGTGTTTCATTTGTGGTTATAACATTTTATAAATATCCTGATGATGGGAGAGATGCACACTCCCGAAACGTCGATATCTAATCGTCTTCTCACCTGACTTGTTGCCCGAGAAGAAAGTGATAATATTCGTCACCAGGAAAGCTTCAGGTCTTATTTTAAAAGAATGGCTAGTTAACATTCTAAGATGCGTCGCTTAAATTTAGAAAATGTAAACAGTGATTATATTTATATTTCAGAAACAAAACACATATATTAATACAGTATTATTTGAAAACTTCGTTTTTCTAAGAGCAAGCTTTCACATATATCTGATGGTTTCCAAGGTGTATAAAATTTAATGAGAAAAAGGACACCTATGTTTAGAGGAAAATACATTTTATTTTATATCTTAAAAATTATTTTAAGTCAAAATATTAGTGTCGCCTTGGCTCAAGAAAAAACTATATAAGTAGTTGTTTGGTACAAAAGAATTTTATGAAAATTCACCGTATGCATCCGTGACTGGTATATTTACCAGTTTTTGTTGCGAGCTATCCAGATTCATATTTTTCCCACAACCCCTGCGACTTTCACTGTTTATTGCAATTTGCACAATTCTTTATATAGTTATTTTTTTGCAAAACTTGACGTCATTGCCTCTCACCCTGTTTATGAGGGTCACCTTTAGTTGGCTAATGGTTACAACCCAGCGACAAACCAGAGCGATGTTTTTTTTTTTTTTTTTTTTTTTTTTTTAAATTTGTCATGTGTTGGTAAATGTATATACTGTAGTATTCAAATAATAATTATTGCTTTTATTCATGTTACCATATAATAGATGTTGAGTAGAAGTAATACCAAATTAAGCGACTAGGTTGCAGCACACTGCGGAAAACAAAACACAACTGTTCGCATATCGTAAGTCATGTTTTTATTACTAATGAACCGAGGCGGGAAAACATGAACTGTGAAAGATGCTTTTTAGATACCGCATGGCACCCATTCTGGAGTAACTTAAAGATTTAAGAATGAATGAATTATTTATTGTGCGTATTCCACAAGTTTACAATTTACAACTTTAGGCTACATTTATTTGTCTTTACCTTGTTGCTACGTAGGCTTACATGACACCCTGGTCTGCTCTGCCAGGTAGCTTTTAACCTCCATGCGTAATAGTGAATGGTTGAAAAACTGTTAATGTTGCAGAAAAAAGTTGTTTGGAATAAATTTCATGTTACTCCAATTAACTCTACAGTTTTAGTCTATCTCCAGTTGCATAAAATTATGCTAAATGCAGCCAAAATGAAGAGGACTTCAAACGTGTTAACCTTGTTCCTATTCATGCAAATTTCAAATTGTATGTACTACTGTCTCAAAATAAAGATATTTTGGGGTGGGTCGGTTTTTCTAAAACTCCTGTCATATCGTAAGTTGCAAATTACCTTTCTTCTCTTTAGGATATCTCAAATTATGTATAGCTGGTGAAATTGACATTTGGATGTGCAATTTTTTTAATATACTACAATATTGCCTCCACCTAAGCGGCAAAGAAATTGGAAATATATATCTAGCAAAGTTACAGTTGAAAATGTAGGATTTTCCCTCTTCTGCCAGTTGCTGTCATGCTTGTCGTCGCTTGCGTTTTCTTTCATGTTTTTATCATTATTGCTAACTTATATGACGATTGTCGCTTCTTTTGTTGGATTTTTCTGGCGGCGCATTTGCTCCCTTTTCTACAAGATTCAATGTCTTTCTGTTTTGTTGTTTAGATGGAAATCGTAGGGTTGAAGACGCGGAGGATATTTATTTGGTGACCGGCATCTTTTGATGTCAAGTTGTTGTGACGCCCAGCGCCACGACGCCCGTCGAGTGACTTAAGGCAGAGCGAAGGAAAGAGAAATGAACTTCCAAAATATACACCGACTTCCCTCCTTTTATTTTAAAGTGTTTTTTAAATCATTTTGATTGGCACGAATGAAAAAGGCTCAAAGAGGCGGAGATCAAAGTCAGCAGGATGTTCTAATGTTTGGATGGGGTCGACTTTTCAGCTTGTTCCCTTCAGTAATAAGAACTGATTTTTCAGCCGCTTTGCCTCATTCCTTCTTCATTTAGAGCTAATTTTAGGTGTAAAACTTTCCGATCCCCCTGAGGTTCGCTTACTTGCCACCACAACATTTGAGTGGTTAGGTACATACATGAGTGAACCCTTGTGCAGTAACCAAAAAATACGGTTATACCAAAGTATATACAATGATATAAGATTTCTTAACATGTATGTATATGTTATGGATACAATTTAGAATAAATTATAAATTGTTCTACGGAATCATAGTAAGCAATAATAATTACACATTCCTTTAGCTCTACTTTCTTGTCCAGCAAAACTTTAAACGTTCTTTTGTTTCCTTCTTATTTGGGTTTGTAATAGATATGAGATGTTGCCAACCCAATACGCAACAAAACTTGACCCAAAGGGATAAAAAAGTAGGAGTCCGTAGCTGACCAACCTTACAAAGGCGATACAAGACGGGAAAATTTCACCCCAGGTTACCAGACAATATGCAACTCTCCAGGGACGCATTAACGCATCCGGGTGTTAATGTGAGGGCGAATTGATGCTTTTAGAGCACCTCAGACAATTATGTTTTCTTTTCCCACGTTCTGTGTTCAGTTTCCAATTGCATGCAGGAAAAGCTTTATAACGAGAAAGTACAGTTTGGAAAGTCACTTACTTGTGTGTAAATCATAGTAAAGGTTATTGATGTACTAAGTACTTGAAATACTTTTATCGAAACACTTCTAGCAGTTTCTCTTATTTAAGGGCTCAATAAATCTAGAGGGTTTTCTAAAAGCCAGGTCATTGCAGCCAGCAAGGAAGAAGACTGTATGTAGGACACGCTTTTGAATTAATGGGCAGTTGAACGATGGGTAATGCTGTTGGCTACTCAGATGGCGAATTGAAAAATGGTTCCATGGCTCGGAGATAAATTAGTAAGATGGTCAATATAATATTATTGAAATTGATCCATGAAGTTAAAGACATCATTTATATAGTTTAAATTTCCATCATTAACTTAAAAAAAGGAAACAATAAGAAAATGCCTTCTCCAAATCCATATCGTATCGATATACCACACTTTTGGATTAATGCCCGATTTCACCAACAGATGTTAAGACTTAACACGAGTTTAGCAATAGTTAAAACAAAAATTGCATTTCACCAACAAGTGTTAGCTTAACACTCATGTTAAATCTCTTGTTAAACTAGCAAATCAAATTTCTGATGCTAAGTCCTTATCAATTGTAAATAGTCAAGATGGCGGGCATGAACTCGGCTGTTGATGTCGATTTGCTATATTTAAGACCGGTATTCGTAATAGAGTACGGCCTATGAGGAGAAATTATTTTGAGGTGCTGTCAGAAGAAAAATTTTTACGGAGGTAAGGACTGTCGAAACAAGTTGCTATGAAGGTTACTACGGAAGTACAAGAGAGGTTAGACCATGCATCGAAAGGAATATGCCGATCTCACCCTTTGCTTCAAGTATTAATAACTTTTCGATGTTATAATTCACTGAATTATAATTCAGTGTCCAACTCCCGTCTTGAAACGTTCAGGTCACTTTCCTTCTTCGCTCCTCGTTTTAAATATACGTAATACTGAGCTAGAATATGCATCGAAAGGAATATGCCGATCTCGCCTTTGCTTCAAGTATTAATAACTTTGAGATTTTATAGTTCACTGAATTATGTGGATAATACACTGTCCACCTCCCGTCTTGAAACGTTCAAGACATTTGTCCTTCTTGGCACCTCGTTTTTAATTTACTTAATACTGACGGAAGTTGTTTGGTGCTTGTATTAGTGACACATGCATTTGAGTTCAATTCGTTTCCAATATTTCTCCACGTGACATCTTTATCTTTTGCAATCACCGCATCCGTCCTCTTTATCTTTCATGATATCCTTACACTTCCTCACCAATTCAATTAACAATTCAATTAACAATTCTTTTTCCATCAATGAAAAATTTGTCTCGCGGTTTTTGTTTACGATTTTGTTCACCCGCCATTTTTTCAACTGTGTGCAAACGAAAATGAAAACAAAAGCGCTTCGCAGTTCCTTCAGAAAATAATACGACTCATCCATAGCCTTCTACAGCTGTAATATTTACAAGTTTCTTGGCGTTAAAACGTGTTTGTTAACATTTTCAGAAAGCAGATTGGTGAAGTACAAGAAATTTAACAGTAATTTTAGCGCTGTGACAATTGTTACGTTACTTTTGTTAAAGTAGATTTTAACATCTGTCGGTGAAATAGGGCATAAGTGTTATAAAATATATTGCATTGTTCTCTGTTTTGCTGTTAATATCCCTATCCCATATAAAATCTGAAGAATAATTGATACAGTTTCTTATAAGTGGAATTGATTAAACACTGTTCCTAATTTTAACCCAAGTAAAACTGTATTCGCTTAGAAAATCGCTAAAATATTAAACAATTTGTAAGAGAAATGAAATGTCGCGCATATGCTAGAAGCATTATATCATTTTATTTCTGTGAGGTGTATAGTATGCTGATTATGCCACCTATAATTTAATTTCCGTAGCTAAATTCTGGAAATAAAGGCAAACTACATTTATTTATTCTGCTGCAATAGGTTTATGAATATAGAAGGCAGTGGATATCACATTCATCGGCCTTTAACATTAGATCTTATTACATTCGGTTGAAAACATCAGTGGCACATTGGAAAATAATAATAATAATAATAATAATAATAATAATAATAATAATAATAATAATAATAATAATAATAATAATAATAATAATAATAATAATAATAATAATAATAATAATAATAATAATAATAATAATAATAATAATAATAATAATAATAATAATAATAACAATAACAATAACAATAATAATAATAATAACAATAACAATAATAATAATAATAATAATAATAATAATAATAATAATAATAATAATAATAATAATAATAATAATAATAATAATAATAATAATAATAATAATAATAATAATAATAATAATAATAATAATAATAATAATAATAATAATAATAATAATAATAATAATAATAATAATAATAATAATAATAATAATAATAATAATAATAATAATAATAATAATAATAATAATAATAATAATAATAATAATAATAATAATAATAATAATAATAATAATAATAATAATAATAATGGAGGTATCAAGGGATTGCAGCGCTATTTAAAGAACACCGAGTGCTTAAGAGTTCCTTCCTATACCTGCTGATGACATTGATGGATCATCACTGCTCTCTGTTGTTTTTTGTTTGTTTCTCCTGTTTTGTTTTACCAGTTTGCGGGGAGATTTCCAAGGGTTCCTAAAGTTGAATGTTAATACTTTACTTGTGTGCTTGCTGTGATGATTAAGAACCGCTTAATAGGATAGATCATATGGGACGGTGAATGAACGAAATGGTTTGAAACGATGTTCAAATGGACCAAGATTTATTCGTCTTCTCTCTCCCTTGTCTACCTGTGTAGCATGGTGCTAGCGCGTGTCTCACATTTAAGAGGTCCCGAGTTCGAATCTTGGCCAGTGTGAGTTACCTGGATACGTTTTTTACAGGTTTTCCATTAACCTGAAATTGGAATGTCTGATAACTATGAGCTCTGTGGACCTTGGAGTTAGGTCAATCGTCGTCCGGTGTGACCTACATTGGAGAACCTTAATTTAAAAAATAGTTTTCTCAGATAAGAGAAACCCTGGTAAAATCTTATCTAGATAACGCAGCCGATTGAGCGTGAGACCTCTTGAATACACTCACCACAGTACAGAGGTGGACGTGAAGTTTAGTTCCTGTTGTCAGGCTTTAAGATCACGGCACTCTTTTAAGATTCAGTCTTAAAACAAGATCATAGTACCTAACTATTGTCCCGTTCCCATTCTCATTAAGAGAACTCATTTAATGCAGGGTTTCCCCGTGGTAAGGGCTGTGTCGAAGACGGGCGATCTTCAGCACACCTTAGGGACCCCACTCTGCTGGGACCATTTTGGGACCGCCAGCCTGGGACCTTTGGGGCTCGGCTGCTGGGCTCGTTGCCATCTCGCAGTAGGGGTGCGCGTCCCCTTCAGCTGCTGTGGTGCGAGCGCTGCGGACCCCTAGCATTCGTGGTACCTGTGACGTTACTAGAGTAACCTTTTGCCGAACATTTGAGCCCCTCCCTGAATGGGAGTTGTTCGGATTGGGTTGGAATCGAGGGAGCAGTGGTTCCCGATACCCGTGGGAGATCGGGTACGTCTCCGGACGGGGTTGAGGGAAGCCATATATTCCCGCGTACTAGGCAGCATAGCTAGTAGAAGGTGTGCTAGATCACCAGGCGGCCCTATCGAGGTTAATCGGTAGCCTTCCCTTTGGGGTTGGCGCGCGAAAGTGGCGTATCCACTTCCATTCCGTCTTGAGTCCCTAGGACCAGATGGGGGGGGGGGGCCTTGTCAGTCTCTAGGTTTTGACCTATGGAAAGCCTCGCGGAAGCGCTGGGCGCACTTTTGGGACAGCTCAGTAACTTCCTGGTCATTAGAGGGGGGTTAGTCTTCCCTTTGTGTGGATTTCCCTGGTAGATACCCTCGAGCTTATATTATATTATTATTGTCCGTTGTCCTGGCCTGTCGGAGGAAGTCTCTATCCAAGTAAACTCTGTATTGTCGTGGCTCCTTGGGTCGGTCGCCCTCTGTCCTTCGCCTCACCCTTCCTCCCGGAGGTGTCTCACTTGGGGGCATAGGAACAATGGGCCCAGCATGGTGGTCTACGTTCCGAATCCCCTCTGTAATGCAAATCCTAATCCTAATCCTAGGGACCCCACACTGTCTCGCACCCTTGGTGTACCGCTGTATACTCCCATTTCCTCCCTCCCGACTTCTAAGATACAATAGCTTAACTATGGAATCCCCTCCGATTGTACTCTATCTTTCTATCTACCTACCCAATTGTGAGGACTGAGGAAAACCTCAAAAAGATTTCAGTCAGACAGAAGCCTCAACTGACCTCAGCTAACCCCGCCTAGTCGTCAAAACAACGAAAATATGTACATATAAAGGCAACAGTATGCACTGCTTTGTTTGAAAGCCCTCATGCTAAGAGAAGTGATATCGTGTAAGCGATTCCATGTTACAGCTGTTTGATCATGAAGTACGTTACTTTGAGCGAAAAGTAATTCTATGCCATGGTGTACTTACTTGAAAAACTGTAATTTTATTTTTGGTCTAAAGGCCTAGAATAACCTGAAATTTAAACATAAATGCCTTAAATTCTTAACTTACTTTCCGTGATTTGCTTTGCCCATAAAAGTTTTAACTACTATTTTATAAAAGAGGCTACTGATTAAGATTTATGCAGCTTACGTCTGAAGTGGCAATATTTTCATAATGAGCTAGTTGTGATTAAAATTTTATGAATATAAAAAATTTCAATCCCACATGTTTCACAAAAATTCACAATTAAAACAGTCCAAATTATAAGATAATGTATTGTGACATTTAAGTTAAGAACGTATGAACAATTAGGAAAATTGTGTTGTAAAAGAAAATTATTGAAGTTGAAAAATCTGTACTTCTGTATATAAGTGTAAATCAAATGCAAATGTAAGTGTTACTCTCCAGAGAAAAAGTTGCAATGTGGCATAAGAAACTGAAATACTTATCCTCCTAATTACTTCAAGTACTTTGAGTAATTTTAAGTAATATTAACGCTTACAGAATTTTTTCTCTCTTTAACCTGCAACTGGTTAATGTTTATGGAATAGTTATATAAGATTTTACTTATACTTCTGGAATTTCTATTGTTGGAAGGAAAGTTCTGACTGCATTGTAAGGGAAAAATTATTTAAAATAAATTAAGCCCTGTCTTCTCAGATGGTATTCTTTCAGTATGCAATACAGGTAATAAGAGAATGATTAAAATGACTGTGCTATGAACTTCCAGATTTTAAGATTATAAGTTTCTTTCTTTCTTTCTTTTTTTTTTTTTTTTTTTTTTTTTTTTGTCTTTTGTCTTTTTAATGTTACGTCCTCCAACGTTAAGTCATATCGGACGGTGAATGAAATGGATGAAATGATGCTCAAATGTGTCCAGGGTCCATGGAGCTTAGAGCTACCCGACAATCATCTGTAAGGATAAGGGAAAACCTCTGAAAAAGCCTTATTCAGGTATCTCGCCCTAACCGAGATTCGAACTCGGGATCTCTTGTACGTGAGACAGACATGCTGTCATCTACGCTACCGAGGTGGGCAAGATTATAGGGGACAAAATATCTTAGAGTCACATTCACAGGAGTTTCTCTACTCACTATCATTTTTTATCTCTCTTCTGCCAAATATTCTTATAAAAACTTATTTTTCTATTTCGTCCTAATAGAGATATGCAGTATGCAGCTATTTCACTGTAGCCATCAGGGTTAACAGATATCAGATCTTTGTGAAGTGGATTAGTTATATACTGGTTTTAAGATCCGTACTTTTTGAGTATAATATATAGAATTGTTGAAAAATAAAAGCAATACTAACGAATATTACGCAAATACTTGGTACCACAACACAACCGAAAAATTGAACGTTTTAACCGGATTAATATTTTCTGTGTAGTAGCTTTTTGGCCATTCATTGTGGTTCACGAATAATAAAGTTGTACAATAGCTCGGGTTTCTAACAGAAATCGCAAGATGTATATTATTCAAATATCTTAAACATAGCCACTTTAATCTGAATCGTTGGAGCCATTGCTGAAAAAATAAAAGAAATAATGTTAATGTAAACGTTTTGTGTGTGTGTGTGTGTGTGTGTGTGTGTGTGTGTGTGTGTGTGTGTGTGTGTGTGTGTGTGTGTGTGTGTGTGTGTGTGTGTGTGTGTGTGTGATGGAATGATATGATTCTTTAATCCTGTTTCACATTTTTGGAAGACTGTGCTTAAATATTCAATTAGGTATTTATTCTGTTTCGTTTTGCCCTTCTCACTTTCTCTCTCACATAGACAGTGAGATTTTTACAAGCAATACATCTTTTGCTCTGAAATTTTGTGTACTTTTGGTGAAATATCTATACTTATCCCGCAAAGCATGAAGTACTGTTCTTCAAAAATCTTCCATAGTTAGGTGCAAATAAAGATAAAACTTGTTTGAACAATGGAGTAAATAAAGTAAATGGTGTAGCCTACTCGTAGGCCCTATCTAAATGTACATTGCAAGATATGAGAAAGGTAAGGAAAGGAAGGGCATAATAATGCAATACGAAAGCAAAGATGCGGAAATGATTATACTTTTGTATAAATTGAATTGTTTAACGGAACAAATTGAATAATTACTTTAATTCTTTTACCAAATATATTGTATGTATTCTAATATTTCCATCTCCTTACATCAATTATTTGGATAATTGCTCAGAAAGATAAAGAGAGAGCAACAGAGAAAGATTTATTTTCAATCCTTTTAATGACACTTGGGACTTCTCTTTTTGGTGCAGTATTGCAGCTTTTTGATTCCAATTTTAATCCTATCTGTCTTACAAATGCATCAATAATTTGTAAAAAGAACATGAAATCTTTTTAAATTAATAGGTAATATTTTAACGAATACTTCGTCGTGATCACTTTCCCCAACTTTCACAGATATAAATTTTATTCATCAACCTTGCATTTGAGCACTTTCAAAGTATTTAACAAATATTACACAACAATTTGAGAGATAAAGAGCACCAAGCAAGATATAAATGAAAGGAAATTACTTTCGTGGTGGGGAGGTGACTTTAAACTTTAAGGCTGCGCTAACCTTTTAATTAAATGTACAAGTGTGTGCATCATTATACGCCTCTGAAAGTCACTAAAAATAAGTACTTTTCGGAATGTTCGATAGTTTTCGAGGTGTCCGTAAATATTTTAAAAAGTAAATCATTAATGTACTCAAAAAATGGGGAAAAAAATTAAACAGTATCTCCAATATTGGTCCCCTTATTTTCCCTTTGAGCATTTCACAACCTGTAAGTTTGTAAGTTCTGACGTCTTCACTTAATTGCATGCGCTGACATTGTAATACATGTGTTTTAACTTTGTCGTGCTCGTTCTGGTTACATTATTGTGAACCATTGCAGTTTTAATTGATATGACGGTAATATGTGGCACTAGCCAGTCGGCCACTGGGACGTCATGAATCTTGTGAAGCGGAAAGACGACTTCTCTGCTTTCCCAGCTCATCTCGCTCGCCGTCAGAGAAGAAGAAATGAATGACATTAGCAGCTGTACACTGAGAGCATCCTTCTCATCTCCGTCGTGACGCATTTCGACTTCCTGACCATTGTCGCAGTCTGCCACAAAAAACAAGAGATACTCGGAAATTCCCAGCAAATATATTAGGTCTGTAGGTCGACTCACACACGAATTCGCGAAAAGCGTTCGTAAAATAATCTACGGTGGTGTTACACTAAAGTTGTGTTTTCACAGGTAAACTCTGTAATAACTAGAAAGTATTTCAAAATCTCTAGCGGCCGCGTCCACATCTGAATGGTCCAGTGAACACATTTTGGGTACGTGTTACACAAACTTTCTCTAACTCGTACCTAGTGGATAGAGGAACTATAGTACTGCAGCCAATAATATACCAATATTTTACTAGAAATATATGTTTTGAGACATTTGAATGAAAAAAAAATAGTTTTAGAGAAATGTCTGCACTTGCTAGCTGTGTGAACTGCATTATTCAAAAAGCAAACTCGATAAATACCAAATTTGGCAGCTAAGTTCAATATCTTTAAAATATGTTTCACGTAAGTTTTCAATAAAGTCTAATCCCATAGTACGCTTTACATGGAATGTTTCTAATGTTTTTTTTTATTTTATCAAAAAATGGCTCTAATAGTTTTTGCCTACATGACAAAATGTGTATATTTAATTTTCTAGGAATAACCTATGTAGTCTTCATTCAGAAGGTATTTTGTATATTTTTAACTGGTAGAGATGTATCGATGCCAGTGTTCTCGATATTCAGTTCTCGATACTGATACACGATAGTTTCCACGATACCTGATACTTCGATAAAGTTCTACATTAGAAATTTAAAAGCAAAACGGTCTACTTATATAAGTTTCTGTTCAAAAATACTAGAACTTTCACTCTTTCTGGTTGAAGTCCATTTCTTTTTCTGTCACATATGAGCCCTACTGTGTTAAATAGTCTTTCAGAGAAAACTGTTGCAGGGGAATACACACACATTTAGCGGCTTATTTTTTTTTAATTATTGGAATTTTGAATGTGTTTTCCAGTAACCCAGTGTACTAGAAAGAGGTGACAAATCGTCATTGATATATGCAGTGATTTCTTCTTGGAATCTGGTAACTGGCAGTGAATTTGACACACGATTATTTTCTTGCATAATGTACTACATTCCTGGCAATTTCTAGGGTTTTGCAATGTTCTGCTATTTTGTAATTTTAAAATAAAAATTGTAGAATCACCACTGAAATATCGAAAAAGTACCAAAAAAAAGTTGAAAGTATCGTTCGATATCGGTACCTTGCATATGGTCAGTACCGAGGTATCACAAACATAGAGCACCCATCCCTAGTTTTTTAAGAATAATTTATACAAACGTAGAGAAAATTATGCGTCTGCAACACTTGAGATTTATTTTCTAAAAACACGTGTTTTCGATGAAATTTCTGTATCCAATTTTGGGTTGAATGCAATACTTTCTCTACCTACTGTAAGTAGTCAAATAGTCAAACGACAATGTTACATTACTTTCAGTACGAGCCCGATAATGTGATGAACATGTACTCTGCTTACTAGATTGTTCTTAAGTCTTCAGTTGTATGTCACGTTTTAGTTACAAAGTTCAGTGAGGTCTACCCGAAATTCCGAAGACCCTGCCTCTGTTACCCGGGAGCGATGGAAAACTCCGGGGATCTTTCCTTGGGGCAATACCTGGAGTCTAAAAAAGCCCCCTCCCCCATCAACAACGTCAAGACGGGGTGGAAGTGGATACGCCACTTACACGCGTCAACCCCACAGGGAAGACTACCGAAAAACCTCGGTGGGGCCACCTGGTGATCTAGCACAACTTCTACTAGCTCTGCAGGCTAGTATCCGGGATTTATGAGACAACCCTCTACCCCCTCCGGGTGGCCGTAGCCTAGCCAGAGGTATCCGATTCTCCGCGGGTAACGGGAACACACTGCCCCCTCGAGTCCAACCCAATCCGAACAACTTCCATTCAGGGAGGAGCTCGAATGTTCAGCTCGAGGTTCCTCTAGTAACGTCAGAGGTACCACGCTCGTACTAAAGCAGTTGAAGGGGGAGGATCCCCTTCCCTACGGGAACGTTTCAGTTACAAATAGAAATTTGACGACAGTAGTGATCATAATGTAACTGCTGTCGCCTTGTGATGCCCAGTAGAATCTCGTTGGATCAATTGGGACCAGGGCCGATCCGAGTTAACGAAAATTCGGTTTATCCAGAGAATGTCGGGAAGACTATAAAAAACTTGCACGTTATCACGAATTATTAATGGAGTTTAGAAATTATTATCGCCACATTTTCACTTAAAACATATACACTGTATGTTCTGTGATGGCCTATGTATTTGCACTGCACTACAAACTAGTCGGTACTATGAAAAAAGTGCAGTAAGCTTCTGCTGTCTTAATTTAGTGTGTCGCTTGCAAGCAGCGCGATCTCACATCCGCTTTAACATTAGACGTTCATTTAGCAAGGTTTCGGCTTGACTCTCGAAATAAAGCATCAATTTCTCTATGTTTTAGTTAATTTGATGGAAAGTAATCATTTTTTCACACTAGCCTATATAGGCTAAGATCTTTGATAGTCAACATAAAAAATTCAATGCCATGGCCGGGATTTGAACCATGAATCCCCTGGTTTCCGTCCAGTCCCTCTAACCCATTGAGCTACGATGATCAACGTGCCGTCCTGACTGACATCAAATTCTCCATTTGACTCATATATTTCCCCGGTAGACCAGTATGGGCTCTCGTATCCGAGATACACCGTTTGTGGCGACTCACTATCGTAAGTACTTGAGTCCCAGGCTTCATCATTTAACTCTTATTATTTTAGTAAATTGATGGAAATTAATCATTTCTTCACACTAGCCGTATATAGGCTAAGGTTTTTGATAGAAGAAATGATAGTGTGAAGAAATGATTAATTTCCATCAATTTACTAAAATAATAAGAGTTAAATGATGAAGCCTGGGACTCAAGTACTTACGATTGTAAGTCGCCACAAACGGTGTATCTCGGAGGCGAGAGCCCCTAGTGGTTTACCGGGGATATGAGTCAAATGGAGAATTTAATGTCGTGACGGCAAGTTGACCATGGTAGCTCAATGGGTTAGAGCGACTGGACGGATACCAGGAGATCCGTGCTTCAAATCCCGGCCATAGCATTGAATTTTTCATGTTGACTTTATCTATCAAAATTTCTCTGTTACTGCTCCTGTGCGGGTCATATAATTGGTTCATCAACACTATCTGAATCTGAATAATTTTCATTTTCAGTAACATTGCATGATGCATGCAATAATGCCTTCCTCTGTATTTGGCTTATAACCTTCATCATTATCAATGTCTTCTTCAACAACATCGGAACAGCCATCGATACTTAAAAAAATAAAAAATAAAAAAACGTCTATAAAATCTTCTTGCACACTTACTTTTTCTTCATCTTTTTCAATATTGTTTTCTGGCTAGTCAAACAAACCAGGCCATAAATGTTTCCATGACTTTACCAAAGTTTCTCTTCCAACCTAGTTCCAAGCAGGTGTGGTGAGTGCAATAAATTCGCCCGCTAGCAAGAGAATTCGAGTAATGTACCTGCCGAGAATGGCAATCTATCGTCTGTAAAACTAGTCTTCATTTACTAAGCTAAATAACATATGCTTTTTTTTTTAATCTGGTCCAGGTTATTCAAATGTCCGGGTTAACAGGTTTTACTCCTACAAAATGACAATAAACGGATGCGAAAGTGTGCGCACTTATATTGGTTTTACGGAAAATAAGTGCCTTACTATGATAATGCTCAATGGACGATGCTCCATCGTCATTTTTCTAAATATGCAAGAAATGTATCATAGGTCTCGTGTAACTCATATTAAGCTCACTATTTCATTAGGAAAGCTGCATCATCCATCATTTTTGGTTAATCCTTAACCTTCATTATAAGCTATATGGGTATATATAATTTCAGCTACGTATAATTCGCGAGTTCTTTTATGCTAATGGGTGGAGGGAAAAACAAGAAAACGTTAGCAAGTGCTCTGTAGTAGTGAGTGCATTTATGTAGAATGCTCATAATGTATACAAATTTTTACTTCTTTAAATTAAAATTAAACGCAGTCGGTCATGATAAAACGCAAACAATTGGAGAATACTAGGGGTCCCGGGTTCGATTTCCGGCGGTGGGGGTGGGGATTTTTCTCCGATCAAGATAATTCCCCATCTTCCCCAGAGTCTGGAAGTATGAATGAGAGTGTGAATGTGTGCGTGATGTAATGATAAAAAACCCAAAGATAACGAGTTAACACCTTCAGTATGTTCCAAAGGAGAACGGCTGCCTATATGACCATAGTAGTTAAGGACGGGGTATAAATGGAACAAGCAAAAAAAAAAAAAAAAATGGAGAATATTTACGTTTGGACCAACAGAACAAATGACGTATGGGTCAAACAACTGAGTGTTCTAAGCTATAGTTGATGTGTTGTGATTTACGCATGTTAAGATATTTGATGTGACGTCTTTGATGCATAAATCAGTGGAGGAAATATTTCTGCGCTGGATGATGAAATGTTAACAGGACTTTGCGCAATCGGGGAAATTTGGTATATGCATCATCTTTGGGAAATGAATACTGCCAGAGCAGCTGCTGTATCTTCGAAGATATCATTCAAAGGAGTAATGTAAACTTTTAGCAGAATTCCTTTATGACTGCCTCTGTGATCTGTTGACTTCTAAATCAAGGAACCACAGATTCGATTCTTGATTAAGGCAAGGCTACACTGAAAATTCCAACTCTATAATAATAAACCTATCATTATGAAAATTTAACCGCATAATTAGAGTAATCATTTTAAACTTGCAAGCAAATTTTCATGTTGCTACACAAAATTTTTCATTAATTATTTATGTGTGAAAACACTGTAAAAATTACTCCCTATATAAAATGTTCTACGCGTCAAAAAAATTGTGCTTTTAAGTTGAATTTTTATTTTCGGCTAGCACAGAGAAATTTTAAAAGACCAACATTATTACTTTTTGGAATATTCATGTAGCATTTGTTCTAATATATTTTTCATATGTTAGCTCTCAAAATTATGAAAATATTAACTTTTATATTCCTTAACACTATATAATTTTCAAAACATGAGCATTAACAAAAATGGGGGAATCTAAAGTTTCTTATTTACATATTATGGACCTGTCCTGTAAGTTTCGCCAAGTTAAATGAAAAACTTTGTTGCGTGAGGCATTTTGTATACTGAAAAGTGCTAGAAAAAAAGTTTCTCAGAAAATTAATTTTAAAGTAATGATTGTTACTTTTAATGATTGTTAAAGGTCTCTTTAAATTGTCACGTGATGGCCTAAAATGGTGTAAACGATAAAAATAGCATGACATCTATTACTACACACTCTAAGCTACCAAAAAAGAAAATTCCATGATTTTCAACATTTTCGGCGAATTTTCAGTGTAGCCTTGCCTTAAAGGAAGAGACTATTATATGAGATCAGAGAAACAAATTAATGACGACTTAGCATTAGAAAAGGCAATAACCGATTATTCAAATCATTAACATCTTTGAAGTGATTATTGTCATAGAAATTGACACAATTTTATTAGATAGAATAAATTAGAATTTACGCTAGACAACGTTGAACAAGAAAAAGAAAGTCAAACGAAAAATGTTAAACGAAACAAAAATTCTATAAAAAGGACCTTTAAATAAAAAAGTAGTTAAAAAGGCAAAAAGGACACATAAAATTTCTAAAGAAAGTACAAGTAAAATCCTCCATTTCAGGCCTATATTGACCCATAATTAACATATATTATGTTGGGTTTTATCTTCAAACACAAGGGAAAGAAGGGATTTTTCCTCAACTTCTTAGATCTATGATAAATATGAATTGGCACGAGTAGAGAATTATGTGTGAGTGTCTCGCAGCAAATTATTTTATTGTTGTCTGTACACCTTCCATTTGATTCTGCACACAATTACTTAATCCATTCCGTTTTTTGTTTTATAACATCTAGACTAGAAAAAGTTGAATGGAGAAGTGATGATTCATTTAAACGCATCAGACAGTTACAAAAGAGGACAATGTACACATGTCAGAGCACCTGCCTAAGAGGGTGACTGAATAAAGAAATATATATAAGTAAAATTGTGTTTTGCCAATGCTATTCACATGAAAGGACATTTAAATTTCAGCAGATGAATACAGTTCTAAGGAAACTCATGTCTACCCATATTAATTTGATGGCTATAATAGTATACGATATATATATTAAACTATAATAGTTCTCTAACTTCAAAGTCTTCTTGAAAAACTGCACCCCGTTATCTTCTAATTTATTTTCGAACAATTTACTCAAAGCCTGCTAGATTATAGTATTTCGCTAAGCCATTACATTGGATAAAACTATTAAGTTGGTTGTATGGCATTTCCGGAAATCTGAAGTGTTGATGGTCAAGGTAAGTTCAACGGACGGGTACTTCGGCAGTGCAGGTTATGTGCCTTTTGTAGGGGAATATGGAGTAAGAGCGGCACGTATGTTTACTGGAGCATGGTACCATCGGCCACCGACACATTTATCTTTTTGCTCCCATGCTTATCAGTCATAATTATAGCGTATTCATGCTGGTCTTACGTGATTTAATGGATTTATTGCATGTTGAAGAAAAGCCGAGTTTGTGACCTAATTGTTCAATCTTATTCATCGAACCTACAGACAGTAAAATTGATGTCAGTATGTTTTGAGGGTAAATGTGGTAGTAGTATTAGTGTTAAGCTTTTAAATGCATATTTTGAAAGTTCTTTGTTGGCTGTAGTTTGAAAGGAATCCAAAGTATTTTGAAACATGCAATGGGGGCAGGACCGGATGGGGTTAAGCTTATTGGTTAAGCCCCCCATGCATTTAAATATTTTATCGTCAATTCAAAGAAGGTAACTGGCTATTGTAATATAAATTAATGTAATCTTTAGTGCATTTTCACACCGCTTTTATTATTCAAGGCTGCGTTCTATCGTACATTCAATATGCCACGGATTTAGATTATTTACAAAATTTGTCTTTTCCTTTTTTGAGTCACCAATAGATCACTTGGCGATCGCTTTTCAAACGATCAAGGGAAAAGAGCGCTATAATTACTAACTCTCCTTATAGAAACGATCTTAACGAAAAAAAAAAACAGCAATAAATCTTTAAAAAGGTAAATAGGTTAAAAACTGTTCTACACAAGGCATCTGAAATTAGTAATTTTGGTAGTGACTCAGTCTGAATTGCTGGATGATAACAATTCCACGTGTCTTCGTTGAAATGAGTCGTATGCATTTACAAAGAGGAGAGATCGTTGGGTGAGATACATGAAGTGTTTCATATGAGCCCATGAAAGCTGCACGGGATGGAAAGTTGATGAACTGGACCTGTACTCATGCGTACAATGTCTTAAAAACCAACATTATTACTACCCGGTTTTGCCCCCGGTGGGGATAAAACCATATTTTGTAAAGTGCATTTTTATTTTATTAAATGGAATATGCAACAAAATATTGATATGTTGATATCTGCATTACCTATAAAACATTCCATTGTTCATGTAAACATAATTTATGGTATCAAATACATCACTACACTAATGTTTCGTTCATATTTCCTTACCGCCCCGGTCTTATCCTTTACCTAACCCCATGAGGAGGAGCACCCAGGAAGGAAGGGGTGAGACGAGAGGAGACTAAGTGCGGCAATACGGTAGCTCCGAATCAGCAGAGGGGACAATCCTTAAATTTGTAGACTCAATCTCCTATTAGCGTCTAGTTGAATCGACAGCTGCTCCCGCTGGAGCCGAACACTGCGCCTCGGAGGACAAAGGTTTACATAGCGTAAATTATCCATCATGCAGCACCGGAGACATCTGTCGGCGCGAGTCAATTCTTTGAAGTTAAATGAAAATAAAGAGACAGGAAATTTTTGGAATGCAATGAATCTTCCCAGCATTCATCTAATTTTTCGAAAACCTATGGGCCAGGAAGGTTAGTCACGACAATAGAACCCACGTCCTCCAGCATGCGAGCCACCGACACTACCGCGTGAGCCATCCTTCTCGGTGGTAATGGGTAAATAGAAATTCCTTTTTTTATTAACAACCTATTCAAAATAATAAATAACTCACTGTTACAAAAAATAGTTCACAATACACTTGTTTGAAATCTGTATCAGAATTCCAAAATAGAAAAATATTTCAAACCACTAGATTCTGCAATAATGTCTTCCCATCTTCATATCGCAACATACTATTTATATGTTAAACTATATTGTTAAAATATGTGATCAGTTACAAAATATGGGAATAATAATGATGATGATGATAATAATAATAATAATAATAATAATAATAATAATAATAATAATAATAATAATAATAATAATAATAATAATAATAATAATAATAATAATAATAATAATAATAATAATAATAATAATAATAATAATAATAATAATAATAATAATAATAATAATAAAAGTGGGCGGCGGTGTAGTGCAGTGGTTTCGTTCGTAGCTCTCGTGCTGAGGGTCCAAGTTCGATTCGCGGCTCTGGGGTGTCGATTTAAAGTCGGTCCTATCCGCGCATTCACCTCTATTTCCAACGTGGTTCGGAGTCCACGGTAAAAACTGTAGGTCCACTCGCCCCACCTTCAACTTCGCTATCACCCTACCATTGGAGGTTAATCGGCACCGCCCTCTGGATACCTCCACCTGAGAAATGGTGCCCGGACATCACGTGGTTCAATTTATGTACCAACTTTTCTGTCGATTATGCTATAAATTTGCATATAGTTGTGGCTAAAGGGAGATCAAATCTATAAATGGTACATGATGTCACAAAAACAATAAGCAGGTTTACACTGTATAAGTTACAATAGTTGATCTATGATTACAAATATTCCACATTTGATTTTAATTTCGTGTAAATATGTCTATTACATCGAAGCAACAGTATGCAATACACATGCATTATGTGTTAGGTAGAAACTCGGAAGTAAAAATACGAGAGGAGTTAAAATAGTCGCGATATGACCTAGAAAGTTGAAGCGACCTTAAATAAACTTATTAAAAAATATATTCTTCTGCGAAGATACACTTAGCGTACTTGTATTGCAATATACCTTTATTTCATTACTTTGGTTCACATTACTGTGTAACGACAGTGCACAAGGACTCGTTTAGGTAAATCTAGCTATGACTGCAGAGTTCCGCCATTCTTGGATGAGTTATTTTTTGTGTTCTTTGGGTCATTTCTCGGCTAAACAGCGCGGTAAAGTGGCCTCGTATTTCTTCTCTCCCACTGAGTTTTTAATTCTCGTTATTTATGCTGCGTATATTCAGCTATCACGGGATTTACCAATTCCATAACTTTTCGTCTTTCACAGGGAGGTTCCATGACATGTTAGTTCACATCAGGAAATATGAATTTTCTTTTTCTAAATATATTTCCCGACGGCGCCGTCTTTTACTTTTATGATACTGTGCAAAATTACCCTTGAACGCAGGTCTTCCACTGAAAAAAATGTCCTCGTATATTATCTTAATTTACTCTCATAAATAATTATAGAAGCAATAATTGATTTATTATTATTATTATTATTATTATTATTATTATTATTATTATTATTATTATTATTATTATTATTATTATTATTATTATTATTATTATTATTATTATTATTATTATTATTATTATTATTATTATTTTTACTTTGACTTGCCTAGATACAATTTAGTATAGAAGAGGAATGATTTTCTTAAAAACTTACATATTGCATACTTGGAAGATATTGAGATTAAACACAGCGTCTGTTATTTAACCGATTTTTATTTTTTGAATTCTGCTCTTCTCAGTATAAAGCAATTCACGCTGACCTTTTCCTAAAACGATTTTCTAATAAAATTTTAGTTCAAGCTTTTTAATAAAATCACCATGCTTATCCAACTTACTAAAGGCAAGAAATAGTGAAAAATCTGTCATTCAGCCGAAAACAAATGAGGGAGTTGACTACGGTTGAGTGGTCAGCGTTTTGGCTTTTCAAACCAGGTGCCTCGGGTTCGATTTTCGACTGGGAAGGGGAATAATGAACCAGAATAATTCCCCATCCCCTACAGAGTCTAGATGTATGAAGGTGGAAACGAATGAGAGTGCAATGTTAAAAATGGAAAAAAGTCAACGTTAAGGTACCCTCCAGTTCAGCGAACAATAACACTATCATTTAACTGGCCCGTAGCTCAGTCGATGGAGCACCTGCCTGCCGTGTTAGGGGTCTTGGGTTCGATTCCCGGCGGTGAGGGTGGGGATTTTTCTCCATCCAAGATAATTCCTCATCTTACGTAGAGTCTGGAAGTATGAATCAGAGTGAGAATGTGTACGTGATCTAATTAAAACCCAACGAATACGAGTTAACACACCTTCGATATGTCTCCAAAGGAGAACAGCCACCGATATGACCATTGCAAAAAAAAAAAAAAAAAAAAAAAAAAAAAAAAAGAAAAAAAAAAATCAGTTGTATCTCAAATCAAAGCTTTGGTTATCACTAAAGAAGTTAAAGGGGGATTATAAAAATGAAACAAAAAGGGGGAGTCTTCTGGAATTAGAGGTTAGTACGACAACTAGTAGAAAATTAGTTTTAGAATGCACAACTGTGGCTTGAGGTAACGCAGAGGAATCTGTTGAGAGTTTTTCCTACTAAAAATGTATATTTTATTATAATGCTTCTGTTTTCCAAAGAACATTTTCTTAACTAAGAGAATGTAGATAGGGAAATAGCTTCCAGAAAGAATGAAAATAGAAATTGATAGATAAATTCCAGAGAGTTACATACGTGAAATACTTCAATATAGAAAATTAATTTTTCATTATTATGAAATTTATTTAATTTGGGTGATTAGAAGTTAAAATAAACTCTTCGACCAAGCCAATTTTACATTTGCTAACACCTTGGATTGCATTGGGTTAGATTACGGTACGGAGGGGATTTTGCACTGTGATCGGTCTTGATCTATTGTACCTATGTTCCCAAGTGGGGCCTCCCCGGTAGGAAGGATGAGGCGAGAGGAGACAGAGGACGGCCGACCAAAGGACGTCACGGCAGTGCAGAGGCCAGGGTCCCTACATTTTTCAGTTGGATACTCCCCGGCAGGCCAGCACAATCGGCAGCTCAGTCATTCAACAACTGCGGTCCGGAAAACGGCCTCACCAGACTGGGTTCTGAGATCGTCCTACCAGACGAGGAAGGTCATGATATCTTGCCATGCATCCTCCGAGACATCCTCCAACACTTCTACCCTGAAAGAAAGCACCAGATGACAGATGATATAGAGTGATAATGGAGATGAAATGGACAGACAGGAAATTTGGAGGATGTAATTAATCCATCTAGCATTCGCTTGGCGTCCAGGGGAAATCCCCGAAGAGAACCCATGTGTTAGGTAGTTCAGTCATGGGAATCAAACCCGGGCCTCCCGAATGCGGGCCACAGACAGCAGACTTGGTCTACTAACCCCTTAGTTATAGCAGTTCATAGTCAACCTGAATATTTCCCATTTGCTTACATAGCGTTGTCTTATTTTGGATTATGACATCGAGTGTCAAAACTATATTTTGTGTGTTTATATAATTTTAGCTTCGTGCAAAATTAAAACAACTATCAAGACCTGGAAATTTAAAATTGCACTTAGTGTCGTCTTGTAATCTTGTTTTTTATTTCTATATCGTTCTTTTCTCCGTGAAAATAGAGAAAAAGTTAATGCTGTTTTTATTCTTTTTTGCAGATCTCTGTTAAGATGTACACACTGCCCTCCTGATGAAGAATGGAAGCTGGTTTATCACCTGGAGCGCCAGCAACAACTAGTGCCTCATAAAATCTTTGTTTATAGTCATGAAACATTTGCAACTTAGCATAAAAGACTTTGGAAGATTTAAACATGAGACACTTGGTGCAAAGTGTGTTAATGGTTCATAGTATTGTTATTTAGTTCCTCTTTAACTATTACACAGCGGTCAGATTACGTTTCGACCGGAGAAAGCACGAGAGTATTATGGAGCGCTGTTGAACCCAGCAGGCAAATTTGCATTCCAACACGATCAGCCTTATGTTTTAATTATATGTAAAACATAAGTGGACTTTTCAAAAAGCCCTGAAATTGTAGAGTATTAATATTGATATTAATGTTTACTCTTTCTGGCCCAAAATAGTGGAACATCAGCTGAACTGATTCCTTATAAAGACACGTGTAACATCTACAATTCCCCGAGTCAAGCTCAGCGCCGGGTAGGTACCACTCTCTACCGGCCGAAATATAATCTGAACGCTCAGTACTTTGCACTGTAAAAGTATTATTAATGCAATTTTGAGCATTAAATAATACATTTTCCTTTCTACTTTCTTCATTACTATCTCCAAGAAGCCGCTAAACTACTTGTTTTAGCGATTCATTGTTATGGCCTATTTTTAAAAACTAGGACATTTTTCAGTATTTAAATAATGTTTATTATTATCATTAATATTATTAGTATAATTCTTAAAATATACTTAGTGTATAATTATAATACTACGAGAATTGAAGCTCGAGAAAGTTGTTTTAATTTATTATTTGTAACTTAAATATTCTATAGGAGAGTATTTGGAAAGTCCTTAAAACAAACTAAAATAAAATTAAATAAATCTATTGTTAAAATTCTGAGAATTTAGCGTTATCTTTCCTCAAATTTACTGCATTTATTTCAGCAATGATTCAGTCTAATAGCTCATCTACACGCCGTGATGAATCTTTCTGTTATATAATAATAAAAACATACATTTCTCTATTGTTTTTGTGTGAACTACTCGAAGTATTCTGCCATGTAGAACTGTCTCTACCAATAAGGATCAACTTAAAGTACACCACAGTATAAAGAAAACTCTTTAAACAAGCTCTGTGTACTATTGAATTGCTTACATATTGAAATGGTCCCTAAACTTCAATATCACAACACACTTTTATTTTTACTTCGTATAACTGTTAATTGTGAATTTTATTCTTCTTGGTAAAGAAAACCATGTAAGCAACTTGTAGAACGTGGACTGTTTTTATACTAATGGAATTTTCATCACGAGCACTTCAGCCAGAAGTTATTTAATCAAAATTACTATTACATTGTATTTATATAAGTTTTGAATAATTCTTAGATATCTGTTGTTCATGCAAATCATTTACAATCAATCGTATCTAAATTTTAATGAAATAATTAGTAGAGTTCAAGAAAAGTATATAACAGAAAGCTGAGTTGCAATTTGAAGAACTAAGTGTGACAAGCTATGTATATTTTTATAAATCAACCAATCTTGTACAGTAAAAGATAAATTAAGAGTAGTTATAAATGTGTACTTAAATTCTTGAATAGTTAATTTTAAATAAAATGTATTTCATTTAAATAAATTAATTTATTCAAGCTTATGTTGATTTTGTTTTCTTATACCTGGTGCACCAGAAGTCCCATTCCACTACCTTAATCCTGATATAAATAGCTTTAGATAACACTAATTATTTAAAACTATGATCAACAAGGACTGTTAAACCCTAAAAGTGCATCACTTAACAAATCCAACAGTTACAAAACTAGTAAACAAGAAAGGACATAATCAATAAATCCAAAATTAATAATTTATCAATGATTTACTTAAACATTATAAATAAGTGCCTACTTCAATGTGTTTCTGAAATAAAATTAATCACGGTTCAGAGCTAATATTTTATTCCTGGGGTCCGATTTAAAGAACTGAATTAATTCCCTTTGGCAAACGTTTGGTTTGCTTGTTGGCAACAAGAAATGTGTTTTCTGGGAGGTCCACAGTAAGTGAGGCTCTTAGAGACGATAATAAACATCGATAAACGATAGCGATGTTTAGGCAGTTTCATTTAATTTATATTTCCTTGCTCACTTGCCAACCTTATCAGAATTCCACGTTTGCATTAATATCCAGTAATGTCTGACTAAACAGCTGTAACAGATTTGTTGCACGGGTTAGACGTAACACCTTTTCTGCACTGTTTAGAACCAATTTTTTATAATACATTCTCAATCCGTTTTCTAAATTAACCAGTAGGCATTTTAAAATAGGTGCTTTTTTGAGTAATTTAATCACATGTATTTCTTAGAAAATTTCAATGCTGGCTTGTCTTTCGATTTCTGGCCGGGGGTGAGAATTTTCTTTTAGTTGAGTTAAGAGTCTCAAATTATGGATATGAGTGAATTTGCATAAGAAAATAAGTTAAAATCTACGAAAATCTATAGTAAGCTAACCTGAAAGTTCAAGATTAGACTTACCGTCAAATGTTTCAGTTTCCCAATGTGATTGTAGCAGGGACTACAGTTAATGCCCATTTGTTTCTCGCAATATTGTAGAAACAGTATGGAATTTTAAGACCAGTCAAATTCGTATACGGTTCTTAAACATGAGCGTAGCCGTTTTCTTTGATACGTAGTCACTGTTTCATGTATTTACGTCATATTAAAATAAAGTATCTGGAAAAATAAACTTTCATAACATTAGTTTATGTATCCACTGATAAGGGTGGTTAGAGAAAGTCATGGGACATCAGAATATTTTAAAATAAAGCCGTTCCTTGTGTCTGTGCTCAGGAAGCTTAGCTTTGGTTGCTCATGAAGAGGACTGAGTTCAAATTCTGAGGGCGTTAAGGCTTATATATGTATAAAACTAATTGGATATCTATATGCAGCAGAAAAAGAAAATACGCAGAAAGTATGGGAAGGTAATAAACCAAGAGGAAAAAGTAAGAATTATAGAAAGACTTTGAGGTATATATCATATGACCTAACCTTTAACCTAAAGCTGATATTGCATATTGATCTGTAAATATATTTTAAAATTCAATATATGGACATATAAAGTAAACATGGCCATCTGAAATTCAATGTAAATCAATAACCAAGCAGGTCATGTAGATGATGCAACGAATGCTTAGGTTTATTAAAATCCCAAATTCAGAAATTCCGGAAATTAAATCTACACAAATTGTGACGTCGGACCAATCAAAGTTTAGAATTTCGGTAACCTAGCAACGAAACAGAGAAAAGAACCAATAATTTTATAGTTAAATTTCTTTCTTCTTCTTCTTCTTGCTTGTACTCTCGAAGCGTGTAGACGTGTTTTTGGTAAAGGCTCTTGAAACTACAGGAAGTTAGTGGAGTTCACCGTTCATTAACGTTTAGTAGACGATTAAAATATACGCTGAATACGCGACGTGACGAGAAATAAGTTAAGTGGAAAACCGTTGCATCATTCACAAAGAAAGAGAAGGAGAAAATTAAAAGTTAGTAAAGTGCTAAAGTCGTATGTGAAGAAAAAGATGTCGAGAAATAAATGCATGTAGAGTGAAACGGCGTTCATAATTTTATTCCATAGTTGCCCAAACGCAAAATCCCTTTTGAATCGATACCACGCCAGAGAAGCTTCAGATCTCATCGCTCGCCGCAGCTACCGGAAGGAAAATTTACTGAAATCTTCGAGACCATCATCTTCTCGGCCTCGAGACAGGAGATTTCATCGCTTCTACATCGAGGTAAGGTTTGGCTTCTCAACGTGTCGCCACACCGAGGGAAACGCGAAAACGTTCGCGCGTGTGGGGCGTGGACCACACGACAACGAATCCTACTTCAAATATGTCACCGCATCGTGTGGCATAGATCTCCTTATCCATATATAACCACTCCAAACCTCAGCGACTTTATGCCTGAGGAAAATATTCCTGTGTCCAAGTTAATAGGTGTTCAAAACACAAAGAAAAAGTACACGGCAAGAGAAGCAATGTTTGTTTAATAGCCGAGCTTTGAAGAATCAGATCTCTTATTTTTTTTTTCTTTATTTTACCGTTCCAGTTACACCCTGAATTTAATTCTAGTGGTCATATCGGCGGTTTTTACATTGGATACATATTGTATGGTGTTAACTCACGTAAGATGTCATTAGATTTCTTTGGTTTGTAAACTGGATTACATACACACACATATTCACACTTCTGGACCACTGATATCCAACCTTATGCGAAAGAGAGGAGGGTGGTTTTGCCCGTATTATTCTCTGAAATTTGAAATGTGTAGTGTTTAACGCCCGCATTTACTACATACGGCACCGCAGGCGATGACACTGATGATACATGAGATGAAGATGGAGCACCGGTGGAATGAGATGGCGGGGGAAACCGGAGATCCCGGAGAAAACCCGCCCCAGCGCCGTGTTGTCCACCACAAATCTCACTTTGCGGTCGCCTGGGATCGAACCCGGGCCGCCTTGGTGACAGCCAAGCGGTCTAACCACTGAGCCACGGCGCGGCCCTATTATTCTCTGAGCTATAAAACATTCATGGGACTCAAAAGAAAACCTCTCTAATGCTTGGTTACCTAGGTGAAGCGAAAAAGCCTATGCACAATACGAAGGAGGAGTGTAGGAAAACACTGAGAAAACACCCCCAGCATGGAATCAAATCCAGAACCCCTCGTACGGGAAGAAGGTGTTGTACCGCTGCGCAACAGTAAATTGCAAAATACTGATGGTGGAAGATGCTGATTAGTTTCTCACCTTTGGTGACGAACTGATAGAAATATTGTAGATGCCTCGGAGCTCTGGAGCAATGAGTCTTACCTCTGGTCGCGGTCTCGGAGTTGATACTGCAATTGTTGGAAAATAAGCAACAATTCTTCTCTTTAAATATTGTGAGATTTATTCCAAAAAACAATTAGTAAATTCTGCTAAAATGTTAATGTAGATGCTGTCCCTTCACAAACAATTGTTGCATCGATGAACTTTATATTTCTTGCACTCGCCACTAGTACAACACAAATGCATTCACAGCTAAACGTTTTCTGCACGATCGCAGAACGGCACAAATACACGTATTATTATCAAGACATTCTTTTGCAAAATGAGTCAAGCTCTCTGATTATTTTGGGTTCTCTGCACACAATGTTTCTAGAACAACTAAATTACTTCTCTTTATTGGTCCACGTCATCACACTACGTAATTGCACTATTGTAATTAGCAATAGCAACAATATTATGTAACATTTAACTTACGTTATATCATTCCGTGGCCCACCCAATTTCACATTTCCTATTTTGTACAAATTACTTTTTCCAGAACAATTCAAAATAAATTATTAACATTAAAAAAGACATGAAATAACCGTCACAACTGAGATACGGTGCTACCCACTAATCTGTATGTTGTCTAGATAAAAGGTAATTAAAATAGAACTATCAGATCATTAGTGCATTTCATATATATGACATACAATTGGTTTATGGGATGATAATACACAATAACTTGCCTTTCATTCAAGGAGAAATTGCAAATTGATTAATATAATTTTTTTTTCACGACTAGAAATATCCAAACTGTTATATTTCACATCTTAAACCATTTGACTTTAATAGATTATAAAATGTCTTATTTTTCTCAATATTACGAGATTAAATTTTACACACTGCAAATGGTAAAAGTCCTAGTTCACAAAAAGCAAGTAGTGTTATCAGGTGTAAATTTAAGATGAAATTTTTGTTGGAATGCAAAATTTCCGCTATTTGCTATATAAATATAATAAAGAAAATAAAAAGCTACTAATAATATATTGGAAGTTAATTCGAATAGAAGTAACCAATAATTTACTTCTCTAAATGTAAGGAATTTTTTATGTTGAAGGACTATATATATTTAGGTTTTAATAAACATGGATAAAGAAGTTACTTGTATAAAAATACATAAAAGGGGGAAAAAGAACTACTCCTGTAGTTCTACAAATTCCTGCTAAGTGTAAAGAGACAATTGTTAAAACCAAAACATATCCTATAATTAAAATCTCTAATGAGTTTTTTTGTATATCTTCGTATTCCATCTAACATTTCATTTTGATGAAATATTACTGAACTCCATGAAGAATGTAATTTAATGTATTGATTCGAAAGAAAAATTAAGAAATAACCGGTATTTATTTTAACAGTTAAATTTAATGGTAGAATAACAGTATTGTGAAAATTACACAACAAAAAGTTTTAACTAAACATAAATGTATTAATATAGAGTGTATAAATAATTTTGAAGGAATTTTAACTATTCTTTCAATGCCTGAACACCAGTTTCCTTAAAAAGTTGTTTTTACATTCCGAGGTTCTGCAGGAATGTTCCCTTTGGCTCTATCCACAGTGTCCAATACTCAAATGTGTTCATGCTGGTATAAGGTCCTACAATAGTATATACTGGGTTCGTGAAATAATTGTTTATTTCAGAATCTCATTAACACGCTAATAATTGCTTTTTCGAAGTACAATACATACTCTGCGCTAAAATACCTTGGACAAAGATTTTCACATTAAATTGTGGTATACTTCATTGTTTGAACTTTTTTTCTTCGTGTTTTAGCATTCTGGCAAAATAACTCCTTTGTTCAATTTTGTATCATGAAATGATAGACATATGCCTTTGTCGGATGTTACATAGTTGTACTTGTCGTGTTATGAATCAGCCTCTGGTTTATTTAGCAACAAGTAGTTGGTTGCTAGTTTTTATAACAGCTGCCTGTCGGAAGCAGAGAAGGCGTTATGGAAATTAAACAAACCTGACGATGACACAGTTACTTTGCAGGCACAACATCATACTGAGTGACTTGGGTCACAGCATTCCTGTTGGTGCCCTCACAGTTTTTAAGAATGTTGAGCCCGAAATTATTGGAAAACATAACATTTATATTTTAAATGCTGTACCTAGACTAACCAGTTTACCGGTTTGCTTAAATCTGGTCACCAGTTGCAAAACGTTATCATTTTAGATGAGTTCGTTACTGCAGAGTTTCTGAAAGAATCCGTGTCAATCGGCCAATATTTTTTATAATTTTGAAACCAACAGAATACTAAGTGATCAACAATATGGCTTTGGTCTAATAGGTCCACTGTAATGGGTATTCAATCTCTAGTAAATGAATTACTTAATGCTTTTGAGAACAAACAGAATGTAGCGGCATGCTTATGTGACCTTAGTAAAGCTTTTGATTGTTTCCCACATGATCTGCTGCTAAAAAAATTAGATTACTATGGAATTAAAAATAAAGAGCTGTCTCCAATTCGATCATATCTTAGTAACAGAAAGCAAGTGGTAGTAATTAATAATCAAATGTCAACAGTTCGAGATGTAACTACGGGAGTTCCTAAAGGATATTTTTGGGTCCTTTTCTATTTATCGTAGCTATTAATGACTTGCCTGCTGCTACTCCTGGTAAAGTTATTTCTTATGCAGATGATACCACAATTCTTAATACTCTTTCTGCAAGTACCTTCAATTGGTCGAATACTTTGGATCAACTGTCTGGTTTGGAGAAAATGGTCTGCATATTAACAAAGATAAAACACAAACTATTTTATTTAGTTTAAAAGATAAACAGAGTCATGAGCAGAGGGTTAAACTACTTGGAATATGGTTGGACAACAAGCTTTGTTGGAAATTCCACATAACAGAAATATACAAGAAGTTGTCAAATGTTTTATTTCTCTTAAGAAGACTTAAAATGTGTGTTTCCACTAATATTTTATTAAGTGTTTATTATAGTTTATTTCACTGTCACTTTAATTATGACATTTTCTATTGGGTAGCAGTGGAGAAGCGAACCAGGTATTTTTGCCCCAGAAGTAGGCTCTTAGAATAATTAAAAATTGTGATTCTCGCCAACACTGTGGACCTATCTTTAAAGAATTTGGTATTTTAACTGTAGCATCTCTGTATGTATTTGTATGTTTGAACTTCATTCATCTTAAAAAGACAGATGTGGCACTTTTTTCTGATATACATGTTCATGATACTAGGGGTAGAATAATATGGTACCTCCTAAATTTTGCCTACAGAAATCTCTGGATTCTCATCTGTACCTTGGAGTGAAATTATACAATAAATTACCTTTAAATCTAAGACAAATTGTAAATGCAAATTCTCTTAAAACTAGAGTTAAAAGTAGCAATAAGTTACTTAATTTTTATACACTACAAGAGTACTTAAATATAGCTTCATTTTAATGACCTGCTGACGAAACCTATTGCATTGTATGCAAAATGGTTAAATAAATAAACTAATAATAATAATAATAATAATAATAATAATAATAATAATAATAATAATAATAATAATAATAATAATAATAATAATAATAATAATAATAATAATAATAATAATAATAATAATAATAATATGCATGAAACAATTCATGTACCACTGTTCACCGAGGGAAGTGGCTTCGTGGTAAGTATTATTCACATTCTTGGAGGCCCTTAGTTCAAATCCCTCCAGGACCGAACTCCCTGAATGAAGCTTTCTTCAGGTTTTCCTCGATTCTCAAAACTGAAACTGCCAGGGTGGTACGCTAAACATAACGCCTGGGACATTTCCTTCCCAGAATTCCTACCTCAGATATAATTTCATGGCATATATCATTAGTGCCTACTGCCTGTAGTTCCAATAAATAACAAAGGGCGTTAAACACTATTAAAAGCTCCTATACAGTCACTATGACAGTATTTTCACAAAAAAAAAAAAAAAAAAAAAAAACTTAGCAACTAGCAGCAACAGTCTCGTAAATTATCTCAACGTCACACTCCCAAACACAAAGTAATGTTTCACAAAAGTTGAACCCCTTTACTTTCAGTAAGGCTTCAGCGTGTTACTGAGTTGGCGGCACGGACCTTAATCCTTGTACCTCAATGCCTGCCTTGGGTCTTGAAACTGCACCCTTAGATTAATCATCTGTTTACGTCCAATGACAAGACAATAACTCTGCTGATCGTTAACATATATCTGTGAATACAGGACAAACAGATTGTGCACGGTGACTATGTTGTAAGTCTTCTTTCATCCATCTTACATTCATATAAAGCCGATAGATTCACTTTAGCTTTCATTTAAGCTAGCGGATACATCAGAATTATATCAAGAGCACATATATCAGTCAAGAATATCTTGGATATAAACTAATCGAGGCTTTATTAAGAGATATCACATTCAGAACAATAGTATCAGGGTTAGATTTGCTCAAGTGTCATGCATTTTTGTTAAATAGATGTTCCTCTTCCAGAGAGTTTCTACATTTACCATGGATGTTTCATTTCAAGCTATCCTGAGAACTTGTAACTTCCAGAGTAATTTATTGAGATTATTTTTGAATTTCATAAATAATAATTACCTTCTTATCTGTGCCGAGTAAAATCAAATTAACTGTCAGATCTTGGCATTATATATTTACATGAATGAAAATTGGAAGGTTTAACAGAAAATCAACCAACGCTAAGAACTGTGAAAATAAGGAAACAATATTAAAATATTCTAAAATCAGAATACAGTAGATACATTTTTCAAGACAACAATTTGGAATATGATACAGACGTACATTGTAGCCTGTTATCATTGCAGTCCTATTAAAATATTTTACCTTTGATTTTAAGGTTAGGGATTTTTTAACCTCCAATGGTCATATCGGCGGCCGTTCTCCTACGGAACCATACCGAAGGTGTTAACTCGTATTCGTTTTAATCATTAGATCACGCACATATTCGCACTCTCATTCATACTTCCAGACTCTGGGGAAGAGGAGGAAATTAGGAAAGTTATGTTTAGGCATTCTTATGTAATTTACCAGCTGGGATGTGGTACAATATGCGATGATGCAACATTTGACGTTAAAATGACAAAAGTAAGAATTGCTTTTACGTTCGTTAGCTCATAATATCTGCATACGTCCAGTACGTCCAGAAAGAAAGTTCTGTTTGGTAATAAAATTAAACTGTGTACAGATACAGAAACATTATATATTGCACAAAATTCTACAACTCTTAAACTACTTTTCCACATAACTACCGAACTTTTGCAGGCATTTGTCATAGCGAGGCACAAATTTTTGTATGGCTTCTTCATAGAAGTTTGCCGCCTGTGTCTTCAATCAGATGGAAAAATTTTCTTTCAGCTCTTCGTCATTGTTGAAGTGTTGACCGCCAAGGAAAGATTTGAGATGCAAAAACTGATGAAAGTCGCTAGGAACGAGGTCAGGGCTGTACGGGGGTTGGTCAAACACGTCCCAGCCAAATCCCTGTAGGATGTTTTTCGTCGCATTTGCAGTCTGTGGTCGTGCGTTGTCGTGAAGAAACACAACACTTTTTGACAGCATTCCTCGGCGCTTATTCTGTATTGCGCGGCGCAATTTCCTAAATGTCTCGCAATAAACATCTGCTTTCATTGTTTGACCTCGCGGAAAGAAATCAATGAGTAAGATGCCTTTCCAGTCCCAGAACACTGTGCACATCGGTTTTCGAGGTGTCAAGATTTGTTTCGGCTTAACCTTTGCTGGGGATGAGGTGTGCCTCAATTCCATCGATTGACGCTTACTTTCAGGGGTGTCGTAAGAAACCCAAGTTTCATCTCCTGTGACTATCTGTGTCAGAAATTCTTCGCCGTCTTCATCATAACCGGTCAAAAACTGAACTGCACTACCCATCCGTTTTATTTTGAGTTGCTCAGTAAGAATCTTCGGCACCCAACGTGAGCAAAGTTTACGAAATTTCAGTTTTTCGGCAACAATTTCATGAACTCCAAAGTTGGGGGCCCACTTCGTTCTTCATCGTGCACTTCACTACGTCCTTCATTGAACTGTCGAACCCATCTTCTCACCATTGTATCACTCATCGCATTTTGTCCGTAAACATGGCAAATTTGCCGATAAATTTCAATTGGTTTCACTTCCCTGGCATTCAGAAAACGAATCACAGATCTGATTTCACAAGCGGCGGGATTTTCAATCAACACCGACAGTGTAAACAAGCACAACAAAGTGTACGTGGCTGACAACGATCTCACAATGACGCACGTTTCTTCTCCTTGATAGAGAGCGTCTACCGCGCATGTGCGGAACTGCGATCGCAGCGCTGCAGCGGAGATAAATTGAAACAGAACTTACTTTCTGGCCGCCCTTTTGTATATTATATAGATATATTCATGAACTAAAAATAATCAAATTTTAGCTAAATCAGATAATTACGTCTTTCAGGCTATGTTCGATCACATTAATTTCGAATTCAAAATCAGAATCGAACTCATTTTAAAGTACGGCTCTGAAAAACAATAACTGGTACTGCTTCTCATAAATTACGTGTTATTCCTCTAATTTTGCTTGATTTTATTATAGCTTTACAGAGAATATTCATCTATACTGCATCCGTCGTAAAAAACACACTTTTTGTATTACTCTGCGCCCATGTGTTACGCCATATTACATTCAAACAAGTTGTATGCACAAGAGTAGCTTACCAGTAGGTTTTGTTTGTAGGTTTTGTTCGCGGAATTGCTCACAGGAAAGTGTGCTTCTTTGGACGGCAGGAGTATAAGTATTCACAGTCGTTACTAACTGTAAAAATGGCAAGGTTTAGTGATTTGCGAATTCAGAAAACTTGTAAAGGAAGCGGTAGAAGATATATCGTACAGAATGGAAAAAAAAAAAACGGATTCCCAGAGTTTTGGACTGATTTCTTTGATTCGATTATCTCACTGCCACCCAAGGGAAGTTCTCATTATAACAGTTTTCTAGTTGAACCTATTTAATTAAATCTGCGTTTCTGCTTGGAACACAAATTAATAAAATTAGAACATAGCTTTTGTATCCACCCAGAAATGTAATTTCCCTGCTCTTTACCGTGGTGTTAACGTGTCTGTGTCATGTTTAAGTGGTCTCCAGGTCGAATCTTTGTCAGAGTAAATTATTTGCGTAAGGGTTTTTTTCCCGTGAGTTTTTTCTTATCCTGAAAGAGGAACTTCTGGTAAATCTAAGCTCTATGGACCCTGGGCTCATTTGAGCATCTTTTCACCCATTTCATTCATCGTCCGATATGACTTAACGTTGGAGGACGTGAATTAAATTAAAAAATTACTCTTTCTCGCTCCATTTTTCGTTCAGATGTTTGGAGCTATTCGTGATGAACAGAACAATCACAAACTGTCCTCAATCACCCAAAGTGTTTCGAAAACAAAATCAGTAATCTAGGGTATGTATCAAACTTTATGCTTAAAGTAATGTACGTGTTGAAAAAAATCAGTAAATAAAAAATATTCTCAATATCTTTTTATTATTTAGATATGAAAACACACAATTTTATCATGTTATTTTAATAAAATTAATTACTTGACAGTTTGATAAAATATTTATTGTTTAAAATAATAAGGTAAACAAAAATATCTTGTTCACTTTTGGGGGCAAAAGCAACTACCTATGTAAAATGAACAACCTGAACATTTTTGCTCTTTAAATACAAACCTATTTATTCAGAGATTACGTTGTAAAAGAAAACAGTTTGATGACTTGATGAATTTAATTAAGGCAAGGCCACATTGAAAATTCGAATACACCGAAAATGTTGAAAATCGTGGAATTTTCTATTTAAGGTTTGTAGTAATAGATGGCATGCTATTTTTACCATATGCACTATTTTAGGTCATTACGTGACAATTTAAAAATACCATTAACAATTGTTAAAAGTGATAATCATTACATTAAAGTTAATTTTCCGAGGAAATGTTTTCTAACACTTTTCAGTATACAAAATGCCTCACGCGTCAAAGTTTTTCATTTAACTTGGTGAAACTTACAGGATAGGTCCATAATATGTAAAAAAGAAACTTCACATTCCCCTTTTTCTTTAATGCACATTTTTTGAAAAGTATATGGTGTTAAGGAATAAAAAAAGTTAATATTTTCAACATTTTAAGAGCTAACACATGGAAAATTTTTAGAACAAATGATACCAGAATATTACAAAAAATAAGAATGTGGCTCTTTCAAAATTGCTCTGTCCTAGTCAAAAACAAAAATTGAACTTAAAAGCTCAAATTTTTTTGACGCGTGGAACATTTTTATTTTTTACAATACTTTCACAACAAATAATTAATTATTAATGAACTATTAGGTGTAGAAACATGAAAATTTGCATGCAAGTTTAAAATGATACTTTAATTATGTGGATAAATTTTCATAACCGCAGGTTTATTGTTATAGAAGTTGGAGTTTTCAATGTAGCCTTGCCTTAAGTTATAAATGAAATATATTTTCTGTGTGGAGTTAACATTCTTTCATTGGAGAATATTTATCTAAAACCGTTGATAGTTCGCATTAATGAAGTTAAACCTGGCCATAAGAACTTTTTTCCGCTGGTTATTGCACGAAATTGATTATTGTATGAAACATCTTAAAATTTTATTTTCTGGTGCTTATACTTTTTCCCATAAACACTGCCCAATGTTGTGCTAACCTTTGGTCTTGAAATAATATTGATAACAAGCATTCGTTAACTTCAATTAAATTACTGAAAGGTTCTCAATCTCGTGGGTTACTGAGGATAATTTCTCCAGTGCTATGCTATAGATTTTTTTTTTTTCAATTAATCTTTGTGAGAAGTGCTACTCATAAATGTCTCTCAGAACAAGACGGTATAGACATAGACAAGTTCTGAAATAAATAGACCAGCTTTCTGTTCGGCAGGGTCTTGCTTGAGAGCGAGACGGACGTTCCGGGGTTTGCAATGCCAAGAGCCTGCCACTCTCGTCAGGATATGCATGCAATCTGTGTGAGCATGTCACTCAAAACTTCCTCCTAGCCCGAAATAATGGTGCTGCCAGAGACGGAATGGTTGTACATAACGTACTTTAAAATACACTAGCGTAAACGGGCACTCTAAACACAGTTTTTACTTTCTCCTTAACATAGTATTGCGTTCCACTACAATATGAACGAGATTTCACAGGAATTAAATGTTTTGAGGTCCAAAAAATGTCTTCTCTTCTATGTACTTATAGAAAATAGAGAAAATATAGTATTCCACTAAAAAATTCTATGTGGTGTTTCTAGAAAAAAAAAAAATATTTTGGGGCCCCTGAAAAAAAAAAAGACCCGCATAGTTATAAAAACTACGTTTGTATCTATGTGTATTATGTCTGTTTGTCTCCAAACACAAGTCGAACAAACACGTAAGATAAGATTTAAGATTGGCAGGCAAATATGCAAATATTTTCAAAAAGTTACTCTCCTATTGAAAAGACTTCAATTTTTTATGTGTAACGATTGTGATTAGAGTATGATTCTATATTCCAGATAGTTCCATGGAGATAATATAGTTAAAATTCTCTGAAAATAGCCCATATAGAACTCTTTATCATTAGTGAATTTTACTGAAACATAAATAGAAGAAAATAAGGAGCTCAATAAATCTCAAAGTTTGAGTCACTTAGCACTTTTCACAGTGTTAACCACTTCTGAAATGTTATTTCTTGCTAAAGTGTAGATATACTATTTGGGAGCATATGTTAAACTTTTCAATTCTTTTTCCTTTCTTTCATATCAAATGATTTGGCTTGTGTTTTTACTTCCTCTAATATTTGCTGATATGTTGTTGTATGTGCATGTGAACAAAACTAAAAAATGAAAGGTCGGTTAAATACTAAACTTAGTACTTAAGTTCATCGTCTTCTAAATATAGAGCACGAAGATTTTTGAACAAAATCCACATTGTGACTTTTTCATTCTTTTTCTTTTCTTAAAAGCACTAAAGATTTTGATTAAAACACCATCTAATATTTGCATGAGAAATAAAATTTATATATTGAACTGTTTGAGATTACCTTGTGAAATATCATTAAGGCTTTCTAATTATACAATTGCACAATTAGTGAGAAAAATCTCACCACATAAACAACGCAGATTTTGGAAATTAATTGTTCTTTCACACTGGCCGTGTGTAGGCTAAAGTATGGAAAGGCAGAGTCAGACTGAAAAACTCAATGCCACTTGAACCACGGATCTTCCGGGCCAGTCCAGCCGCTCTAACCACTGAGCTACCATGACCAACGCGCCGATATGACACTAAACTGTCCAACCGACTCGTGTTTTCCCGGTAAATCACTTAGGAGTTCTCATAAACACATGAGACATCTACCTTAATGGCGACTTACAACGTGTAAGTACTTTAAGGGCCGGGTTTTATAGTTAACCACTGTTAGGTCAATTAATGGAAATTAATTATTCTTTCACACTGGCCGTGAGTAGGCTAAAGTACGGAAAGGTAGAGTCAGACTGAGAAGCTGAATGCCAAGCCCGGGACTTAAAGTACTTACACGTTACAACACGTTATTAGTCGCCATTTAGGTAGTTGTCTCATGTGTTTATGAGAACTCCTAAGTAGTTTGCCGGGAAAAATACGAGTCGGTTGGAGAGTTTAGTGTCATATCGGCGCGTTGGCCATGGTAGCTCAGTGGTTAGAGCGGCTGGACGAGGACCGGAAGATCCGTGGTTCAAGTCCCGGCTATGGCATTGTGTTTTTCAGTGTGACTCTACCTTTCCATACAACGCAGATTTTGTGAAGCACGCAAATTATGTTAAGAAAAGATTTCTGTCACATCGTTTCCGAGTAATACTCTTTTTAATTGGGTTGAATTGTCAAATAAGTACTTATTTTCAAGGTTAGTCGCTATCCCCCCTCCTCCACTTTCTTCCCTTGGTTATACACAAAGTATGGTATTTCAAGCTTCTTTTTAAAAACACTGAGTCCTTTTAACCTTCCGGTAATGTTCATATACAGAATCAAAATCTACAATCGAGTAAAGAAAGTTTATTACCTAAAAGATATAGTTTTAAGAATAGTTTTTAAGACATTATGTCAGATCTACTAACTGGTAGATTAATAGTTCTATAAACAAATGATAGGGAGCAAGCTAAATAATTGCAATAAATAATTTATGTGTACTAAAATTAAAGCATAGTATAAGAAGTATGAGCCAATCAATAACTACGTAATTCTAAAGCAAAAGTACAGTCAGTGTAGCCAAAACAGATTAGGATTAAATCAAATAAATAAGAAATACAATAGCTCAAAGCTTTCCTAGGAGCAGTTATATTGAGAACCGCGAAAAGCATTTTGCTCAATTATGAAAATTAGAAAGGCAAAATCTTTATATATATATATATATATATATATATATATATATATATATGTTGCATATTGTATATTTTAAATATAAAACTGAAAATTAACTATTCATTCATACTTTCTCTACTGCTATAGTAAGTAGGGAAACTTATGCATTTCACCCAAAATTTTGCAACAGGATATCTGGATTGGGAAGATCTCGGTCGCGTTGTCCTCTCATTAATGCCCAGGGCAGCTACAGACCTCGCATGAAAACCTCTGATCTTGGACGTAGTATTCGATGGGAAGAAATGAAAGTAATTTAATAAATAAATTGAATAATCGTTTAACTTTTTTCAAATATTCCAATTGTAATTCCTTCAGAAGTTAACATAAATACGTTGTAACACAAAATTAATACAAGATTTCAGAAGTGTCGCTATCCCTTTTACAATCATAATGTTTTACTCCTCGACCATGATTCTACGCAGAATCACAAGTTTGCTTCTTTATCCGACGGTTCTATACAGAGAATTACAATTTACTTCTTTGCCGACGGAATCTCGGTGTAGAATGAATTTAATTCTAGCAGATTCGAAATTATTGGATTGGTCGCTGCTATGGCAATTCAATAATGTCTCATTGGTTTACGTATCTTTAGTTACCCAATTTTCATTATTATATTTCATAATCTTCATAATCTTTATTTGCCCGCCTCGGTAGCGCAGATGGTAGCATGTCTGCCTCACGTTTAAGAGGTCCCGAGTTCGAATCTCGGTCAGGGTGAGTTACTGGATAAGGTGTTTTTCGGGGTTTTCCCTCATCCTAGAAGACGAATGTCGGGTAACTCTAGGCTCCATGGTCCCTGGGCCCATTTGAGCATCATTTCACCCATTCCATTCATCGTCCGATATGACTTAAAAAAGAAGGACGTAAATTACAACAAAAAAAACTGAAACATTCAAACTATAATTATCACCGTTAAACACATTAATATACCCTCTTTCTTTTTTTCGCACCATTTCAATCACTATTTTACCTTCAATTGTTCTTTTTTAATCTAGTCCCCTTTCTATTGCAATTTTTAATAATTTCCAATAAAATATTTTCTCAGTATATTTAAAATAACAAAATTAAAATATTGACAACGTCCTAGGGGTTTTGAATTAAAAACGTGGTTACAATTTGATATGGAGATTTCACATACATTGGAAATACATGTTTTGGTCCTGCTGAATCTTTTTCTTTTTTAAAAAAAGTGTCTGAGTGAATGAGCGTCCCTGTATCTGAGCATCACAACTCAATATCGAAAAGTCGGTTAAATACCAAAATTGATATTTAAGTTCTTCATCCTTCAGGGAAGTGACACAAAGATTTTTCAGAAAATCCCTACCAGATCGTTCTTTTCTTGGAACATTATAAGAAAATTTTGATTTTGTCAAAAGCATCTCTAACGATTTTTATTAAAATACCATTGTTTTAGATATTCTCATGACAATATCTTGAACTTTCTGGGAATGTCTTCAGAAGTTCTATTGATTCTGAATGATGCCAGCTGCGATAGCGTAGATAGCAGTGTGTCTGCTTTACACACAAGAGATCCCGAATTCAAATCTCAGTCAGTGTGGGATAAGGTTCTTTCCGGGGTTTCCCTATCCTGAAAGCCGAATGTCGGAAAACTCTAAGCTCTATGGACCCTGGGTTCATTTGAGCATCTTTTTATTCAGTTCATTCATTGCCCTATATGACTTCACGTTGGAGGATGTAAATTAAAAAAAAAAAAATTAATTACTTTGGCACGGAAGTAAAGAGAAAAAGATAAGCAAAATCATACTGCACAAAAAATGTAGATCTCGCTAAAACAAGACTACCAATCTGCCCTATTCCCAAGAAAGTATACATTCTGCAAATTTTTATCTAGATTTTGTAAGAAAAAGGGTGGGAAGATGAGGGAGGAAGACAAACTGATATTGAGGGTAGAAAGCAAATTAAAGACATGAATAAAGGAGCAGAGTTTTAAATTCTGGTAGTGATAAAATGCACTTATAAGTACAACATATTAATTTGTAATAGATTCACAAAATCAGGAGTGTTGCAGATTTTCTTGTGAGAAAATTCGAACCAAAGATACCCATTTGAAACTTTTGGGTCATTGTTCGTTCATCTCTCAGAAACTTGGGAAACCTGATGCAGCTATACCTGACTGCGTCCACACAATACATCATTTTTAAAGGGACCTAACGGTGTAACATGTGGCACTTTGTTCTGTTTACATTTGAAAAACAAAACAAAAATAAGCTCACAGGTATCATGTGTTGCACTCACATGATTTTTTCTATTTACTCCTATTCATATTATATTTACAAGACCTTGTTCTCCTATCTAGTTCATTTTAATCGAGCTACACTTTTGAAGAAATGTTCTTATTACATATTTCCATATACTCGTAGGTACAATGGAAATAGAGAAGTACAGTAGACTTTAAGTGATATTCAAATCTTATAATGTCTGGTCGTTATTAATGACTTGTAAATTCCATTCTAACCAACCTCGTGTTTTATAATTGTGTTATAAAATCTTAATTTTTGCACTGCCTATTAAACGTACCACTGTATGGGAAGTATGCTTTATTTCTCTGAGTAATCCTTCTTTAGTTCTTCCTCTATTAATTTATTAATTACTGTGGACCGCAGATACTTTAACTAATTTACAGTTTAATAATATTATTGTCTGTAATTAGCTCTTCGAAGTGGGAGTTTCTATTACTGACATTAATACCAATGGAGAAATGCAAAATTCAGGTTTATCAGAAGTAACTGTATGCAATAATACCTCAAATCAAACTTTACTTTAGCTCCTCTTGTTGGAATACAAGTTAATTAAATGTATCTAAATCATCAAAATGGAATGAAGGAATCTAAATTTCATTTAAGATTACGACTATCTAATTATTTAGTTCTTTCATATGGTATTCTTAATTTGTGAACGTGGGATCTTAAATCCAGTCTTAATCCTAATAAAAAATTAAAAAAATATATTGCTCAGTACTCCATGATATTTCGTTGGTCGAAAACAGAATGATCATATACATGAATTACTTTTCTATACTGCTCAGAATATTCCCATTTTCAGTTGATCGTAGTCAGTAAATTAATCGTGCATTTCTCCCTAAGTGCTTCTTTGTATTATTAAGTTAAATCCATCATCAAACAGTAAACAAGTGAGGATGTGTTTTAGATGTTAAACTGAGCATAAAGGGGAGGGGCGATGTTGCAAGTACTTTTAACTGTTTTCTATAATTAATTTTCTATACTCGTAATTTCTGTAATTACGAATAAATAACAGTTTATTCGTGACAGTATTACTCTTTCACACTGCTCTTGTGCTGCAAAGTTCAATAAAATTTGAAGAAAAAAATAAAAAATAAGAAGAAAACACTTAGTATCACTTAAGGAAATGGAATCAAGGTTCTTCGGGTCTTCCTACAATGCTCTATCTTTGAACTTTCGTGAGAGGATATCCGAATACGGAATCAACTCTTAAATGAGATGCTTTGCAAAAAAGCAGGCGTACATTAACCCTTTTTAGAATATTTGAAGTGCTTTATAGATGTTTTCATACTATACAATATATTTATGTTATACACATACTTATTTACTTCAACACTATTGTAGTGCTTTTATGCAAAATCCATGAAACCACATTCAAAAGTAGCCCCAAACAGTTCATGTGCGCCTTACACCGCTTATTTTACGTGACCCATTTCCATCCTTTGTCATAAAGACACCTGACTGCAGTCGCTAGGACTGAAACTCACGACGCTTGGCTATAAAAGGTCATGGTTGATGGAATTGTTTATGTTAAGGTGCCCATAAAAAGGATATAAAACCGGTTTAGGAATCAATTAAGTGCAGTATACATATATAGCAAAATAATTTATGCTCTGAACGGTTAAATTCTCTGGCTTTGAAATACCCAAGATCACATTGAATATTACAAGAATACATGATTCAGCGCTGGCCCATTCCAGAAAAGTCGAAATCCGCATTTGAAATGTCGTCTGAAAATAGAATTAATCAATTTTCGCCATCCTACAGTAACAATGCATATAACCCAAAAGATAATTACGGAATTTTAATCGTACTTATATAAACGTCTTGAGACTCATTGTTTTTTTTTTTTTTTTTTTTTTTTTTTTTTTTAAACGGATCCGTGCCTTTTTTTTTTTTTTTTAATTTACGTCCTCCAACGTTAAGACACATCAGACGGTGAATGAAATGGGTGAAATGAGTTCCGGGTCCAAGGAGACTAAATTTATCAGACATTCATCTTTCAGGATAAGCGAAAATCTCAGAAAAAAGTTTATTCAGATAACTCAACCTAACCGAGATTCAAACTCGAGACCTCTTGAACGTGAGTCACACAATGGAAAGTAATTTTTCTTTCACACTGGCCGTGTGTAGGCTAAATTGTGGAAACGTAGAGTCAGACTGAAAAATGCAATGCCATAGTCGGGATTTGAACCACGGATCTTCTGGTCTCCGTACAGCCGCTCTAACCATTGAGCTACCATGGCCAACGTGCCGATATGACATTAAATTCGCCAACTAACTCGTATTTTTCCCGGTAAACTACTTAGGAGTTCTCATAAACACATGAGACAACTACCTTAATGGCGACTTACTATGCTGTAAGTACTTTAAGGCCCGGGCTTTTAGTTAACCACTATTAGGTCGATTAATGGAAATTAATTGTTCTGAACATTTAATAGAACAATAGTACAATAGAATAATAGAACATACAACAATTAATTTCCATTAATCGACCTAATAGTGGTTAACTATAAAGCCCGGGCCTTAAAGTACATACATGTTGTAAGTCGCCATTAAGGTGGTTGTCTCACGTGTTTATGAGAACTTCTAAGTGGTTTACCGGGAAAAATACGATTCAGTTGGAGAATTTAATGTCATATCGGTACGTTGGCCATGGTAGCTCAATGGTTAGAGCGGCTGTACGGAGACCAGAAGATCCGTGGTTCAAATCCCGGCTATGACATTGAATTTTTCAGTGAGGCACATACGCTATCGAGGCAAACAGTGTTTATATATATATATATATATATATATATATATATATATATATATATATATATATATATATATATATATATATATATGTGTGTGTGTGTGTGTGTGTGTGTGTGTGGTGTAAAGCACACAACTAAACAGAGAAAAGTGGATGAAATATCAAAATTGGTGTATAAGTTCAGCATTTCATAAGAAGGCAGCAACATGACAATTTCCAAGAAAAAGCCATAGATGGAAGCCTTTGTATAAAACATTTCTTACTTACTGTTTCAAAAAGTTCCTAAAATGTGTATTAAAATATCATATTTTTAAGATCTGTGGACTGTTTTGTCTATAAACTGTAAAGTCCCTCTACACTCTTTTGTTTTACTATTCTGCGTAAAAGTTACACAATTTGGTAGACAAACTCTTACTATAAAAATGCTGTTAACGTTAAACCACACACAACTTATATCAAATTAAATGATTTGTAACTTTGGCCATATCCGAGATATTCTTTGTTATTGATATGGATTTTGAATTACTAGGATATTTCTTCCAAGTGGTAATGTGACTTCAATTTTTCTTATGGTCATGTGGAACGCATGCAATTTCATAGCGATTGGCTTTTTAATATTCCGAGTATTGCTTTGACTTGTATCCTTCTTATAACTGAAGGATTAGATTTTGGAACAATATTTTGGAGAAGAGCGAGTGGAGAAAATAATTTGGGCAGAGCACATCTCATGTGCAGCCTCGGAATTTGGAAAGGTTACGTTACTTTAGATAAAACCTCCGTTAATCTTTTGTCAGTTTTCTAGAACAGTTCAAATCCCTTGTCAGCTGTACACAACACATGTAGGTACTACAGAGGTAAGTAACCTTATGGGTCTTTCCTGGAACACTTGATGAAACGGTGAACGTCCAAATGACTTGTCCGTTATGTGTGTCCCGTAAGCTGCTGGACAGGGGATAAGGAAAGGTGCGTAGCATCTGGGATTCTCGAAGTACTGTTAGAGTATAATCCGTACACATTTATATCTCTTTAAACCGGAAACTCGTCTTTCATTTTTACAGTAAAGCACATTTTTAAAACTGTTTCATGTAAATGACCTCTGTTATATTCAGTAGTTATGCATTGAATTTTTTTTTACTTGAGATACATACAATTGATTATGTATCTCTCTTAGTATCATAAATTACACTTGCATTCATTCTTAGATTCATGATTCAGACTCTGGAGAGAGCATGGCATCATTTTAGTACAACAATAATTTACCCACTTCAGCCGGAAAGCTAATGTTGGACCCCTGATTGAGAGTACAACATTAGGAGCTAAATAACTTTTTAAATAGTTCTTATTCAGTTAACATCTACACTTTCGTTGTAGAATACAGAGTAAAACTCTAGTCATGTTTTTAAAGAGCTGTATAATTCTTTGAACTTAAATACCAGGTTTGCTTCTCAGTCACTTTTCATGTTTAAGTAATGTTGTTCACCAACACACGGACACACCAAACCTTTTTGTAAGCATATTTATCTGTTATTCAGAGGATATCAAGTGATGTATTTCCAATTAAATCTTAGTATAGAATTTTGAGGGTGAAATGTTAGACTATGCTGCACTAGTTTCCTATTGAACCAGCTTTTCAATTTTTAACCTGTTTCTAAAACTGTTTTTCTTGGATTCGAAGAGAATCAAAACGTATTTGCAATGAAATCTTGGTACTGAGTTTTCGGGTGGAATGCAATACTTCCACTACTTATTATGTTAGAGAAAATAAAAAAAATTACCAATTGTTCTTGTAAGTAATGCTATTGCCTTGTAAGAGGATTGCTAAAGAATAAATACTAATGTATTTGTAAGTAAAATTCAACACTGTTTAACTTCTTTTGCACAGTGTAATTAATTATTGGTGGTACTTAAAAATATCGTCTATGAATAGAAATTGACATTCACAAATGCAAAGTTCTTATGAAAACAAAGAAACGCAATGCTGAAAGAAATGACCAAAGGCACCAGTGTGGGAAGTAAAACCATCCCAACACCTTTGATTTCTTCAGACGGTGTTCAGTATTTTTCTCTTTGAAGATCCCCAACATCTTCGGTTATTGAAAGTTCCCATATAAATTACCGAGCGGGATGTCTCAGGCGGTTTCGTCTGTGGCCCGCATTCGGGAGGCCGGGGTTCGATTCTCGTGACTGGCCTACCTCACCCATGGCTTTTTTCTGAGGTTTGCTTGGGTCGCCAGGTGAATACTGGGTAAGTTAATTACATCCTCCGAATTTCCTCTTCCCCCATTTCATATAATCTCTTATCTCTTTCAGGATGGAAGCGTCGGCGGGTGTCTCCGCGCTGCATGTCAGGATGATATGCCCCTGGTAAGCACAGTCTCCGAGCCTATCTCGTAGGCCGTTTCAGGAACGCTGTTCAGGTTGTGCAAGCTTGCCGGGAGTATTCCCAGCTGGCGGTGGCCTCTGGTCTCCAAGCCGCTTCGTCGGTTGTGCTGGACTGCCGGGGAGTTTCAAGCTGATAAATGGTAGGGACTCTGCATTGTCGTGACTACTTGAGGTTCGGCCACCCTCTGTCTCCTAATTTTTTCTCCCATGGATGCTCCACTTGAGGCATAGGTATAAAAGATCAGTGTGGTTGAAGAGCCTAATCCCCTTCGCAGAATTCCCTCCTGTCCCATATAAATTCCACGATTTAAGTTTATTATGGTTTTCAACATTGAAACTGTCAATTAAAAACTTCCTGGCCTTACCTACTTGGAATTAAATATGCCAATACATTCTTCTCAATAAATAGAGGAGATGCGCCCAGTATCGCACACCTAACGTTCTTTTAAATTTCAAAGAAAATGCGATGGACAACATGTAGCGTGTTACTATTATCATGAAGCTAATAACATACAGAAACAACATTAGTAATGAACATTCATGAATACGAGTCATGTTAACTGTTAAAAACTAAAGTAAATATTAGTGATAACTGCCCATCTCAAAACGTGTATCCCAGTACCGGACAGACGTAAATAAATACATATTTCTAAATAAAGGAAAAGGAAGTGCATAATAAATCACAAGATAATTATTCTTATCATAGTTATTGTATTTTTGAGATAAAAACAGAACACGGTAACATGATAATATATTTTTCAAAACGTTCTCTAGAGATTATCACAACAAAACAAAAATGTCTTAGAACGAAACATGTCTTTTAAACACAGTGATCACATCACATTGCCCTGTGTATTCAATATGTATATAACTCTTGCACGATACACACTGAACCCTAGCCTCGTCTATGATTTCTAAGCAAATGATGCACTCTGTTAGAACACTTCAATCAACACTGATTTTGATTCCAAAATTTAATTTTCTTTTAGTCTTCCATGGCTCTTCACTATTTCCAGGTTCTATTCGCAAGAGTTAGAGCTAGGTTCTCTATTTATAGTTTTATTAATGTTAGTCTTGCATCCCTTTGTTATTGGTTTGTTCTTCTGTTTTTGTACATTTTCCTGCAACATCAACTTATGCAGAGTCGATGTTAATGTTTCAGCAATATATATTGCTACTCCCAGGCTCATTGATCCTTCTATCAAATTATTTATTGCTTGTTTCATATTTTCTTCTAACCATTTTACTTTCATTTTGGCCTTCATGTTGACAGGAATGCCTATAGACAAATATTAATCTAATGTCAGTGCAAGTTAGGGGGATAAAAATATACCTTCGCGTATGGTACTGGGAAAATTACTGTCGTACGGTACTGAGCAACTCACACGTACGTAGAACAGCCCGATTCTTTTAAACCGACAATGTATTTTGTGTTTGTGTAGCCTACTAAATACCAAACAATATGAGTACAAATACTTCCTTAGTTCATCACCGGACAAGGCAGCAGCAATGTCAGCAAGTTATTAACAGCACGGCTCCAGTTCATTATAATACTTCTCTGAACAATAACTTCTGATTCATCAGTCAAAGAGGAGGGAAAACTTTCCGTTTGTAACAAAGATAGTTGTTTGTCTAAATACACACCATAAGTATCTACTATCTATCTGCAACTACGTGATACTAACACCGTGCGACACTGGGCGTATCTCCCCCACACCATTTTCTTTTAACCATTTTCCAACTCAAACTTTGTTTTGATTTCGTTTCGTTATTAACTCGTCACATTCTTTTCCAAACCTCTTCCACTTCTACATCACTGTACACGACATCTATTACTTCTTCCTAAATAAATCACACATTACTAACCTAATTATGAAACTACAAGATACTTGTAATACGGTGACACGTAAACAAAGTAAACAAAGAAGAACGAGAAGGCATGACATGGTGAAGGATAGAGTTAGAGAAATGCTTTTGTACATGAGTTTTATTATGTGGAGATGAGGAAGTCAAGAGCATATACTGTTTCAGTGTAAAGGAACTAAAGAAAAGAAGAACTTATTAATCCAAATGGTTTAAAAAGGACAGAATATCAGTTTAAGAGAGAATATTTAGAGAAGACAGCTGAAGTGGGGTCAATATTTATACAAATAAGTGGACATAGACTGTAGGGAAACAGGAATTAAATTTAACTGAGGGTAATAACATTTAACTACTAAATTTTGTATGAATTACAGTATTCGTCAATTGAATGGGTGTCGAGCTGCATTATCAGTAGACATGACTGTAATTTTTTCTTGCCAATAAACACATTGTATCAGAGTGTTGCTCTTTCTTTGTCATGGACACGTACACATGGTGACATTAAATGTTTGTGTCAAAAGCATTCTTCCCTTAACCAACGTGAGAAAATCGGTACTAAGGAGACCTAAGTATGGAAGCAATTTAAGTATACAGGTAAAGAAAACATATTGTGCTCGGCCAGGCGCCTTTTGGTCTAAAACAGTATTGCCGAAAAAAAGGTCGGGCAGGAAATAAGCATTTGAGGTGGGTAATAAAACGGCGTGGTGGCGCCCCTGCTCCTCTTTGAGGGCGACCGACAGAAATCCTCGAATTGCAATAACCATCACGTACTTCCTAACGTTTTCTTAAGAAATTTATAATATGGCAAAGCAATGTTGTAAATACCTTCACAGTAACCAACATATGGCACACCAGCTTTACCTTTCACACATCTGTTTTCCACATGCACTCTTCCACGAAAAACACTTTAATTTTGCAGGTGGAACTCGAGTAGGTAATAACTATATTTGCCAGCTTTCTCTAGAACTTTCCAGTTATCAATGACGATGATGATGATAATAATAATAATAATAGTAGTAGTAGTAGTAGTAGTAGTAATAATAATAATAATAATAATAATAATAATGATAATAATGATAATAATAATAATAATAATAATAATAATAATAATAATAATAATAATAATAATAATAATAATAATAATAATAATAATAATAATAATAATAATAATAATAATAATAATAATAATAATAATAATAATAATAATAATAATAATAATAATAATAATAATAATAATAATAATAATAATAATAATAATAATAATAATAATAATAATAATAATAATAATAATAATAATAATAATAATAATAATAATAATAATAATAATAATAATAATAATAATAATAATAATAATAATAACAATAATAAGAATAATAACAATAACAATAACAATAACAATAATAATAACAATAATAATAATAATAATAATAATAATAATAATAATAATAATAATAATAATAATAATAATAATAACAATAATAATAACAATAACAATAACAATAACAATAACAATAACAATAACAATAACAATAACAATAATAATAACAATAATAATAATAATAATAATAATAATAATAATAATAATAATAATAATAATAATAATAATAATAATAATAATAATAATAATAATAATAATAATAATAATAATAATAATAATAATAATAATAATAATAATAATAATAATAATAATAATAATAATAATAATAATAATAATAATAATAATAATAATAATAATAATAATAATAATAATAATAATAATAATAATAATAATAATAATAATAATAATAATAATAATAATAATAATAATAATAATAATAATAATAATAATAATAATAATAATAATAATAATAATAATAATAATAATAATAATAATAATAATAATAATAATAATAATAATAATAATAATAATAATAATAATAATAATAATAATAATAATAATAATAATAATAATAATAATAATAATAATAATAATAATAATAATAATAATAATAATAAATAAACTCGTTATAACGCACAGATTTTATCAAATGTTCTGTAGCGTTTGACATTTAAAAAATATTGCAAATTCAACATCTCCAAGTGTTAACGAGTTATCTAATTCGACCTTGTTTTGTCTCTTTTCATCGTAAGAGCTATTTTAATGCTATTTTTTGTTTGCTAAGTAATTCCTGCTTGGTTTCGAATCATTTCCAGACAATGATACGTCCAGATAGTAAATAATGTAACGCGAATATAAAAATAATTTCTTTTTAAATTTAGATTCTCCAGCGTAAGCCATATCGGACGATGAATGAAACGGATAAAATGATGCTCAAGTGAGCCCCGGGCCCATAGATCTTAGAGTTACCCAACTTCCATCTTTTATGATAAGGGAAACCCCCGGGGAAAAACCGTATCTGTGTAACCTACCGTGACCGTGATTTGAACTTGGGACCTTTTGAACGTGAGACAGACACGCTACCACTTACGCAACAGAGGGAAGTTAGAGTAATCACATTTATATGAATAGTATAATAGATACAGTATGTGAACTTATAGTTTGTAAATAAACGTGAGTGCATCACCTCATATTTTCTTTCAGTCTCAGAGTTTATATTTTTGTGGCTAAGGTCCTCAAACTTTAAGCACTAAAACTTAACTTTAAATAAAACATAAATGAATTCAATCAAATTGAACCTCAAAAATATCTTAATCATAAGATGACATAAAAGTAACTAATAATCCCTTAAACCAGATTATAAATACGTAGCAAAGACTTCTGATGACAAGCAGTTCAAATATAGCATTGGTATGTTACACTAAAATCATTGACATCACAGTTTTTGAAGAAATGAACCCGTATGGATTTATTAACAACTAAAACTGACACAACAATTGTGTCTTGTTTTCCATACTATGCATGTAACAAGGTCTTTAATTCATAATTCGAGTGTATTTCTTGAAAAATAGTTGTAAATGCGTGAACAGAAAATCATGTTACTATACGGTTGTAATGGTTGTTGCCACATAACCTTCTTCATCAGGAAGAATATGCGACAATTAAGTGCCTCAAGAAAAACTGTACATAACTAGCTTTAGATTACTCTACTTGTACATCGTACCAGTGCATGCTGCTTAAACATAAAGACAAGTAGCCTGATGGTTTATACATAACGCCAATCTTTACGGTAAAGTGGACTGCGTGTATTATTACATATTCAAATAGAATCAAGAGATTATTATTATTATTATTATTATTATTATTATTATTATTATTATTATTATTATTATTATTATTATTATTATTATTATTATTATTATTATTATTATTATTATTATTATTATTATTATTATTATTATTATTATTATTATTATTATTATTATTATTATTATTATTATTATTATTATTATTATTATTATTATTATTATTATTATTATTATTATTATTATTATTATTATTATTATTATTATTATTATTATTATTATTATTATTATTATTATTATTATTATTATTATTATTATTATTATTATTATTATTATTATTATTATTATTATTATTATTATTATTATTATTATTATTATTATTATTATTATTATTATTATTATTATTATTATTATTATTATTATTATTATTATTATTATTATTATTATTATTATTATTATTATTATTATTATTATTATTATTATTATTATTATTATTATTATTATTATTATTATTATTATTATTATTATTATTATTATTATTATTATTATTATTATTATTATTATTATTATTATTATTATTATTATTATTATTATTATTATTATTATTATTATTATTATTATTATTATTATTATTATTATTATTATTATTATTATTATTATTATTATTATTATTATTATTATTATTATTATTATTATTATTATTATTATTATTATTATTATTATTATTATTATTATTATTATTATTATTATTATTATTATTATTATTATTATTATTATTATTATTATTATTATTATTATTATTATTATTATTATTATTATTATTATTATTATTATTATTATTATTATTATTATTATTATTATTATTATTATTATTATTATTATTATTATTATTATTATTATTATTATTATTATTATTATTATTATTATTATTATTATTATTATTATTTGGCTGGCCTATTATTATTTGGCGGTGGGGGTGCGGATTTTTCTCCGGGCAAGATAATTCCTCATCTTCCCCAGAATCTGGAAGTATTGAATGAGAGTGCGAATGTGTGTGATCTAATGGAAAAAAAAAGAAAAACTCAACGAATACGAGTTAACACCGATATGTTCCAAAGGAGAACGGCCGCCGATATGACCATTGCAGTTAAAGGCGGGGATGTATAAATGGAACAAAAAATAAACAAATAAATAAGAGAGAGAGAGAGAATATTATGAAATGAGTTTTCATGGTATTCAGTTATATAAGCCATTTATACAACTTTGGTATTGCACATAAACGAATAAATAACCAAGTAAAATGGTGATAAATTCAAATTAAGAGCAAGAAATATTTCAGAAATTAAAACATTTTATTGAGATAAATTGTGTGTTTTAACATCTATATATTCTCCTACAGTATTCTCGTACCAGTTAAAAAGGAAATAAAAGATCCACCCAGAAAGAAGATCTCTTACAACCTATTTACAGAAAATTCAATGCGTATATGCTCTTATTAAAAAAAAGTTTTATTTTAATCAAAATCGGCAGGGAGAAAACAAAGATTTCCATAGAATGAAAGGCAATTTTAAATGGGTATATTTTATTTAACATTTTCTAGTTGTACCTTTCGAACATTCGAAGGGATCCCAATTTAAGTTTTTATCCAGCACTCTTTTTTTAATTATCCTCCTCCTTTCTTATGCCACCTCCACTACACACTTTTTTTCTTCTAAAATTTCTTTGCCAGGATTCACGATACCTCAAAATATACAATCTGGAAGAAATATTCATCATGAATTTCTAACCCGAAATTCATGATGAAGATTTCATATGCAGTACTATACTGCATCCGTCTTAAGAAATACACTTTTTGTGCTGCTCGTCCACGTGCATAAGTATGACAGACGACAGTGACACTTTCGCCCATATGTTACGCCATATTACATTCAAACAAGTTGTATGCACAAGAGTAGCTTACCAGTAGATTTTGTTTTGTAGGTTCTGCTCTCGGAAATTGCTCACAGGAACAGTGTGCTTCTTAGGACGGCAGTAAGTAGGCAAGCTGAAGAGAGGCTGAAAATATTACAATTAAATCAGATTGATTGAAATCCGTTTTATTTGTTAAAATTAGGCAAATGCTTCCCAATTCTTTAGTCGACCGTATACAGTTTTAACCAGCGTGTTTTAATTATTATAGATAAAGTGTAACACAATTTTAAAACTACTGGGGTTGTTTTATACAGATAAAGTTCGCCAAATATTCCACTTTAAAAGCTACTTAACTATTATATAGATTCAATAGCGTATTTGTATACATAAGTAGGCAAACTTAGTGCCTAATATCAGGCTGTTTCTGTCCCTAGATTTCTTGAATTTATGCAACCTGTTAAACAGCTGGTGTGGACATCATCATATACTACTTCACAGTTCATTACAAATGTCTAGTGTTTAACGCCCGCTTTTACTATATACGGCACCGCAGGCGGTGACACTGATGATATATGAGATTAAGATGGAGCACCGGTGGAATGAGATGGTGGGGGAAACCGGAGATCCCGGAGAAAACCCGCCCCCAGCGCCGTGTTGTCCACCACAAATCTCACTTTGTGGTCGCCTGGGAACGAACCCGGGCCGCCTTGGTGAGAGCCAAGCGGTCTAATCACTGAGACAGTTCATTACACACCTGCCATTTTGGGAATGTGTTAAATGCACAGCCTATGGTAGAAATCTAAAGAGTTACATAGTTGCCATAAAAAAAGTCTAAAGTTTAATTTTAATTTTTCTACAAGTGCAGGCAGTAAATAGAAGTAATATTGCTTTCCACACAAAAATTTGAACCCACATTTCATAGAAAATACGTATTTTGAGGCTTACAGAGTCCAAAAGGAGCATTTTTGGATAAATAAATCAATTTTTACAAATGTATATCTCAATTACCACGAAGTCGATAGAAAAACAATCGTTTGTAAGAATAATTTGCACAAGAGTGAGTAGAGAAAGCTATGTATGTGTAACATCAATATTTGTAGTTAAAGATTCATGTGTGTGTGTGTGTGTGTGTGTGTATGTGTGTGTGTGTGTGTGTGTGTGTGTGTGTGTGTGTGTGTGTGTGTGTGTGTGTGTGTGTGTGTGGGAGGGGGGCGGCTGTGAAAAGCACAACCAGAAACAAAACATCCATTAAACTAGAAATTTGGAATTAAATTTGAGAAACGTCCAAGAATCTGTCACCAAGATCTTTTTTTTTTTTAAAAAAAAAAGAAGATATGCTCCACTCCGAACTACTACATACGAGGAAAATGTTAAAAAAAAAAAAAAAAAAAAAATAGTCAAACTAAAAGCTTAGTGCCTATTTTAGTTAAGGACCTTCCAGTAATGTGACGTGCGTGAACAGTTTAGAAAAAATGCCCCATTCTAACGTAGCTTTCACATTGAACACCTTTTTTATTTCATTTATTTCGTCTATAAATTTTCGAGTAAAATATGATGAGATATTTGCATGACAAATGAATTGAGGTAATTTTTAAAAATGGTTTCTTAAGCCCTCATTCATTATGGATGGCCTTTGTACAATCGGTAAACAGCAAGGAATAGACAAAATTTAATCGTATAAAGAAACCTAGTCTTTTTTTATCAAATATAATTTTTATGTGCATTTAACCATTTTTGGAACATTCCTTCTTATTGTTTTGAATTACAATACACTTTTCTAAAATGGGAAATCATTTTTTCTTTATCTGTTTTCTCTATCGCCTGATGTGCAAGGAGAGTGACATTTCAAGTAAACATATAATGACCAAATCTTAAAATATTTGACTATCGTTTATTTCTGTATTACATGCATCTGCAAGAAAATATGTGAGAAAACCAGATGGGAGGGATAGCAACAAACTCAACTCCGACCCATCCAGCGTATCCTTCATTGTGTGAGCAGAGTTCGTTGCCACTCCGCTTCCATCCTTAGGAATCGATTCATATCTAACTTTAGGCAGTCACAGACATCAAATAAGTCCTCCACGTGGAGTAAATCAAATCAGTGATAAGAGCTGGTTCCCCTTTAATGCTCTTTTTAATTTACGTCCCCCAACTATCAGACGATGAATGAAATGGGTCCAATGAGCCTAGGGTCCATAGTGCTTAGAGTTACCTGACATTTGTCTTTCAGGATAAGGGGAAACCCTGACAAAAATTTCATCCAGATAACCCAGCCTGACCGAGATTCGAACTCGGGACCTCTTGAACGTGAGGCATACCTAGGCATACCTTCTATCAACGCTTCCAAGGCGGGAAATTTACTGCTGTGGACACCTTAGTGGCGATGTAAGGCTAATTATAAACTGGACGTACCTTGGGCTTTGGAATAATCATCGATTAGAATTATCGGGTAATTTGACAGCAATTAATGACGTGAAATTTTAAATTTTCTACCCTTCTCTTTGGTCCTGAAGCTTCAATAGCTTTACGTACATCGTTTTACCTAATACAGAAACCCTTAACTAATACAACAGAAAGGAGCTGAAGCTCCTCAAAGACGATCAAATTAATCTTTTTGAAAATGACAAATATTCTGTGACCACTTCGAAAATCAATCTTTTCGACTGTTCATCGATTTCTTATCTTTCTTTGTAAAATTACTTAGGATACCCCTTAACGAAGTTGATTACCCCACCAGTACAAAAGTTCCTTATATGTAGGTTAATAATTGCGAGAATATAATTGGCCGTGTTGCATATAGACAGACATTTTAAGATCATACGAGTATGTACAGACACACAGTGGAAAAACAATATCATGTTTTACTGTCATACAGTTCTGAAATCGTTTTGGGGTTCTGTTACCTAAATGAAAGGAAACTCCAGTCCGATTTAAACTCCAACTAAGATTACCTTCTTCCAAGGACAGTTGAATATCTAAAGACCAACGTATCCTGTATTGTTTAACATCTATTGACACAGAGGAAGCAGCTTAAATATGTCTTCTATTGTAGAAGGAAGGCAGGCCATTTTGCAGTAGAGTTCGGGTTACTCAGGTACACTACAGGAAGTCAAACCAGCGTGAAGTGCAAGTTCTTTGTTTGGCTTTCAAGAATGACCCTCTTCAGAACATTCATCTTTCTGACGCGGCAGTTAATGACCATCTGGGGGTACCCATTCACCAGCGACAAAGATTGGCTCTTGCTTTGTCTTAAGTGTCATTCATTTTCAATGGACAGCTTAGCCACAGCCTGGAATGTACCACTGAAATGTCATCTTCTACAGCATTCAATCAAAATTGTATTCTAAATTTGTTCTACGTGAAAAAAAGCAACTGCTTAAACTTTCGTTTTGATATCTCTTTTACAAGATACTGCACTTTAAACCTATACACATGATACGACTTTAAAACTATTCTTTATTTCAAATGTCCACATTATTTATCTCATCACAAAACTCATATGACATTGTTTGTTTACACGAAATTAATTTTTAACAAATGATACTGAATTCCCAACTTTAATTCTTTTCTTTAAAAATTAATTGCTTTAAAAGCCTTCAGTGACGGTTATTCCATATTTTTTGCAAGTATTTGGGAACTTGTTCTGGATTGAAAGGGTGGAGCCAGGATGAAAAATTCAATGCCATAACCCGGATTTGAACCACGGATCTTCTGGTCTCCGTTCAGCCGCTCTAAACCAGTGAGGTACTATGGCCAATGTGTCAACATGACATTAAATTCTACAACTGACTCGTGTTAATGTCATGTTGGCACGTTGGCCGTAGTAGCTCAATGGTTTAGAGCGGCTGGACGAAGCCCAGAAGATCCGTGGTTCAAATCCCGGCTAAATTCTCCAACTGATTCTTGTTAATATCATGTTGGCACGTTGGCCATAGTAGCTCAAATGGTTAGAGCGGCTGGACGGAAACCAGAAGATCCGTGGTTCAAATCCCGGGTATGCCATTGTATTTTTCAGTCTGGCTCTACCCTTTCTAATGCGTGCTACACACGGCTAGTGTGAAAGAACAATTTCCATTGTCTAGATTGTTCTGGAAAAGGTGATTTGTATAAAATAGGAAGTAAAACTGGGTAAACCACAGAATGATACAACTTACGTAATAGTGTTCCTATTGGTTGTTACAATAATGCAATTACGTAATGTTGTGACGTGGACCAATTGGATGAAAGTAATTTAGATGTTCTAGAAACAACGTGCGCAGTGAATCCACAATATTCATATAATTTGGCGTCATTCTGTACAAGATCATCGTCGGAGTAAGACTTTTTTTTTTTTTTTTTTTTTTTTTTTGTCGTTCTGCAGGTCTGCAGAAACTTAAAGTGCAACGATGAAACAATAATTATGTTATAAAAGGACAGAATCTACGAAAATTAACATTGTGATAGAATATATTATGATTTTTTTAAAGGAGACAAGCTGTTATTTTTCAACCATGTCAGCACAAAATAATACTACGGCCAGAGATAAGACTCATTGCTCCAGAGCGCCGAGGCATACATCTACAAGAATTCTTCAAAATCGTCACCAAAGGTGAGAATAATTAATCATTTACCATCCCTCGCCCCTTTTGCACACTTATACTGCTGCACTTCGCATCACACACACACACACACACACACACACACACACACACACACACACACACACACACACACACATACACACACACACACAAATTTAATTGCGTGCCCTTTTCAAATATACTGTGCGAACTTTTTGAGGAGAATTAATTCCCCACTTAATCCTTTAAAGGTTTGAAATGACCAAAGGTGTCGAGAAAATTTAAAAAAATAACTCAAATTTTAAATGAAATGTTTTTAAATTAACTGAAATAAACATGCACATTAGCAAAAGATCAATGCCAAATATTACAATATAAAAAGCAAAAATTAATTAGTAAATTAAATATTTGTGGCCGCGCCATGGCTGAGTGATTAGACCGCTTGGCTCTCATCTAGGCGGCCCGGGTTCGATCTCAGGCGACCGCAAATTGGGATTTGTGGTGGACAACCTGGCACTGGGGTGGGTTTCCTCCAGGTCCTCCGGTTTCCCCCACCATCATTCCATAAATTGCTCCGTCATTCATTCATCTCAGGCGTTGAGCCGACCCCTCAACCCTTATTTCATCTCTCAGGTCAGATGCTCCGGCTACCTCGCTCTGAGGCAACCCAAGTCCCTCCTAACGTCAGCATTGACGAGAAAGGGAGGGAAAAAATATATACTTTTAATATATTTATGGACTAGCACACCGAATGTGCATTTTCGCAAGACTTTCACGAAGTTTCAATGGTGTATTTCTTTGCGCTGGGATTTGTGACGATAAATTTAATATAAAGTGTTGCGTTGTAATGTGAAGAGAGGAGGGCAAACATTGCTTGTATAGTACTCTTATATACATGATGTTAAAAAGCTTAAATTAGGGAGCTATCATCCATTTTACTATCTTGTGTGATTTTAACAACTTTTGTTTAATAAAAGAATAAAATAACCAAATCTGCAACCAATCTCAACCATTTTATTACTCCAGGACCATACTCCAAAATGATAGACACAAAGTCAGGTAATAGGGAAGTCTAAGAAAAGTGATGTAAAATTGTCAGAGACAACTTTTTGTTTGTTATTCCTTACATTTAGATCAGCAATGGTAGAGAACGTATTGCAATTCACGTAAATGATCAGATATAGTCTCATTGGAGGGCGTTAACGTTTATTATCTGTAGTTGATCGGAAACATATGCTTTGAGGTCCCATAAATGCAAGACCGTTTTAGAATGCGTGTAGTGTATATGTGTGTATAAGATATAGAGCATAATTAAAAAACGAATGAATTCCAAACTTAATGTCGTAAGACCAGCACCTTCCAACACTGTGACAAAGATTTCTGTTAACTTCTTCACAGCTCAAAATGCACTTTACGTAGAAATGCAACTCACTCTATAGCTTTCTCATAAACATCGCAAATTACTTTTACTAAAACCAAAAGGTTTAATTTGTTTGCTGTGAGAAATAAAATTGTCTTGATGTTCTGTCAAGCTCCTTGATGCTGCCTGAATTTTATGTTATATTTTTGCACAGTTAACTAGATATAGATAAAAAGATAGACAAAAAATTCTATGAAGAAGCATGTAGAAGAGTTCATTGAAACATACAAACTATATTAAAATATTTTATGTTGTGCGATTACAATTTGCACAATTAATTGCCATAGTCATTACCAAAAACGCATGCTTCTTATTCTTACGTTCTATACCACTAGCATTGCCTTTCACCCAAAATTATTTACCTATATTTCAATTGAATAAAAAAAATACAATGTTGTAAAAAGGTGTGGTGTGTGTGTGTGTGTGTGTGTGTGTGTGTGTGTGTGTGTGTGTGTGTGTGTGTGTGTGTGTGTGTGTGTGTGTGTGCGCGTGTCACCAGCGCAACTGCAAAACGAATTAACAGGTAGGTAAGTACCAAATTTGGTATTTCAGTACCATACTTTCCAAAAATGCGACATGAAAGTTTTCAAGAAAATTACACACTTGAAAATGGTCTTTATGCAACAGTTTTTGTCATTTTATATTTTCCCAAAAATACTTCTATGTATCAAACGGCTTTCATTAAAACACCATATATGTATTTAAGACATCTTTATTACAATGAAAATGTACTGGCAATGTTCTGGTAATAGTCTGGAAGATCTCTTTACTTAGGACTTTCTATAGCTACGTATAACTAGAGTATACCATAAGAAATAGATAAAACCCTACTATAAAAATAGATCTTGCTAAAGCGTGCAATTTATGGCAAATAAAAATAGTTTGTGGGGTGAAACATTTTCAAGACACTCCTTGTTATTTGTTTGAAGTTTCACTCTAACTTTTCTCAATTAGGAATATGTTACTTTTTTGTGATTTCTTGGCCATACAAAGAGAACGCAGTATCAAAGCCATCCCATAGTGACCAGTTCTTAAAGGTTTTGAACTATCTATTAAAGCCTACCGTATTCTCATATTTCTCTTGGACCTATAAGAAAAATGGCAATAAGATAATTTCTGTAAATTTTCATCTCGATCAACATGTAAATAAAAAAATAAGCATTTGTAAGAGAGTTTGTACAGAAGTAAGGAAAATCATGTGAATGCAGCACATTAGAGATTCTACAGTCAACCTGAAATTACTTATTGTGAAATCGTGAAATTTCAAGGCTAGTATGTAGCGACCTGCTTTGAAACATGCGACTAGCGGTACTCTGTTTGTACAGTACCTCGTTTACCCGGATGAACTGGGACCAGGGTCGAACCGAGTTAACGAAAATCCGGGTTATCCAGGGATTGACGGACAAACGATAAGAAACATGTACATCACGAAATATTTTTAATGGAGTTCAGAAGTTACTATCGGTGCACTTTCACATACGAACACATACACTGTATGTATCTACTGTCGCCGAGGCATTATTGGCGCTTGCCAAGAGACAGAAGCGCGGAGAGAAAGAGATAGACTGATGTCATAATAATTCTTTTCCTTTCCTTGTCAGCGGGAAAGGCCTTAAACTTCAGCAGCTTTCGAGAAATTTTGGCAGCTTTCGAGAAATAATGGCTCAGATATAAACAAGCGGCAAATTGAAGAACAGCTAATGGAGTTGCGTGGGAAGCTGTAATTGTATGTGAAGCTGTTTGAAGTGTAACACAAGTGAATAGTTTTGTTTATTTACGTGTGGTGAAGCAACGAGAGACCTTCAACGCTGTGTGTTGTGTATGTCGCTTCATTTTTATAGCCTGTAAGGGTTGGGTGTACAAAGTATCTTTTTACTGAAATAAAGAGCATTTTAAATATCTGCAAAGAAGACTTTTAATTCTATGAACCCACAAAGTCACAGTACTATAATAGTCTATGTATTTGCACTGTAATAGAACTAGTCGGTAGTAAAAAGGCAACGAGTTTTCTGCTGTCTCAGTTTAATCTTACGCTTACGAGCAGCGGGAAATCGCATCCGCTTTAACATTAGAACTTCATTTGGCGATGTTTCGGCTTGACTTTTGAAATTACGCATAAATTTCACTATGTTTGTTGCGGCTTGTGTGTGGCTCATAACTACAGCTACTTCATTAACACTGTCTGAATACTCTTCAATTTCAATAACACTGCATGATGCAATAATATCTTCCTCTGTAATCGGTTTATATCCTTCATCATTGTCAATCTCTTCTTCAACTTCAGAACAGCAATAGATATTTTTTAAAAGTCTATAAAACGTTCTCCCACACTTACTTTTTCTTTTTCTTCAATCTTGTTTTCTGGAAAGTCACACACACCAGGCCACAACTTTTTCCATGACTTTATCGAAGTTTCTCTTCCAACCTAGTCCCAAGCAGGTGGCGTGACTGCAATGAATTCTTCCCCTGTACCTACTAAGAACAACTGTTTATGGTCTGAAAAACAAGTTGTTACCGTTTTAACTCCTTGACGGTAATCAACATTTTATATAATTAACATTTAAATTATTTATTTACACTGCAGTATGTACATAACCTTTTACAGTTTCCTGTATCGGTTCTTGTCCTGAGATAGAGTGATGTCTGGATAATTCTTTTCCTTCCCTTGCCGCCGGGAAAGGCCTTGAAACTTCACCAGCTTTCGAGAAACAATGGCTCTCGTCTCTCTTCTTTTTTCAATGCCTACTGGATACTGCTGCTGCCTACTTGATACTGCTGCATTACTCTCCTGCCAGTAACTAAGTTACGTTAACATAGGATGAAAATGTTTATAAACCATACATGGAAAAAAAACCGAACCTAAGAAGTCATGAATTCTGTCCCAATATCTGGTAGGAAATCTTATTACCTTACCACTACGTGTAGTCTTGACTCGTTCACTGTCCTGGGAAGTATTTTTCTGTTTCTGGTTGGTGGGTATGGTACTTTTCGGAAACAGGGAACTTCGTGGGAGATAGATTAGGATTCCTCACTGTATCTAGTTCTGTTTCTTCATCCACTAGTCGGTTTGAGTCTATCAAAGGACACATTGAGATCTTTACCCTTGATAAGGATGGTGAAATATTTGTCCAGTCTCTTCACCACTAGGAACGGACCTTCATAAGGTGGCTCGAGGTATTTATTAACTTTGCCAGTCTCAAGAACACATGGGAACTACAAGAGATATCTTCATGAATAAATGTAGATCTGGATGTCACAGTCCTAGGTTTAGCGGGCTTGAGATGGTTTATGTGATCCCGGAATTGGGTTATAAAGGTATCTGGATTGCACTGTAACAGCATTGAGTGTTCGAAAAACACTCCAGGAAGTCTGATGGTGGTTCCATATATCCTTTCTGCAAGTGAGTAGTTGGAGTCTTCTCCAATGGCTGCTCGTAGACCAAGTAGAACTGTTGGTTGGCTCTGAATCCATCTTGGGGTTCTTGTGTGCTCTGATTGCTGCTTTCAGGGTACGATGTTGCCGTTCTATTTTTCCATTTGCCTGGGGTCAGAAGTGGTAAGTTGCACTTTCGCTCCATAAAGCTTTATTAAGTTTCTAAATAATTCTGATTCGAATTGTTTCCCTTGATCCATAACAATTACTTCTGAAACTCCAAATCTACTTATCCAATTGTTGTAGAAAGAACTTGCTACTGACTGGGCGGTGATATTGGCCATTCGAATGACTTCCATCCATTTGCTGAATCGATCAATGCAAGTAAGGCAATACTACGCTGAACAAAATAATTTTGTTTTTCAAAACTGGTCCAGGTTATCCGGTCTTCGGGGTTGAAGAGGTTCGGGTTAACGAGATTTTACTGTACGTATACTAACAAGTTCCTAATGAAACTATTTCTACAAAGGTTAATCTCAACTTTTAAAAGAAAAAGAAATAAAGAATAAAAGGGCTGTTCTAAAAATAACTTGTAGATATTACGAAAACATAAACTTTAGTGGGTAGAAAAGGCTATATGTAACACCAGCCCCTCCTCCTCCTCCTCCTCCTCCTCCTCCTCCTCCTCCTCCTCCTCCCTGATTTCCTTCGCAAAGTCTCAAGATATTACTATGACTTGAATTTATTTCTCCGTGCTTACCATAAGCAGTTGAATGCTGTTGCTGCATATTAATCAAAGCATTGTTTAGTGGTCAACATTGTGGCTTCTCAACCAAGAGGTCACGAGTTCAGTTCCCGGCTAGAATTTTTCTTTAACCAGAATAACTCCACGACCCCCACAGAGCTGTAAGTATGAATGTAGCAGTGAACGTCAGTGTGTTTAATATTAAAAATGATAATATATCAATGTTAACAAATCCTACAGTCCAGCGAACAATAACACAAACAGCTGATTCTCAAGTCGAAGCATCCGATATGAGGGAAGAAGTTTTAACTTGAACAACAAAAAACTAATTTTGCCTAATTTGATATAATTTATAGAAAAAACAAGTAGATGTTATGCTCATGCAAGGTATGCATGAATTTGTGGGGTAAACCCGCCTCAACGTCGTGCTGTCGACCAAACATCTCACATGTGGTCCTCTGGAATCGAACCGGGGCCGCCTTGGTGAGAGTCGAGCAGTCTTATAACTCGGCCATGGCGCGGCCATGACTTTCTCTACTACTTAATGATAAATTCAAATAAGTATCCTTATTATAGTCTCTTAAATTAGAACGATCCTGTTGTAAACATACGGGAGGCGAGAAAGGTGAATGTGTAGTGTTTAACGCCCACTTTTACTACATACGGCACCGCAGGCGATGACACTGATGTTATATGAGATGAAGATGGAGTACCGGTGGAATGAGATGGCGGGGGAAACCGGAGGTCCCGGAGAAAACCCGCCCCAGTGCCGTGTTGTCCACCACAAATCTCACTTTGCGGTCACCTGGGATCGAACCCGGGCCGCCTTGGTGAGAGCCAAGCGGTCTAGCCACTGAGCCACGGCGCGGCCACAGGCGAGAAAAGGACAGATATGCTTTAAGTAACGCACTAAGCTACTAATTGGTGGAGAAAGATTCTGATTTAAGACTTGAAGCTATCACTGCAAGCTTTATTAATGAAGGCTTCGCGGGTGATCAGTCGGGTCAGGTTTATGACTGTCGAGCTTTCGACCACTGGCCGAAAGCTCGACCATCATAAACCGCGAAGGCTTGATTAAGATTCTGATTGTTTATAGAGACGATATATTTACAGCAATATCGTTCTAAGGTGAGACAGATTATAGCACGTAGTATTCATACAAAATGTCGTTCTTGTATCCATGTAACTTTGCTTATAATGCACGATTTTTAAACTTAGCAACAGCTGGCCAGTAACGTAAGAACAACTGAACGAGAAGTCTCTGCGTTAACGTGTGGCACTGACACTTAGGAGGTTCCAAGTTTGATTCCCGTTGACCGCCGTTTTAACCTTGGGTATCTCTAGTTTTCCCTGGTTAGTAGGCGAATGCTTGTGTGTTTTCTTAACGACCACGATTTCCTTTATATAATTTCGCCTTCATTCTGTTTCCTTCTCATATTGCAGTTATGCATCTAGGATGGTGCCGGACAGATGGCACGGTTACTTGCCCAAAGGAAAGAGTATATACGTTCCCTGGTCACTAGAGTGCCGCTTGGTGTGTAGCTTGTTGATCGTCCTCTTTAGACAGCCTCAACGTGTCTTCAAGCCTGGAACTCTTAGAGACTTTCGAGCGTCTCCGTGGTCCTTTTAACTGCAGTCTGTAACCTCCCGTGGTTCCTTCACTTCATCCATTCTTCCTGGAGGGTAGTAGCAGTGCACGAGGTATGTATTACCTGCCTATATCTGTAGCACAGAGAAACAACATTCAAATGTGTATTTATGGTAATGACTTTTTCTGTAACGGAAAGAAAAAAAAAAGTGTCGGATGTGTTAAATTCCCTACTGTCGCTTATTTTTATGTCGCTTGTACAAATAATGATTCTTGCAGAAACTTATTTTTACAATTAATTCAGGTTAACTAAAATAAACATTTGCAGATATAGTTGGGATTGGGATTTCATTTGGAGGGGATTCGGTACGTAGGCGCCATGCTGGGCCCATTGCTCCTATCCCCTCAAGTGGGGACACCTTCAGGAGGAAGGATGAGGGGGCCGACCCAAGGAGCCACGAAAGTACAGAGGGTAGGGTCCTTACAGTTTACTTGGATAGAGACCTCCACCGACAGGCCAGGACAACGAACCCGCTCCCCTGCAGCGGGACGGCAAAGAGCCCAGCAGCCGAGCCCCAGAGGTCCCTGCCTGGTGGTCCCGAAATGGTCCCAGCAGAGCAGCGGAGACCGGTACGACCTACCGGAGGAAGAAGTAGTTTTCCTCAGAGCATATCATCCCGTCATGTACCGCCGAGACACTCGCCAACACTTCTACCCTGAAAGAGACCACCAGATGAGAGATGATATGAAATGATAATGGAGATGAAATGGAGAGGGATGTAATTAACCTACCCAGCATTCGCCTAGCGACCCGGGAAAACCTCCGGAAAAAGCCATGGGTCAGGTAGATTGGCCACAGGAATCGAACCCGGGCCACAGATGAAAACCGCCTGAGCCATACCGCTCGGTACAGATATAGTTACATTATCCCTTTACTACCGGATACAGGAAGCAAAGGTTTGACGGTAGAGCTGTCAGCAACATGACCCTCAAGATCTCTGATTTAACCTCGAGTGACTACATATTAACATTTGTTATGAAATGAATTCACTTTCGCAGAGAGAAAACTAGAAACATAATCATCAGGGATCCTAAAAATATGTTGTAACTGAACACAAACAGTTCTAGCACGATTTTAAAAATACATTTGAATTTAATAGGCAGTCATTCTAGCTTCTTAAACACTGGTGCTCCTATTAGGGTACAGACGGGAAGCAAACAGCTTATCGACCCAGCAGAACCCCTTCTGAGCTGCGGAAACTCGATATATGGGTGACGGTGTTTATATATATATATATATATATATATAGTAATTTACATCCTCCAACCTTAAGTCATACCGGACGATGAATGAAATAGATGAAATGATGCTCAAATGGGTCCGGGGTTAGTTATGCCAGAGGTTCTACTCCCATTAGTCTTGGACCCGTAGGACCTCCCTTCGACCTGGGCCTACTTCGACCAGGGAGTTACTGAGCTGTCCCAAAAAGGGCGCCCAGCACCTCCGTGGGGCTTTCCATAGGGCAAGCCCTAGAGACTAACAAGTCCCCACCCCATCTGGTCCTGTGGACTCAAGACGGGATGGAAGTGGATACGCCACTTACACGCGCCAACACCAAAATAGGAAGGCTGGGGCCGCCTGGTGATCTAGCACACCTTTTACTAGCTATACAGGCTAGCACGCAGGAATATTAATGGCTTCCCTCAACCCCGTCCGGAGACGTACCCGGTCTCCCACGGATACCGGCAACCACTGTCCCCTCGAGTCCAACCCAATCCGAACAACTCCCCTTCAGGGACGGGCTCGAATGTTCGGCCCGAGGTTCCTCTAGTAACGTCAGAGGTACCACGAGAGCTAGGGGTCCGCAGCGCCCGCACCACGGCAGCTGAAGGGGACGGATCTCCTGGAGCTTAGAGTTACCTGACATTCGTCTTTCAGGATAAGGGAAACTCCCGGAAAAGCCTTATCCAAGTAACTCACCCTGCCCGAGATTCGAACTCGGGATTTCTTGAACGCGAGGCAGACATGCTACCGTCTACGCTACCGAGGCGGGCTTATATTTATATCCCATAGTTTTTAAACATGTAGTACGTCTTATTAGAACATTCTCAAAATCTACTGTATATGTAATATGTTAGGTAGAATGATTAGCTTTTGTATACCTAGAGAGAAATTATAATAAATATATAATTAATAGAGTAATACTGGTCATTTAGTTTATTTACATCAATACTTGGTGGAGAAAACATATTTCTTATCTCAGATTTATATTTGGTGTAGATTTTCTTTGTAAATTTTGTCCACTCTTTACAGCAGTGCTTCTTTTGGGAGATAATAAATAATTTTAGGAGTTATAATAAATGATATTTTTAATGCAAATGTTTGTTCACAGGACAGCAATGAATAATAGATTGCACACTTAATAAACTAGGCCAAGACAGATGTAAAAGAAAATCAAAGTGGTTTGTAATGTTATTAAAAGAAGCTCAACAATTTGGTGAATATTTGACATCTATTCCAATTACACAGCATCTCTTTCATTAGTGGATAGGTATCTTGCTAGAGCACATGTGGTACCGCAGTCGCCATTTTCAACTCAACTGCACAGGTGAGATCTCTTATAGGAACAGGTAAACCAATGAGAGCATTCCGTTCTTTCATTGGTTGTTTTGTGCAGCAGTCCCCAGGTGTAGAGGGGTGGAACACTGTGACTGAAGTATTGTGATTCAGCCAATGATATTTCTACTGCAGTTTCCTTTATTGTACTATTCCAAAACTTCTGAACTGTTTTAGTGTCTGATCTTAATTTTGAAAGTATCTAATGCATTACATTTATACAGCCTTTCTGTCCATAACGTCTATTTTTATATAGTTTTGACAATTAACCATTCTTACAAAAGATCTATGATAATCGAACTACACATTACGTTGTAGGTATAATATATACAAGGAAGATATAGGAAACGAAACGACAATCAAATGTTTAGCTAATAGCGGCTTGCTATGGTATATTCTTAACGTGAGGTCGCGAGAAACAACTGAATGGTGACCACTTGAAAATGACAACGCAATAACAAAAGATATCTCGAAAATGGCACGTGCTGCACAAAAGTGCACACTTTAAGAATATTTAGCTTTTCTACGCTATCCCTATTGAATTGTCACTTACACAGCTGAAGAATAGCCCGCCTCGGTAGCGTGCTGGTAGAATGTCTGCCTCACGTTCAAGAGGTCCCGAGTTCGAATCTCGGTCAGGGTGAGTTACTTGGATAAGGCTTTTACCGGGGTTTTCCCTTATCATGAAAGACGAATGTCGGGTAACTGTAAGCTCTATGGACCTTGGGCTCATTTGAGCATCATTTCACCCATTCGATTCATGTTGGAGGACGTAAATTAAAAAAAAAAAAAAACATACATTACACAGAATAACACAAATCATTTCGAACTAAGAGGACACCACATGATATTTTCAGAATATTCTGAATATATGTTTTACTTTTCACGTAAATATCTGAAATACCATTTCACTTTTAATCAAAAGCGTTAGAGTCATTTTTAGAAACTACAATAACAAGAACTGCTTAATGTAAAGGTTTCTTTGAAATGCAGCGATTTCCTCGAATACATTTAGTCCTATGAAGTGCTAAATTAAGATAATAAGTTGGGATTTATCCAATATTTTGTTCTTACGAGTTCGTAGACACACTTATCTACCTACGGATCCTTTTTCTAAAATGCATTCTTGCTTTAGATAAACTCAAAGCACGTAAGTGTTTCTGGAGGTACCCCAGAACTGAATTTTTTGATACTATATCATTTTAGGAGATATAGGAGATATGGATTTTTTCAAAGCTTTTGGCAATTTTCAACTTAAATATTGGTGTAAATACATAGCTATATATTGTTGACAGCAAACGTGAAATTGTGATATATGGGAAATAAATATTTTTATTCTCTCTGTTGCACGATATTTTCTCACTATTTTTGTGTATTTGAAAGTCATTGAATGCAAATATGGCATGAGTTTTTAACATATGTTCTAGCTGTCGTAAAAAATTATTTGCTTTATATTTGCAGATTCTGGCGCTCACTTTAAAGTTGGAGGATAACTGGTGAAATTTTGAGCGTAACTCCAGGATAAGTTATTGTTTAAAAACATAACTGTACATATGTTTTGTTCTAAATATAAAACTTTCTGATTACTTAAACACGTTTTATCATTTGAAAACAGATCATGGCTTCTTCAACTTGGCAGAATTGAGAAATAGTGTGCATAGCTTTCATTTAGATAATTCATCTGCAAGAAGTACCTAAAAAGAGACATCAAATAATTATAAATTAGATATAGTCCATTTTATCACTAGACTGATATTACAGCAGTAAAGCAGAGCCAGCTCTTATCACTGATTTACCTACTCCACGAAGGGAAAATATTTTGACGCCACTGATTGGCTAAAGTTAGATATGAATCGATTTCTTCTGGATGCGACCACATTCTTCATTGTCTGGAAGAAAGTTCGTTGCTAGATCTCTTGCATCTAATAAGAAATCGGTTCATATATTATTTCACAATGTCTTCAATAAATTATGTGATAAGGGCTGGTTTCGTTCTACTGCTTTGCTTACCTTAGTTACGATGTCAGTATAATTATAAAATGGACTTTAATTAAATGCCAAAAGTGGATCATTTCTGTGGATCCTAGGAGCGGTCCAAAGGTGAAACTGCGGAAGTAGAAATGTCAAATATTGTGAATGAAGATGTTAATGAAGAAGCGACGTCAATACCGAAAGTTTGGCTTCATGAAGCAATCCGTAAAGGAAGAAATTCCTGTTAGTAATTGTTTCTGCTATTTCTGGTCTGCAATTCAAGAAAATAAGAGCAGATATATATGATAGACTCAAATTTGTACACTAGTACGTGACGAGAAGTTCGTCAGGAACATATGAAAGGAAAAATAAGTACCAATAGATGTCTTTTGTTCAATATATGAGCAACTGTCTTGATAATAAAAGAAATAGAAAACTATAGAGTTTTGGTTCAGAGGATGCTAATGAAATTTCCTAATCTTGCATGTAGCATGAGAAATGCTTCTAATTGAAAAACAATTGAAGATATTTATCAAGGATAATGGGATAGAAATATCAGGCCCGCCTCGGTAGCGTAGATGGTAGTATGTCTGCATCACGTTCAAGAGGTCCGAATTCGAATCTCGGTCAGGGTGAATTACCTGGATAAGATTTTTCCGAGGTTTCCCCTTATCCTAAAAGACGAATGTTGGGTACCTCTAAGCTCCATGGACCCCGGAACCATTTGAGCATCATTTCACCCATACCATTCATCGCCCAACATGACTTAAAAAGTTAAAAGACGTAAATTACGAAAAAAAAAAGCCATGAGAAATTATTGTACGAGCATCAAACGAGCAGTCTAAAAACAAAAAGCTGCTTTTTTTTTTTTTTTTTTTTTTTTTTTTTTTACGTCCTCAAACGGTAAGTCATATCGGACGATGAATGAATGGTATGGTCAAAATGATGCTCAAATGAACCCAGGGTCCCATAGAGCCTACAGTTACGCGACATTTGTCTTTCAGGATAAGGGAAAACTACGGAAAAACCTTGTCCAGGTAACTCACCCTGACCGAGATTCGAACTCGAGACCTCTCGAACGTGAGGTAGACACGCTACCACCACGCTACCGAGGCGGGCAAAAGCTGCTAGTGCAAATGTTTGCCTGATAGTAACTTAATTGAGTTTGCATGTTTATTTAATGCTGTACTATCTTTCATTTGTATGTCTTACCTACATAAAATAAAAATGCAAAGTAAAATAAAAATAAAATAAAAGATATAAAATAAAAAATAAAAATAAAATAAAAATAAAAAATAAAATAATTTTATTATTATTTTTATTACTTTTTATTTTATTTATAATCTGTAAATTGTGTATGTTTTTGTATATGTTTTTGATGTTTTAATAAATGAATAAAAGTATGAATATTTACCCCGGATTAAGAAATTAGGTGCCAGATTTATTTGTGTATGCAGATTTTTTTTATTTTTTATTCTTTTTATTTTTTGTCTTACCTACATATGTGTTATTATTTACATTTCCCAATGCATGGCTTAACGTAGGTGCGAATAATATTATCATCACGTTGGTATTCAAGAACATGTCATATTTATCTAATATTTATAATCTCAAATAATTGTTGGACACTTTGGAAATTTGAAATTAATGTAAAGAAATTTTAAAACATAATTGAAAAATGATTATAACTTTCAATGGAAAACTTCAGATGTGAAATCAGGGCATCCAAATCAATGAAGAATGGCGTTTCTAACAATGGCACAAAAATTATGTAATTGAATCGCTATTAAAGTGTTGTAAGCTACATTTTAGGTCATTAATTTATGACTTATTTTGTAACAATGCTGCTCTTACTCCATTTTCGTTGGCACGCACAGGTGGGTGGGACTACTTGACTCTTTTTTTGTATGAATACTTCTGAAATCAGCTACATTTCCCTGCACAAAAGGCCACATAATATGATGGTGAAGAAGTGGACTTCTCCAGCTTATGAGGTAGGCATCCAGCTGCGCTTTTCAGTGCACGTGCACCAGTTCAAGCCCATTTGTTATTCTTGGACAGAAGCAACTTCCTGGCAGGTGTATCTCCAAACTGACCAACCAGAGTGGACGAAACAATAAATATAAATAATATAAACAGACAAGGTTGTTGTAAATTCTTCGTCAACAGTTGCAAAGTGCTGCTTCTTTACAAAAGGGACATTCATATGTCTTTCTCAACCCACTACCATTCATTTGTATCACTCAACTTTGAACTGTGTTTGTAAACTGCCTTTAATTTTATCAATCGTTCGAATACAGAAATACTTGCATACACATTTTGCTGCAATACAGTGGATAAAGAACCCGAATTATTAATCAAGATTTTCAAAAATGGGTCATTATATGCGAACCTAGAAATACCATAGGAACTCCATGCATAAACAAGCATAAACGGTGACTTTAGCATCTCAAAAATATGAAATATTCTAGAATTCGATCACCTCCTCCTGCTGGACCAAAGAAGGATGTATTAAGATTTCGGTCAGTTAAAAGTATTGTAAATTATTGCTCCAGCAAGAGAAATATAATCATAGAATAATAGTGAAAATTAAACCGTGAGTTGCTTGATTATAATTATTTTCTAATAAACCATGATAACATAACACCGTAACATAACATCATAACATAACATCAATAACTACAAATATTTATGTGATTAATGGCACATAGCTTTGAATTACCTACTTTATAATAAATCTTACATCATTTCACACATATCTACATGTCATACAAATATGTTCGTGTTGCTTCCTTATAAGATAGTCGAGTTACGCACTAATCCAACATTTCGTTTTGAACTACGTTGTTCTCTCTCTCTCTCTCTCTCTCTCTCTCTCTCTCTCTCTCTCTCTCTCTCTCTCTCTCTCTCTCTCTCTCTCTCTCTCTCTCTCACACACACACACACACACACACACACACACACACACAAACTTATATCCTTTCAAGAACTTCAAAACATATACTACCTGTGATATAACAACATATACATTTTCAAGAAATGCCTTCCATTTCAAATTGTAACTATATGAAAAATGTCTCCTACTTTCTTTAACAATAGTTCTAATGAAATAGACTAAAACACCATTTTTATGTTTAACATATTTGGATGCCTAATTAAATGTTCTCTTTTTTCATGAAAAGTTCTAGAAACTAGCTTGTATAATTTTGTTATAACTATCAACAGTAGAGAGTTTAAGAAATCTTATAACAAAAGAATGTTACCTATTTGTTTTAGTGGAAGCAGCCATTTCCAAGATCCGTTGTTATTGGCTTGAGTTTTAATTCTTATAGATTCGTTTGTTTCTCGTGGTTATGTAAAGAATGGTATTTCAAGGCAAAAGACTTGGTTATTCTTCACCTTACTGCATTTCTCTTACGCCTAATGCAATGAAGTCATTTCGAATCCGTTCATCGGGATTATGATAAATACGCAAACGAGGTACAGGAATTACATTTTGTAAGAATAGTTTTGTAGAAGAGTGGTCCAAGAAAGCTGTGTGATTGTAAATCATCTATTATACTTTGTGGGCTGTAACATTGCTTGCATAACTGCCTTAGGCGTGTGTAAAATATATGAAGTGATTGCAATTAAGCTCTTTGTGGTTCAAGGATTGGCTGCTGCTTTAATTGCATACGACAGTTGTATTCCTCTGGTAACTATTGCTGGTTCTTGAGATTCTATTTGCATCTGGTCCTGAACGCTCCAAAGATGATTCTCAGCTACGCTCTCTGTATGCTGTGCAGAAATGTCAGCATATTATTTGAGACAAAACTGTAAAATATCGAGGCATGATGCAGTTTATATCCTATATAAAGCTACATATCTTATACGAAGGTGGTCTAAAAAGTTTCCGACCTCAACATGAAGATGGCAGCACTTGTAAAAAGGCTAGTATATTTCGTTAATTAATCTGTTGAACGTTATCACCAAAGTTTCAGCCATTTTGGACGCTTAGTTGTTATGTAACAGTCGTTTGAGTGAGTTGATGCGAGTGTTTTAATGAAAATGGACAAAATCGAATATCGAGCTGTCATTAAATATTTGTTTTTGAAAGGCAATACGCCTATGCAAATCAAAGATGAGTTGGATTCTGTGTATGAGGACTCTGCACCATCATTGACCACAGTGAAATTTTTGGCAGCTGAATTTAAATGTGACCGTAAGAGCTTGGGAGACGATGAACGTTTGGGACGTCCAAAAACTGCAACTACCGACGAAAGCACTGCCAAAATTCACCAAACGGTGCTAGACGACCGCCGAATTAAAGTAACAGAGATAGCAGAGGCTATAAACATCTCAAATGAACGTATTTGTCATATATTAAATCAATATTTAGACATGAGAAAGCTGTCCGAGCGTTGGGTGCAGCGTTTGCTCACGTTATACCAAAAACGTGCTGGAATGAACATTTCCAACGCTCTGTTGGCGCAGTTTAGGCGCAATAAATCCGAGTTTTGTCATCGATTAGTTACTGTAGATGAAACTTGTATACACCATTATACATCCGAAACAAAAATGCAGTCTAAACAGTGTGGACTGCAAAGGGGGAATAGACTAGAAAAACTGTTGTTTTTTTTTCGGCTGGGAAAGTGATGGCAACTGTTTTTTGGGATAATCATGAAGTTATTTTAATCGATTATCTTCAAAAAGTAAAAGCCATTACAGGGGCATATTACGCATCATTACTTGACAAACTGAAGGCAGAACTTGCGGAAAAACGGCCACACTTGCAGAAAAAGAAAATCCTGTTTCATCAAGACACCAAGCGACTACTTTTTGTGCGCTCATCTGAAAATTGCGCTCGAAGGACCGACATATTCATCAAATGAAGAGGCAATCACCTTCGTGAACAATTATTTTGCAGAGAACAACGCCGAGTACTATTTGGGCGGGTTACAGAGATGGGAGCATCGCTGGGAGAAGTGTGTAGAGTTATAAGGAGACTATGTTGAAAAATAAAAAATAAATAATTCTGAAAAAAAAATATATTGTATCTTTATTAGGTTGGAAACTTCTCAGACCACCTATGTAAGCAGGGCTTTAATATGTACTCCTCAGTTATTAGTTGAATCATTTTCAAGATATAATTCTTTTGGCACAGTCTGATGGGTTAACCAAGGCAGTTTTGTCTCAAATACAACTCCAAGTAAGTAGTTTACTGAGTATTAGTTTATTTGTCGTCCATATAGAGTTTAGTATCTTCTTTTAAATGTAAAAGTGACATAGCTTATTTAGGTTTTAGAAAATTTGGATACACCATGTATCTAGCCCAGTTTAGAACAGAGTGGATAAATATCACATTATGAATAATAATTAGAAATAGAAAAATGCCATTCATTGATCCCTTTGAAGCTCCATTTTCAATAGTCACGTACTCCATTAGATAACGTTCCATCTACTCCGAATAAAGTTGTAAATAAACATCAACATACAGGACATTCATGAAAATTCAAGATAAAAATTTTATTTATCACATAAATAATTTAATATACATATATTAATTTAATAAAAATTGTTAGTGGCAGTTTTTAGAAAATTAAAGGTTTCCAATCGTAAAGTATTGTAAAGTTTCAGTTAGGGGATTTTCTTAGAGATCTTCATGCCGCAACCTTAGAAGACACTGAATTTAAATCACTAAGTTTGACATTCAACCGACTACTTCTCGCTTTTGAGTTCTGCTCCCCCCTCCCCCCATACACAAGCACACACTGCGTATCTTTTTCTAAAATATGTTTTAAAATTAAATCATGGTAGCCTGAAAAATTTCTGGTATCAAATTTTGGATTGGAATTAAGCATCTTCTCTGCCTACGATGTAGGTGGTAGAGAAAGTGAAAACAGAGCACTTTCACATAAACATGCCAAACAACGGTCGAACTGCAAATGAAGGCGCGAGAGCTAGGCTACCGCAGAGCGAGGCTAACTTGCTATCTGCTATAAGTTAAACCCGATTCTCCTCAGTTACGTGGTTTAAGATAAACTGGGTGCTTTAATAATAATAATAATAATAATAATAATAATAATAATAATAATAATAATAATAATAATAATAATAATAATAATAATAATAATAATAATAATAATAATAATAATAATAATAATAATAATAATAATAATAATAATAATAATAATAATAATAATAATAATAATAATAATAATAATAATAATAATAATAATAATAATAATAATAATAATAATAATAATAATAATAATAATAATAATAATAATAATAATAATAATAATAATAATAATAATAATAATAATAATAATAATAATAATAATAATAATAATAATAATAATAATAATAATAATAATAATAATAATAATAATAATAATAATAATAATAATAATAATAATAATAATAATAATAATAATAATAATAATAATAATAATAATAATAATAATAATAATAATAATAATAATAATAATAATAATAATAATAATAATAATAATAATAATAATAATAATAATAATAATAATAATAATAATAATAATAATAATAATAATAATAATAATAATAATAATAATAATAATAATAATAATAATAATAATAATAATAATAATAATAATAATAATAATAATAATGTAAAAATGATGATGAGAGATTCAAAATATTAGGATTCAGTTATGTACCTACGAATATATTTGTTTTGAAGTGAAAGGAAGTCAAGAGAGTTTTAATGTCCCCAGAAAATATTTCTCAATTTTCTAAAAAGCATTATGAATATGAATTTTAAGAACTGAGAAAGAGGAAATGGTTGTGCATCAACGCTGCTGTAGTTTCACCATAGAGGGAAGTAGGCTAAGATGGAGAGGGCGGTTTGGGGGGGAGGAAGTTTGGATACAAAAACAATCGCTGTTAGCTGACACCTACCGAGCGGTTTTTACACAAAGAGGAAAACCAGAAAAAAACGGGAGCTTAGTGCGGTCCTTTGTCCTACGCCGTCGACAATTAGCTGACCCTTGGCGCCACTCCCTTTTTGAGGAAGAAGGCAAGAGATTTGGTCATTTGTGACATGGCGCCGTCCTGTATACGAACGTTAATTATCAAACGACAGATGTTAATGTAGAGCCCAGATTTAATGTAATATAGATATACACTTATTCATTACATATGTACAGTGTCTTAAAAATACCACATCATATCAACAAAACTAAAACTAACTGATCTTGTCTTATAGTTCGAATGCTAATTTTAGTGGTCTTCCGAATCATTTTTATGTCTTGGAAGTGTACTTGTTCCTGGAATTTTTCTTCACTGCCTATGAAAGAGGTGGCCGACAGTTTAAGTATCACTGAAAAGCATGCATGCCTAATTCCATTTTACGAGATAATGAATTAGACTGACATAGCGATTACGATATTCACAGCAGTAAAGTGAAGCCAGCTTCTATCACCTGATTTACTCCACGCGGGGAAGATACTTTGAAGTCTCTGATAGGCTAAGTTAGTTATGAATCGATTTCTACAGGGAAGAGAGGTTAGCAACGAACTCTACTCCAGCCATTGAGAGATGCGGTTGTAATACAAGTTCTGTAGAGAACATCAGAATTTCAATTAATTCAGATTATCAAAAATATTCTATATTCTTCACCAATACTCTGAAACACTAGACAAGAAATGAACTACTTCCGTGCAACCAAATCAAGACACAAATCTTCTGAATAAAACAAATGCAATTTTGCAAGCAACTAAAGGAAAGAAAATATCTACTTACTTTCCAGAAGAAAAACAATGGAATTAGGATTGTGAAGCTGCTTTGTTTTAGTAAAACATTCCAATAAAAGCATTAAATCTATCATGTAGGAGCATTTAAAAATCTATTGTGTTACTCTCGCATGACTTTTTCTACTCACGTTTGAATAAACTATTCTTACAAAGTTTAGTTAATTGATGGAAATTAATCATTTCTTCACACTAACCGTATATAGGCTAAGGTTTCTGATGGATAGAGTCAACATGAAAAATTCAATGTCATGGCTGGGATTTGAACCACGGATCTCCTGGTTTCCGTCCAGTCGCTCTAACCCATTGAGCTACCATGGTCAACGTGCCGTCCTGACATTAAATTCTCCATCAATTAACTAAAATAATAAGAGTTAAATGATGAAGACTGGGGCTCAAGTACTTACGATAGTAAGTCGCCACAAATGGTGTATCTCGGATGCGAGAGCCCCTAGTGGTCTACCGGGGAAATATATGAGTCAAATGGAGAATTTAATGTCAGGACGGCATGTTGGCCATGGTAGCTCAATTGGTTAGAGCGACTGGACGGAAACCAGGAGATCCGTGTTTCAAATCCCGGCCATGGCATTGAATTTTTCATGTTGACTCTATCCGTCTATTCTTACAAATGTTTATTCTTCTACATCTTCATATATTAAAGATAAACATTTGTACAAATTGTTTTATTACTTGTTTCATACAATGGGAGAAGACTTAAGTGATAGTCAAACGTTTTAAGAGGTGGCCGCTTATGTGATGGCTTTGAAATACCATTTCTTCGCATGATCATACCACGAGGAGAAAAAACAATCACAGAAGAAGAAAATGACTTAAAAGTATACGTACTGGAAATTCAGATCGAACACAAGAAATAAGATGTAAGATGTGTTGCAAGATTTTCTCTAAGTTATGGATTGCTGTTTCTGAAAAAAAAAATTATTAGAATTAAGTTGACTTCAGAGGCTATTCCTAGAAAATTCAAGGTATAGCAGTGTTTCATCTATCATGAGAAGATCTTAAAATGGGGTGGAGCCATTTTAAGAAAATCAAAATTTAAGACAATTGTTTCATGTAAAGTGTAGTCTGGGTGGAACATCTTCTTGTTGCATCCTTGCTCAGCTTAAATACTAAGTTTTGTATGTTTTTATTTTTAAGTTACATTAATTACACACGCTTTTTTCTAATAATTTTCCTATTTGTTTTTAGATTCGCGATTCTCTCAGCAAGTGCTCCCGGTAGAATGTTGATATCGAAGTTTAGGTGGAATACAATACTCCTTCTAATTACTATAAATACGTAGAAGAAAGTTAAAATTGAACTGCTTTGATCAAAAGCTGTGGAATTTGTGAGCTTTGTCTATGCATGCCTTTAACACTAGCTTCATTATACTAGATGTATAGTAATGACACCTGCCGCTGGTTAGCTCAGTTGGTTAGGCGTTTATCTATTCATCTAAAGGTCAGGGGTTCAAACTGGTTTTTAAATGCTCTAAAAATCTGCAGCCCTATGTCAAGATATACTGGCAAATAAACGAGACCCTACACGTCAATAATGTTGCCAATATTTGCCACTTTTCAGTATTAATGAGCTTTATTTTCTGTGGGCGTCAAAATGGATTAACATTAATCAAATACATGATCATAAATAGTTATTGTTGCATCAGCTATAAAACAGCGTGTCAAATATAAGCAGTACTTTAAAACACGGCTCAAAGTATAGATACTTTTTAATTTGCTGATGGAAATATGACACACCGAAGCAGAGCATTATGGAAATTATTATGAAAAGAGTTCAGGCAGTTTGGATCACTTTTAATATGCTGAAATATTATCAATTAAGAGAAAATAGAAATATATGTTCATCAGTTGAAAAGGGTTGTGGAGTGACATCAAGATATCTTCCAGTCGGAAGGTTTGTGCTATAAGGTGTAGTTCCCATAAGCCTAACAATTGTGGAAATATTTATAGGTGTTGATTTATGTCCTGTAAAAATACATGGAGGTAGGTGGATATTAAATATACATTTTATATTTATTTATTGATTTATCTACGTATTTATTACCAAAACATACGCATTACAGCATTACTTAAGCCCAATATACTTAGAAAATATATTAATACTGTGCTCACAGAGCCTGAAGAATCTATATTGTAGTAAATATCTTTTCCTTTAAAGCAGGAAGGGCAGACTTTTTTGTTATTGATGGCATGGAAGGGGAAACCTCTGCATTATGTATGACATTAATTAATGTTATTCAAATATGTACCTATTTAAAATCCACAACTCAGCTTCAGAAAGTGTATCATTTATTCGCTTTTCCTCAAAAAAATTTGCTGTGGGTTTTATTTTGTCCAATCACCATATTTACAGCTTTCCAGGTCACCACAACGTGGTTAATGGGAAAAGCTGGAGAAACATATTCATTGATTGATTGATTCATTCATTCATTCCTTCATTCATTTGTAATTCCAACGTAAAGTCATATCGGACGGTGAAAGAATTGGGTGAAATGATGCTCAAACGAGTCCAGGGTCCATGGAGCTTAGAGTGACCCGACATTGGTCTTGAACGATAAAGGAAAATCCCGGAATCCCGGTAAAAAACCTTATCCAGGTAACTCACCCTGACCGAGATTCGAACTCAGGATCTCTTGAACGTGAGACAGACACTCTACGATCTACGCTACCGAGGCGGGCTTATTCCTGTCTTTGATATCCTTATTAATGATAGATACATTGGTGTGTAACTGCATCAACATTACTGATAGTATTGTCAATTTTAATGCTGAAATCATCAAAATATTCAAATCTTCTTCAATAGTTACTCTCCATCTTCTTCTTCTTCTTCTTCTTCTTCTTCTTCTTCTTCTTCTTCTTCTTCTTCTTCTTCTTCTTCTTCTTCACTTCATGGCATAGGCAATCAAGTGCCTGTTCCGCCTTCGAAGTCCTCCAGCCATCGTTTCCTGGGTCTGCCCACCGATCTCCTACATTTAGGATGATACTGTAATATTTGTTTTGTATGTCTATTATCTGGCATTCTTTCAACATGTTCCTTCCATTTTTGTTGAGATCTTTTAACCTATCATTCATACTAAAAATGTCCAGCTCTTCTCTTATATTTTCATTTCTTATTAAGTCCCTCTTCGTGCATCCTTTCACACTTCTCAAGAATTTCATTTCTGAAGCCTGTATTTTACTCTGTTGGTTTTTAGTTAACGTCCAAGTCTCACTTCCGTATGTCAGTATAGGTACAGCCATAATTTTGTAGAACTTTAATTTTGTTTCTTTGCGTATTTTGTTTCTAAATGTTCTATTTATTGTTCCACACACTCTTTGAAATTTGCATATTTTATTGTAGACATCATATTCCTTGTCATAACTAACATCACTTCCTAAGTAGTTTAAATGGCTTACCTGTTCAATGCAACGATTATTTATAACTATTTTTGTTCTAATTGGCTCTTTCCCAATGAATGCCATTACCTTTGATTTTATGAAATAAATGTTCATGTTATATTGCTTACAAAGTTCACTAAGTTTAAAAATAGATTTTTGCAGGGCAGACTCGCTATTTTATATAATAACTAATTCGTCAGCAAACAATAAAATATTTAAAAAGTTTTTATTTGAAATTTTAAAACCTACATTCACTAGCTGCTTTCATTTGCACACTAGATCATCAATATAAATACTAAAAAGTGTAGGTGATAAAGTACACCCTTGTCTGACACCCTGATTAGTAATACTTTTTTTTTTTTTTTTAGAAATTTTACCATTGTTTCTCACATTTATTTTTGTTTAGAAGTAGAAGCATTGTATCATTTTTATTAATTGTTGTGGGTATCCTCATTCTTCCAACATTTACCACATTTTGTATCGGTTTACCCTGTCGAAGGCTTTTTCAAAGTCAACAAATGCCATATGCGTTTCTTTGTTAAACTCTCCTTTATTCCATTTTCCAGTCCACACACAATCAACAGTATTAGTGGTAGTACTCGAAGATACTATCAGAATCATTGACTGTGTAATGTCTGCTTACAAGGACTCCTATGGGACAAAATCCCGGCACATTGCGAATTGAATATTTGGTAATGGTATATTACACAATCTAATTTTTAATTTTCGCTATAATACAGTTTCATCATACACTAGCACAAGACTACTTTCACTATCTTAAATATTCAAATGTTTGAGCTTGGACATTTATACCTCTTGTATCCACTTGTCACACTTTACTCAAGAGGATGGCTCAGGTGGTAACGTCTGTGACCTCATTCGGGAAGTTCGTGGTTCGGTTCCGAAGTCGAACCTTGTTGACTCATGAGAATTTTCGGTTTCCCCAGGTCCCTAGGCGAATACTGCGAATGCTGCAAATAATATCCCTCAAATTGCTTGTACTTCCAATTCTATTCATTTCTATTTTCACGTTTCCTTTCATTCTGGGTGGCTATTTCAGGCTTTTAGATGTCAGCAGGAATTTCAGGGTGCATGGCAGGAACTCCAACTGATGCCATCTCTGTGGTATTGGGACCTGGACCTGGACCTGGAGATTAGACGAAGAGCTGCATGTTATTGGCTCCGAAAAAATAATTACACTCGTGCAGCACAATTAGCTGGTGTCATGATCCATGATGAGATGGAAATTAGGGAAGTACTAGTTGCTGAATGGCAACAAGAATGGGATGCAAGTACAATGGCAGATGTACACATGACATCTTCCCAAACATTGTGGAACGCATGAAAATGAAATGTGTAGTGTTTAACGCCCGCTTTTACTACATACGGCACCGCAGGCGGTGACACTGATGATACATGAGATGAAGATGGACCACGGTGGAATGAGATGGCGGGGGAAACCGGAGGTCCCGGAGAAAACCCGCCCCAGCGCCGTGTTGTCCACCACAAATCTCACTTTGTGGTCGCCTGTGATCGCACCCGGGCCACTTTGGTGAGAGCCAAGCGGTCTAACCACTGAGCCATGGCGCGGCCTGCATGAAAATGAGATATTTAGAACCGTCTAAGGGTTTAATCCATTATATAACAGGACGTAGCCCATATTCGAGTTACTTACACAGCTTTAATTTAAAAGACACAGACAATTGCAGATGTAGAACTACAGAAACACCTGAGCATGCTGTTTGGGAATGTCCATTTATCATACGAATTAGGACAACCGCAATGTCTTATGTAAAAAATATCGAAGCATATATAATATTTTAAGGAATAGACGGCTCTGGATCTGGGCTAGCAAAGCTGCTAATGTTTTCTCCATAAAAGCAAGAGAAGTGTACATATATGTGAAAGACAACAAACAATAAACTATACCCCCGAGTATATCAAAACTTGAACTGTGACAAATTAGTTTTAAGATAGATTTAGAACTTTAATTAAGTCATTGATGTTATTATATATTCATGTTATATGTCATCTGTTATTTGTATAATGTTATTATTATGTTATCATGTTATGTTGATATAATATGTAAGTACTCCTTGGTACTAAATATAAAATGGAGATTTTAATATTTATATTCAATTATAACAATAAAGAGTCGAATACAGTCTGGTATATAAAACAGGCACCAGACTCTTAAATAAAGGAGGCCGAGGTCTTGCTGATGAGCAAGATCTCGTTTTTTTATTTTTTTTTATTTTTTTTTATTTTTTTTTTTATACGATCCGCCACCGGTAAATTTAAATCTGTAGTTGTTATGGACCCTGCCTTCTACTGTCGTTTTTGCTCAGGTCCGGCCTCCCTTCCTAGCAATAATCACACAAACCCTTATATGCATCAATTTGTTGGCATATCTTTCTTATGAAGTGTATAATTTTATCAACAGTACTTAATTTTTAATAATACTTCAAATTAATTTAAAGCCTTGTTGGCCTTTAATGAAATTCTTAGCCATTGCGATACAGGGAAGTGAAAAAAAAAGACACGAAGCAGGAATGTTGGAAAAGTTAGCAAGATAAGTAGACAAACACATCAAAATTACTTACATATCTCAATTATATAACGGTTTGCTACTTATGTTCTCCGGTATATTGTATCTATATGTTGCTCAATTTTAGATCAAGGGCATAGATGTGTAAGAAAATATGATGAAAATTACAAAGAAATGTCTTGTAAAGTGTAAGATAATTTTATTTCCAGTAAATCAACCCTGTAAAAATACTGAATGAGTAATAATTTAAGTGTATCCTAGAAATAATTGAGCCCGTTCAATTAATTTTATTGTGTCATGCAATTATGGAAATTCTAGATTTCAGAAAAATATGCTTTCTTTTATTTTTATCTAATGAACCTACCGCCATCTGGAAAGGGAAGACAGCATCTCTGTTTTTCTCGTTGGAAGTTAACGACTGAATATTACAGCTTCCTGTGTGATCTTTGAGCACATCTGGCAAACAACTTGGAAATGGCGTAATTAGCAACTTTCACACCATAAACCTGATCAGCCAAAGACATTTCCTATGTGTCAAATCGGTTTTCGTCTTAGAGAACCTGCTGCCTTTTCCCACGCATGGCTGTTAACTTCAGTGCTTTAGAGAATCGAACGTCAGCAGAAACTTGTTAGTGTTACATAAATGATGCCGGTGTTTTAATTGGATTTGTACTTACTTTCTTATTATTTGAATACATTTTTAAGAACCATATGTTTATCATGTGAGAAATCAGTTAATATTACAGGTTTTTAAAATGGAGGGTACAAAGTTTTGAGAAAATAAATACATATTTTGTTTTTTAACAATGCTTTCAAGAGCAAGATTATATTAACATATTATATTAATATATTATTTCGTGCCACAGGAATTCTTTTGAATGCCAGGGATACTGACGTCTTTGCCGTTTTTAACCACACTTAAAACCACAAGACTGTGCCGCGTATGAACTCACGATTTTTGGATCAGTAGATCAGCGCCTAACCAACTCAGTTACCCAGACCGGCACAAAATTTGAGGTTAGAAATAAGATTATAAAGATGCTGCCATGGCTCGAAGAATATTGTAAAGTCGGGACTGAAGGTATTAGGATTAGGATTAGGATTTCATTACGGAGGGGGTTCAGTACGTAGGCCACCATGCTGGGCTCATTGTTCCTATGTCCCCAAGTGGGGTACACCCGGGAGGAAGGATGAGGCGAAGGAGACAGAAGGCGGCCGACAGTACCGAGTTCGGGGACCCTACAGTTTACTTAGATAGACAAGCCATGACAACGTACATGCTCCCCTACTGCGGGACGTCAATGAGCCCAGCAGCCGAGCCCCAAAGGTTCCCAGGCTGGCGATCCGAGCTCCAAAGGTTCCCAGGCAGGCGATCCGAGCTCCAAAGGTTCCCAGGCAGGCGATCCGAACCCCAAAGGTTCCCAGGCAGGCGATCCGAACTCCAAAGGTTCCCAGGCTGGCGATCCGAGCTCCAAAGGTTCCCAGGCTGGCGATCCGAACTCCAAAGGTTCCCAGGCTGGCGATCCGAGCTCCAAAGGTTCCCAGGCTGGCGATCCGAGCTCCAAAGGTTCCCAGGCAGGCGATCCGAACCCCAAAGGTCTCAGGCAGGCGATCCGAGCCCCATAGGTACCTGGCTGGCGGTCACGAAATGGTCCCAGCAGAGGAGCGGAGACCGGCAACCGACCTACCGGCCATGCACCACCGAGACTCCCACCGACACTTCTACCTTGAAAGAGACCATCAGATGAGAGATGATGTGAAATTATAATGGAGATGAAACGGAGGGACAGGAAATTCGGGGAATGTAATGAAACTACCCAGCATTCGCCTAGCGACCCGGGAAAACCCCGAAAAAACCCATGGATCAGGTAAGTCGGCCACGGGAATCGAACCCGGGCCTCCCGAATGCGGGCCACAGACGAAACCGCCTGAGCCATCCCGCTTGGTGACTGAAGGTATTAGTAAGATAGCACAACCATGGTTCAATAATGGAGATGAAAACATTAAAATTTAAGTCAAAAATACTTGGTGCTTCAAGACACCATACATTGCCATAAGACACTTCAAAACTCTTCGGAAGCTGTTAACTTGCACCACATAAATTGACACTGATCAAAAAAAAAAAAAAAAAAATTGAAAAACACAATTGCCACATATAATGAAATGTGGGTGTATTGCCGCAACCCTGACACTTCCAAACAATGGCTCCATATCCCGTCACCTGGAAACGCTGTTAAAAGAACCGGTTTGGTCCCACATGTACTAGTGAACTTTGAAGGTGTGATTCACTAGGAATTTGTTCTAAAAGAACGTGCAGTCGATGCGAATGTTTATCATTAAAAGCTGGAACAAGTTCATCAAGTTTTGAGGCAGAGATACCCGAATTAGTTAATAGAAGCAGAGTTCCCAATGCCTGACCCTCATGCAGTTCAGAGAACAACAAAATTCAGGAATCGAACTGCTAGCACAACTATGAATATCCTGATCTTGCAATCTCAGATTACAATTTGTTTAGATCCAATGGGCCCCTTTCTTTCGTGGAAGAGATTTTGAGAACACTCAAGCATTGTAACGGATGTAAATGAACTCTTCGTATGGAAAAGCAGAAACTGGTTATAATAAACCTCGCTGATTGATTTAGAACCATAGTATCTAATGGTCTTTATTTTGCAGGTTACAATTACTTACCATAACAAGAAATTTGAAATTTGAAAACCGACATCATCTATACTTATGGCAATCATATGACTTTTTATAACCATCAGTATTTCATGGTGATTCTGCAATCAATCCATAATGGGTTACTACTTTTTCTGCATCTACCTTTCTATAAGGAAGTACTGCATTAATTCAGAAAGTCATACACAGGTCCTCTGAGCAAAACAATATTAGCAAAGTGCCTTCTTATCCATAGACCACATAACTCAAACATGAGAAATGAGATAAATACCAAATTTGTGATTTATCTTCCAAAGCAACAAAGATTTTCAACAAAATTTCACGTACCAAATGCCATCTATCTATATAGAAGATTGCATAGCTTTTTTCTTTCCTCATAAATTACTCTAACAATATTGATAAAAATATCATAATGAAACTCTATTTTTATTCAGAGTGTATAATGAATAAGTTATGTTTAATTTTCTTTAGTAATTTTAGTTGTTATAACAGTGTTCAACTTCCTTTTTCAGTTTGATTATTAATTTCAAAGATGAGTTTAATTTACTTTCTAAATACCCCAATTAACTAAATGTTTAAAATGTTTATATGAAAAGTATACATTTTTTTTTAATTTTCTGGGAATGAACTGTGAAATGTGCACTTATTTGACTGCATCTTCTATAGTTGTGTTAACAGGGAAACTCTAAGAAATTGAACTACAAGGTTAGCAAATAAACAACAGTTTCCATAGCATTAGAAGTTTTCTAATTATTCTACATTGTAATATGCTTTTCACAGGTGTGAGAGCATATCTAATGGTCATGCTTGAAAGCTTGTGATTATTTTCTCTTTTGCTATTTCTCTCCTTCTTCCTCCTTTTATTTATTTTCATCGCAAGTGTTTGTTACTACGAATGAACATTTGAATGCTGCTTCCGCGCGTAATCAATCCGTTCTTGCTTCATTTGAGATCATTCCTTGTGGGAACAAAATCTGACCTGTTGGTATTACGTGACTTTTTCTGTTCGCTCTTCTATAAACTATTCTTACTAAAGGCTGTTCTGCTCTCTTTTTGACAACTATGATTCACATTCATAAACTACTTACCTACACATATTTTCGTTTAAGTTGAAGCGAATATGAGATTTTATAAAAGAGGATCGGTCGTCGGAAATCGTCTCTGTATTTTCCTCCATCAAACAGTAACATAAGGGGTTAAAGCATGTCTGTCTCTCTTTCTCCGCTCGCATATGTTTATAACAGGGCTGTTCTAGTTTCATACAGATTATAGCTACTTTTGCATCTCTATTATCAAGGAAACTGTGACACACGTACTGAGATGGAATTTGTTGACATTTATATGGAGCCCAGAACATAGTAGGAAGTAGTTAAACGTGAAATATGTCAAGTTATAGTTTTAGGAACATTATTCAGAGGCTGGCGAGTATAATTCTGGGTTAATGCACGTCCTCGTTGTAGCTATTTAAACTAAATCCTGGGTTGCATGCTTACAGAAATAACAGTGAAGGGGGAAAAACTAGTACCTACATAATTACATCACAAAGAAATAAATATTACTAACAAGTTTAATACACAGTTAAAGATTTTTTTTAATGTGATCTGTTTATTACGATGGCCTTCTATACTCACGTTTGCACAAACTATTCTTAAAAACGTTTACTCTTCTATCTCTTTTCTTCTTCTTCTTCTTCTTCTTCTTCTTCTTCTTCTTCTTCTTCTTCTTCTTCTTCTTCTTCTTCTTCTTCCCTAGTTATACCACGAAGGTGGTGTTAGGGGTGTTGGCCCTCTACTCCTTAGGCCATTAGGCGCCAGGTTAAGGAACCGAAGCTCTGGATCAGAACACAGGATGGGTAATCAGTCCGAATGAGAGTGGGAGAAGTAGATGAACCGAATAAGGGGAAGTGAAGGAAAGAAAACATGATAATGAAAAAATGGTGGAATGGTGGCGGAGGAAACCGCAGATGCCGTAGAAAATACGCCCAAGCACCATGCTATCCACCACAAATCTCACTTGCTAACTCCTTTATGATAACACTGGGCAACAAAAAATAATTTTTGAATGTTTCGAACACTTCATGAGGTAATTCCTACTAATTTTGGGTTGAGAAAAACAAAAAACAAATATGACATTGAAAAAAATTTATTAGCTCTAGTTTCTATGATAAACACAAGGTGGAAGTATTACATATTAACGGATTGAGAGAAAACGATACATTCAATGAAAGTGCATTTGATTTTTAACTGGTAATTACATGCCAAGAGTTCTAAATTGCTGGAAAAATACTTCGCAGATAGTCGTGTCTGAAGAGAATCATGTGGTGGCCTATTGACTTCGTCGTCTTTTAGCTTGTCTCTTGTGATGGAGTTCCGCAGAATCCCTATACAAAAACCAACAGTAATCCGCAAGCATTACTTCATTCCAACGGCTCTGATATCTTCCTTCCATAACAGAAATGTCCTGATGGAATCTCTCCCCATGTTCATCACTAACAGCTCCACAACTAGAAGGGAAAAACTCTAGGTGGGAGTGGAGAAAATGGATCTTAAGGGACATGTTGCATCCAAGGTTACGGTATTTTTGCAGGAGCACTGTCACCAAATGCTTGTAGTTGTCATCTACGGTATTTTGACAGGTGTGCCAACTCCCAAAAAAATTCCCCCAAATTTAAAAGCTTCACTCTGAAGGATGAAATGTCACTTTATCTTCAAAGCAAGAGCCAATCTATCACTTTTATGGTGATTTTTTGAATTCAGCAGATTGAAATGCATGCAAATTCACTACTTTCAAGCTCGAAACATTTTCGTTGTTGCCCAGTGTAATATAAATAATTTATCGAAACAGTTTTATTACATTTTCCTTGTAGATACAATGACAATAGAAAAATAAAGTAGGCTTAAGCCGTAGTTGGTCGGATTTGACATCTCATTCTCTTTGTATGACCCAGAACATAAAAAGACGAATAATAGTATAAGTACTTTTACAGGCACATACAAATATTTGAAACGTCAATCCAATAACACGGAATGTCTCTAAAATGATTATCTCCAATAAATATTTTATTTAATGAATTGTGTACACCTACATTCTGATTTTCTCTACTACATACGCAATAGGTAGGTAGAGAGAGAGAGAGAGAGAGAGAGAGAGAGAGAGAGAGAGAGAGAGAGAGAGAGAGAGAGAGAGAGAGAGAGAGAGAGAGAGAGAGAGAGAGAGAGAGAGAGAGAGAGAGAGAGAGAGAGAGAGAGAGAGAGAGAGAGAGAGAGAGAGAGAGAGAGAGAGAGAGTTTGCTCCTCAAGTTCAGTAGAAAGAACCGTGTGAGGTTCCCTGAATAATAACAAAAAAAAAAAAAAAATAGCATTTTTAGAAAAAGGTTTTTGTGTGTATGTCCATGTGTCTGTCAAAACGAAAAATCAATTAAACACAAACCTTGTTAGATATTTAAGTTACGCGTCTTTCAGAACGCCACACGAAGAATTTCAAGAAAAACCACCCAACCCACACTACCTTTTATATGGAAAATGTTTCGAAATTTGTTATTTTCTCAAAAACACATCTAATGTCTTCGATATAAATACAAATGTTCGAGACTTTTTATAAGTATTAAAATGTTTATCTTGAATTTTCTGGGAGTGAAATTTCAATGCCATCACACAATGCTCATCTCTTAAAAGATCTGGCTGTAACTTAATAGGTATATTTCCCTATTATCTCTATCACTACAAGAAAATATGCAAGATAATTTCTGCAAATATTTTTGTTTATTTTATCTATAAGAATAATTTTTGCAAAAATACGTGAAGAAAGTCGGCCATTCTAAATTATTTTTAGAGATGCAACTGTCGCCATTTCTCTACCCGACAGGGTACCAACTTGAAAATTGCAAAATAATTCCCATCGCGCTTGTGCTCTGTAATAATTATTAGTAGCATCATAAACTATTCCTGAGTATATGTATAATCTTTACTTAACTTAAAAAAAGACGTGCCAAAACTGTTTTTTTTAATGAAATAATCCTCGGCGTAACAACCCGCAAGCGAAACAGAGTCTACCAACCCGACTGCCGGCCTACGTCCACAAAAGGTAGAGGTGGACGATCAACCGATACAGGGAGATGTGGTCTGCATCACGGCAACCCCAGCCGGAAAGTTTGCTTTATTGACCGGGATTCGCTATCTAGCGTAGCTCTTCAATTTCCTCACGATGCTGAATGTGCAGCGGTCCTATACGGGGACTTAAAATTCTCATTCCATCCCGGGTGCATTCCTGGAGCAGGACGGTTTTAAATGAAGTCTGCACAAATTTCAATACAGCAGAGTAAGCCTTATCTCAAGATCAGACACCTGTCAGAAATAACGCGATAACGACGATCCAAGATATACATTTTATATGCCATGCAAATACCTTGGGATTGGGATTTCATTACGGAGGGGCCCATTGTTCCTATGTCCCCAAGTGGGGCACACCCTGGAGGAAGGACGAGGCGAAGAAGACAGAGGGCCGCCGACCCAAGGAGCCACGACAGTACAGAGGGCAGGGCCCCCATACAGTTTACTTGGATAGAGACCTCCCCCGACAGGACAGGACAACGGACATGCTCTCCAGGAGCCGAGCCCCAAAGGTCCCATGCAGGCGATCCGAGCCCTAAAGGTCCCTGGCTAGCGGTGCCGAAATGGTCCCAGCAGAGGAGCGGAGACCGACAACCGCCATACTGGAGGAGGAAGTAGTTTTCCTCAGAACATATCATCCTGCCATGCACCGCCGAGACACCTGCTGACATTTCTACCCTAACAGAGACCACCAGATGACAGATGATGTGAAATGATAATGGAGATGAAATGGAGGTACAGGAAATTCGGGGGATGTAATTAACCTACCCAGCATTCGCTTAGTGACACGGGAAAACCCCCGAAAAAACCAATGGGTCAGGTAGGTCGGCCACGAGAATCGAACCCGGGCCTCCCAAATGCAGGCCACAGACGAAACCGCCTGAGCCATCCTGCTCGGCATGCAGATACCTTAAACATGTGGTGTTTTAATCAAAATGACTACTCAATTTTGGAGAAATAAAAGCTAATCAGAACTTTTTCCTGTGTAAAGAGTAGTTTGGGGTGTAGGACTTTTGTTGTTATTGGAAAGCTTTGTGTTATATCTGGAATATGTTGAACTTAAATCGAACTTTCATGTTTAACCGAACGTTTTTTCCCAGTTCACACACTCATACACCAAAGGACATTTCTCTAAAAATTCTATTTTATTCAAGGGATCTCAAAACGCATATCTGCTACAAAATATCTACATCTACTTTTTGTGCGTAATGTAATACTTCCTCTACAAAAAGGTATATATTAAATAAAGTAAAAGTAAGTAAATAAATAAATAATTCACATCGTAATTTAGAAACCCTGTCCAACACGTTAATATTCCTACGTGCTACTGGTCCACAAAGTATGACGTACCTAGTAATATCACGACACATGAAGCGCACGATTCAGGTAGCTCTAGAGAAAAGCCGCAACATTCTAAAGTTACATCCAGAGACATCTTTCATCTCACTCCAAAACACAGGACCGTCTGTCCCTCCCATTTCCTTTCCACAAGAAGAAGTGCTTTAGTGCAAGAGTGACGCTCCGGCATCCTGAGCAATAATTAATTGGAAACGTGACTTTTCGCAATTTGATAAAGCGCGAAATGTTAACAGCTTGTACTAGTAATTCCACTTTTAACGAACAGCAAATCAGCGGCTAACGTGTTTCGAAACTGCGATGAAATTTTCAAAATGCGACATTTTTACGATATAAATGAGAAATATGTTGCAATTTATAGGCTACTTTTCAAATGAAAATGTGAAAAATAGAATGAATGGATGTTTATAGGATATTTAAGTGCAACAGAAGGTAGCAATCGCATGGAAGCAAAAAAGCTTTCTTTGTTTCTGTCATCCAAGTGTAAATGATTTGATTATTTCTCGGAATTGCCAAGAATTGTGAATATAGCTAGATTCAAAGATATATGTGAAAGTAAAAGCAAAATAAAATGTTCATTTACTCGAGCTCTTAACATAGACCTTATTTCTCTGTCTCTCTTTCTCACCTTTTGCTTCTTTCCTTTTTCCTCCTCTTTTATTTTCAACTTATATATGCATTGCCAAATGGCAGGAAAAATGATATCGAAAATACCTAAGCCGCTAAGCTCAAATATTTAGATTTTGCTAAAGAAGTTCGAGATGCTTTCTACAGATATATGCTGTAAAATATATTAGTAAATACAATTAATTGTAATTATAAGATAAACGGAACGGTAGAACAAATTTATGAGGCGTATTCTATGACTTCATTCAACAGTATTACTGATTGAAAAACTTGCATGGTTTGAGTAAATTCTATATATTGACTCTTATTATTTTGATTTACATCAGAATTTCTCTTATTTCCGGTGTTTGGCTTAGACTGTATCTATTTGCTCGTGTTGCTTCATTGTATACCCACTTTTAACAAAGTGGGAAATTTACTCTTTTGCATTTTTATTTTTACTATATATCTTATACGAATGGGATTTTAATCTTATGTTATCGTTGTGAAAGGACATTAAATATTTAGCAGTTATTAATTGTTTTAATGCTCTTAAAATTTTAAACTGCAATTATATGAACACTGCAAATCAAAATGCTCAATTTCTGACTTCAAAACGCTAAAAATCCCCACCAATATGATAATAATAATAATAATAATAATAATAATAATAATAATAATAATAATAATAATAATAATAATAATAATAATAATAGTAGTAGTAGTAGTAGTAGTAGTAGTAGTAGCAGCAGCAGCAGCAGCAGCAGCAGCAGCAGCAGCAGCAGCAGCAGCAGCAGCAGCAGCAGCAGCAGCAGCAGCAGCAGCAGCAGCAGCAGCAGCAGCAGCAGCAGCAGCAGCAGCAGCAGCAGCAGCAGCAGCAGCAGCAGCAGCAGCAGCAGCAGCAGCAGCAGCAGCAGCAGCAGCAGCAGCAGCAGCAGCAGCAGCAGCAGCAGCAGCAGCAGCAGCAGCAGCAGCAGCAGCAGCAGCAGCAGCAGCAGCAGCAGCAGCAGCAGCAGCAGCAGCAGCAGCAGCAGCAGCAGCAGCAGCAGCAGCAGCAGCAGCAGCAGCAGCAGCAGCAGCAGCAGCAGCAGCAGCAGCAGCAGCAGCAGCAGCAGCAGCAGCAGCAGCAGCAGCAGCAGCAGCAGCAGCAGCAGCAGCAGCAGCAGCAGCAGCAGCAGCAGCAGCAGCAGCAGCAGCAGCAGCAGCAGCAGCAGCAGCAGCAGCAGCAGCAGCAGCAGCAGCAGCAGCAGCAGCAGCAGCAGCAGCAGCAGCAGCAGCAGCAGCAGCAGCAGCAGCAGCAGCAGCAGCAGCAGCAGCAGCAGCAGCAGCAGCAGCAGCAGCAGCAGCAGCAGCAGCAGCAGCAGCAGCAGCAGCAGCAGCAGCAGCAGCAGCAGCAGCAGCAGCAGCAGCAGCAGCAGCAGCAGCAGCAGCAGCAGCAGCAGCAGCAGCAGCAGTAGTAGTCGTCGTCGTCGTCGTCGTCGTCGTCGTCGTCGTCGTCGTAGTAGTAGTAGTAGTAGTAGTAGTAGTAGTAGTAGTAGTAGTAGTAGTATAGGTTCCTATGCGTGTGTCCTATAACAGCTCCATAGTGCAAAACCAGTAAATCACGTCCTTTTCTTTACACTAAAAATTTAAATTACTGTTTCATTCTTTTATACTTTACATTACGAGTAATTAGTTTAAAGAAAAGTTCAATTTTAACCAACTGGATGCATACTATTATCCGTTTATTTTATGATAGTGGTTTTATGGAATGTAATGTGTAGTGTTTAACGCCCGCTTTTACTGCATACGGCACTGCAGGCGGTGACACTGATGATACATGAGATGAAGATGGAGCACCGGTAGAATGAGATGGCGGGGGAAACCGCAGGTTCCAGAGAAAACCCGCCCCAGCGCCGTGTTGTCCATCACAAATCTCACTTTGCGGTCACCTGGGATCGAACCCGGGCCGCCTTGGTGAGAGCCAAGGGTTTTATGGAAGCTATACCTATTGGAGCTAAAAGAAAATAGTTCTTCATAGCCATTCAGAACACAATTTTTTAATTTATATTATACAATCTTGGAATTTACACAAATGTTTTCACAAATGATTTTTTTAATAAAAAGTGATTTACGTACACTTGACCTTTAGTCTGTTTGAATTGAAAATATTACGCATAGCTTCAGATGGCAAATAAAATTATCAAAGACTAATACAGTTTTGCTCATACTTTTACATTAAGAGCACCAACCGATCGATTAAAATTGCTCAAAAATGATACAAAATAAGAATTTAAGATGTTTAACTTACTGGAATGTACAATTCTTTAGCAATGATTTCGAGTAAATATTTCTGACATTCATCTGGAAATGAGGGAGCTGGATGGCGATTTAAATAACCCTAAGCAGAGGACTCTTTTGCACAAACAAAGCTTTTTCTAATGTATCTCGCACTTCTTTACCATGCGTTTAACTGGAATTTCCCCGTTGCGTTCTGCAACTGTTTTAACCGCACGAAGGGATATCTGCTTACACGAAGGCTAGGCAGTTTAGCCACTTGGTATATATAATCATTTTCTTAAAACTGATGTTTTATTCATGGTATCACAAAATTTGCACTGATGGTGAAATCTTTGAATCAAATTTTGGGTGGAAAGCAATATCTTCCCCACCTGTCAAGTAATTGGTACAAAAGTTAAAATGCAGAACTTGATGCCAGTTCTATGAGTAAATTTCCTGGTGGAATTTTCTCGTTTGATCATTTTATTCATTTTTCAGGATATAAAATGCTAGTTAAGGGGGGACAGAAGTGCTGGTTTAGTCATTTTCGTGAAAAAAATGGAATTTTGGCTTTTTGTTGCAAAATATGCACCATAATTTAATTTACTTGTTTACAAAGTTTCATGCCCGTAGGGCAAATGCATCACCTGTTTTGGACGCCATTTTTGAAACTCCGTGCTGGTTAAATGCTTCTCCATGCTTTAAATGGCACGCTCACATGATTGAATACAGAGAGCTTACGAACGATTTGATTTTAAAATACGCATTAAAATAGCATTAAGCCACCGTAGCCTATTTTAGTAATATATCAATTCCCTAGATGGCAGTAATTTTTCCGGATGTCTTTAGTCGTTTGCTTTTTTTTTTTATTATTATTATTATTATTTTTATTCAATGATCGATCAGCAGTACATGCTTTACAGATCCTTGTTGGCTAATTGAATCTCTATGAACTATATAATAACATGTAAGGAAAACCAAGTTGGCTCCTATTATCTTCTTAACACTGTGAAACAAGAGAAAAATAAGTTAATTAAAACAAACAAGTAATCAAAGAGATAAGAACAACAATCATTGTGAAACAATATTCATAGTTTTTTTTTTTTTTTTTTTTTTCAATCAGAGTCACTAAGGAGGAGATCCTGTGGGAGTCGTTTCTTCAGGCGCGTGGGCTGGCGGGTTCGTACGCCGATGTCGTACATCACAGCTCCTGGAACATCTGGCAGGTTTGAAAAGAAGCGGGAGGCGATCTGACGTATGTACTGGTGAAGAGGAAGGAGACCAAGTTCTTTATGCAGTTGTTGATTTCTTACATACCAAGGGGCATCCGTGGCGATGCGCATAAATCGATTTTGCAGGACCTGTAGCCTTCGGAGATGAGTGTTGCTAGCCGAACCCCATACCTGGGAAGCATATGTGATAAGTGGCCGGACAAGAGATTTGTAGAGAAGCAGAGAGCATTCAATCCCAAGAGGAGTGTGTCTGTGAAGTAGCGGGCCAAGTTTTGAAAGTCGTCCTGATGCCAACGAGATGAGTCGATCAATATGGGCTCGCCAAGTAAGTTTAGTGTCCAGCATTACTCCAAGGTATTTGACGGAGGTGGTAGAAGGTAGCCAGGGAATTGATTCATGCTTAATATGCAATTCGGGAGAGTTGGAAATGCGACGTAAGCTAAAAATCTTAGCTGCGGTCTTTTGAGTGTTTAGACGTATGCGCCAAGTATCGAACCATTCAACGAGGCAGTCAAGAGAGGTTTGTAGCGTGTGAATAGTTGTAGGGAGATCTGTGCCGGAATGATATAAAACAGTATCATCAGCGTATAAGGCTATGGAGCTATAGCCTTATATCAGTAGCTATAGGCTTTCACCACAAACTAAATAACACTGCTCAATTCCCAAGTATATATTTAGGGAATAAATCACTACTTTATGAATCAAATACCAAATTTCTAGGAATATGGTTAGATGAACATTTAAAATGGGAAAAACAAATTCAGCAACTAGAATTGAAACTAAGCAGAATTACAAGTCGTTTCCTTGATATACTTCCTGTGTAATGGCGCGAAATGTGTTCTTGTGTTGTTCTGGTGTTTTAGAAGTGATACTTGGCGTTTAAAGTTATTATTTTTAGGTTTTCTCCTCTTTGTATTATATTTATTATCTTCAAGTGTCCGTAAGTCGTGATACAAGTTTATTTCAGTTAACCTACCTAGAACAATTGTGTATTGTGAAATTATAGAGGTTAAGGTACCCATATTCATTTATGTGGTACTTCATTAATTTACTGTTTTGGAATGCCAAAGATAAAGGGTAGTAGAGCCGCTTTCTGTAAATTAACGAATAAGAGCAGAAAGGGGAAGACAGATACTTCAGTTGAAGTAAATCAGGAAGTAACTGAGCCTCTAGCAATGTAAAAGAAAAACATAAGCCTTTCTAAATTGGAGGTGCAATGCAGTACCTATATACCAGAGGAGGATGTAGGTGAGAGCAAATATATTATTTTAGATTTTGGCCAGTTGAAAGAACTGATAACAGATTTAGCATGCCCACATTGTTTCCACAAACACTGAACAGAAAATGCTTGACATCTCTGGTTTTGCTTCTTAATTAGCAATGGAATGTGAAAATAGACTACTATTTCAGTAAATACATGTAAAACCTAAGACTCAAGAGGCTAATAGGAGGGAAGAAAGTGTAAGTTACAGTGCTGGAGCTTTCTAAGATAAACAAATTATATATTTTTCATGTAAACTACACGCAAATCTTTAAAGCCATTTTTCTCAAGTTCATTTTTTTTTTTTTTGTTATTTTTCCATATTCAAAATCTATCTTCTCCCAAAATATTACAGCTATAGCTCTGAAAATTTTACACAATACGCTTCAAAAGCTGTGCAACAAACTTATATATCGGAATTTCGATATTGGTCACAGTTTAATTTTTAAAAAATAATTACTATGATAAAGCACTGATTTTTGGAGGTTTTTTCACCTTGACACATAAAATAATTTTTTGAAAAATAACTATGCAGAATTTCAGAAATCCGATCCTTTAATTTGTTACCAAGGTATTAAGGAATTTAATTGTATCGACATGAGATTTATTGTGCAATATCTGTCAAAGGAGATAGATTTTGATTTTAGGTAATAACATTGCATAAATTAATTCTTATATCAAGAATGCAGTTACATATTAGAATGAAAACTGGTACACACACTTCTTTAGTTACTAGTAATATCTGTACAAAAAATTGAGGCTCTAGCTTTTAGCACTTCGGTCCCCCCCTTAACAGAGAAAAACTCAAACTCTCCTAATAAATAACTAAAACTTTCTATGGAGTTATAAACACAACACAAATGTTTTACCTCACGAAGTTTTCCCAAGGCTTAAAGTCACAACTGAATAACTAATATTATTTAAAATTTATTTAAAAATATGTTCCTTAACAAATTTAATTTCCAGTTCAATATGGAACACAAATATGATATGCTACTTAATGATTATGAAAATGCCATCGTAGGGTTAACATAGGTTAAATCAGGCCCTTAAAATACATAAACCATTAACGATTAAATCCACAATATACCTATGCAATAGTTACATATACTTTATATTCATATATTCGTATACAAATGATTACTCCCCTTTTCTCTACGTCACTTCCTATCTCTCGCTTACTCTTTTACTGCGTCTGTTTTAGCTCTCCACTTCACTGCCTCTATCCACTCCCATTTTTTCCTTCATTTCCAGTTTCTCCTGGGTGCTTATACGTGAAGCAGACAATACACTCTTGTCCTCCTCTACTCTTGTATACAAGTTATTCTTACAAACCTTTACTTCTCTATCCACTCAATGTTCAGTCGATATAAACATTATCTCATAGCTAATGTTCTTGTAGATGCAAGGTAATGTGGGAGTAGAGTAGGCTTTAAGCATTGTCAAATGTTTTAAGAATTTGTTGCTATGTGAAGGCTTTAACATTTCGTTCAAAAGGTAAAAAAAAAAAAATAATAATAATAATAATAAATAACGACTTACATTTGAAGGAATTATACCGAAGTATTGACAAATAACAAGGAATATCTATAACATTGTTTACTTCACAAAAAATATGTTTGAATAAATTGTGTGTTTTAATGAGCTCCACTTTTTTGTGTAGTAAGATTTCGTCCATCTCTTACAGTCTACCATTTATGGAAAAGTCATCCAGAATAAAGAGCTCTTCTGAGGAGATTTCCCGAAAGTTCAAGATATACATTATATTTCTCATGAAAATATGTTAAACATGTAGTATTTTAATAAAATAATTAAAATCAATTTTTGAGAATATAAAAAAAAAATCGAAAAACATTCTACTCGTATATCAAGGGGGGTTTTGACTGGGGGATTTTCTTGAAATCTTCGTATCTCCCCTAGAAGATGCTGAATTTAAATACCAATTTTTGGTATTTAACCGACATTTCGTTTTTGAGTTATGCTTTCTCAGATGATTCACACACAAATACACACACATTAAGAACGTTTTATTCAATGACACCAACAAAATCTTGATATCGAATAATGTAATACCTACTTCTCCTGCTTACTACAGTAGTACAGAAAGTTTAAATCTGCTTTAAAATAAATTACTACCTAAGCGAATTTATAACAACGAGCCATTTATTTGAGGTTAAAATGCAAAAGAAGGACAAGTCAAACTGTCGTATTTGATGGAACAGTAGGCATTCTATTTTATTAAATTATCAGTACAATTTAAGGTAGTACTTGATTATGCACCAGTTCCTTTTTACTTCAGTTTGAGGTTTGAGTTGCAATATGCAATAGCTACCTTGTATATATATTTTAACACAAAGATTTCTTATTGTTTGCAATCAAAGACTCGTACTTTGGAATGTTTCTCTCTAATGATACAAGACAAGCAGGTTTAAAACATACATTATCATTTGAATGTAATTCTAAATGATTAACACAAAACTTTTTACACAGTAAAATCACTGAAGCGGAAGACATTGCTTGATACCCTTCATTTTTTCGAACAGTTACACACGTGACACAGTTTATTATATGTTAGCATCAGTATGAAACATTTTCTTACCATATTGAGGTATGGACTCTGCTCGAATACTTTGTTTTGCATAAAGCATTTTTTTCTGAACTCATTTGCGACTTCCAGGAAATTTTCATGTGAAACTTCAGTCTGCAGTTTTGTTATGCAAATTACTAATATAAAGGGCACATTTAAATACCTGCTTTTAGTATAACATTATGCTATACGTAAAGGTTGATGGTACGTAAAGGTTGATACAGAAATTATATATCATTGAATAAATTAGAACCTATAATAAAGTTAAAATTAATACCTATTTTGTGAATCTGTGTTAAATATTAACGGGTTGTAGGTTTGGCAATAGATTATGAGTAGTTACATTTATGCGCAGAGGATCTACTCAAACGTCCGTAGACCCTGGCCTCCCTCTACCCGGGAGCGATGGATATCTCCGGGGCTTTTTCCATAGGGCAATACCTGTTTTCCTAAAGAGCAACCCCCACCCCCGTCGACAACAATGTCAAGACGGTATGGAAGTGGATAGGCCACTTACGCGCGTCAACTCCGCAGGGAAGACTAGTGAAAACCTCGGTAGGGCCACCTGGTGATCTAGCACACCTATTAGCTCTGCAGGCTAATACCCGGAACATATGAGGAAACACTCTACACCCTCCGGACAGCCGTAGCCTTGCCGGAGGTACCCGATTTCCCGCGGGTGTCGGGAACACACTGCCCCCTCGAGTCCAACCCAATCCGAACAACTCCCCGACGGGAGGGGCTCGGCAGTTCGGCCCGAGGTTCCTCTGGTAACGTCAGAGGTACCACGAGTGCTAAGGGTCCGCAGCGCTCGCACCACAGCAGCTGAAGGGGACGGGTCCCCTCCCCTACGGGAAGATTATGAGTACAGTTGAGTCCAGAGGTTCTACTCCCATCAGTCCTGGACCCGTAGGACCAAGACCCAGGCCTCTTTCAACCAGGGAGTATGCGAGCTGTCCCAAAGGGCGCCCGGCGTCCTCCGTGTGGCTTTCCATAGGACAAGACCTGGGTTACTAACAAGCCCCCCCCCCATCTGGTCCAAGGACACAAGACGGGATGGAAGTGGATACGCCACTTACGCGCGCCAACACCAAAAGGCGAAGGCTACCGATATGACCTCGGTGGGGACGCCTGGCGATTTAGCACACCTACTAGCTCTGCAGGCTAGTACCCGGGAATATTGATGGGTTCCCTCAACCCCGTCCGGAGACATACCCGATCACTCACAGGTATCGGGAACCACTGCCCCCTCGAGACCAACCCAATCCGAACAACTCCCAGAGAGAGGGGCTCGGCAGTTCGGTCCGAGGTTCCTCTAGTAACGTCAGAGGTACCACGAGTGCTAGGGGTCCGCAGCGCTCGCACCTCAGCAGCTGAAGGGGACGGATTTCCTCCCCTATACAGTTTGGCTCGGAGTAAGATGACATTAAGTATGGTAATTAGTGACGGCTGGTTTTCACACAAATTCGTAATAGTTCGGGCGGTTACGCCATTGAGAGGGTAAGGTCACTATTCAAATTTGCAGATTAGGTATGGTAGGCTAGATTGGGATTATTGGAGTATGAAATAGGAGTTCTATAAATTTATAAACGGACTCTGAGTTGTAAAACAGCAAGTATCAGGAAAATAGAAATGAGATGGCAACATGGATTAGAAGCCTGTAATTGGTGTCTTAGAGTCACTGCCATAAGGGGAGGTTATTAAGAGAAATTTGAAGCTTAATAGTACATCCTGGACATAATCTAAGATTCCTCTGTTGTTTGATCTTGTGGAAGAAGATGTAGCTGGATCAGGCGTCATTCTTGCCTCAAAGACTAAACCGCGTGTTATTGTTGGTAGAAGATTCAAGTACTTTAACACCGGGCTTTAAGATAATATAGATATTGCCTCATAAGTCATGTCATTTTTTAAGAAAAAAATTATTTGAAATGTGTGATAAGAATTTAACTAATTTTCAAAGTATATACCATGTGCGGTAAAAATTAGTTCGTTATTTAACATGGTGATATATCTTTATATGTTGGAAGAGAATTGTCAAATTTATATTTTCGTAACTGAATTAAATATATTACGCAACAGAGTTGATTTATCTGAAATGCGTGCTAATTCTTAAACGAAGTAAAGAGGAGGTTCCTTTGCTCAGAAGCCCGCATTGCATATGACACCATAGCACGTGCTTTAGCGGTAGTGACGACATATTTGTTTATATGACTTTTATCACTGACCTTGTTTTGAACTGGATTAGTCATGTATCGCCATTTGAAGGTGTGTTGTGTCGAGTGCGAGAGCTAGATTATTTTATTGATCGTTTATTGCGCGTGTGCTTATTACATGTATAGTGGCAGAGTCTACCGTCAGTTATTCGCTGAAGCATCGCAAGGAAAACCCTTTACAAAGAGGCGAAAAAAGAATTGTGTTGCATGTGTTTAATGCACTCACAGAGAAGAATCCGTCTTTGTCAGTGAGAGAAGTCGAACAGCTGTGCTCTGAACTTATAGGTGTGAGTGTTAGATGCGTAGGAACATCGCAACATGAAATTGATACAACAGGAAAAGTTGTATCAATCAAATATCGCCCTCCAGGGGCGATATTGCTGTGCGGCGAAGACGTTATTTAAGGACAATCAGATCGTACCGGGATACAAATCGCAAAATATACTACCTTGACGAGACTTGGGTGAATGAAGAACACACAACAAGTATTGCGTGACAGGACTTTTAAGACTGAAAGACAAGCATTTTTGTAAGGTATATGTGCTGGTTAAAAAAAAAAAAAAAAAAAAATCCCAGTGAAAAAGGCTGAAGGCCTTTCATTATAAACTTGTTTCAGTTTCAACTTGCTCAGTTTCATTATAAACTTCATTATTTTTGCATGCCTTCATATTCTTATTTGTATGATTTTATCTATCTTCCTGACAATTATTATGACGTTTACTGCAGGTTTTAATGTGACGGGAAGGCAACGCCTATGGCCTATGGCGCGAAAGCATTAGCCAGTTAGGGTGAGGGGGAAGGAAGTTGCACGCGGAGTGATACATGTCAGCGGGGCAAGGTTATATGAAACAGAGAAAATATTAGTCATGTCATCCTGTAAATAGTCAAACTAAAGAAACCCAATAAGTTTTCCAAAACGCCAAAATCAGAACCGACTTTACTTATGAGACAATCTAATATTTTCCATTGGTTGGCAACTTCTCCATTATAGTGAATACTCTATCCTTTCTATGAATAATACACACCCATGCATATCCTAAGATAGGTAATTTTGTTAAAGTGCGAAGAAGTGTTACCGCTGCAGGGTGAAGTTCATATTGTCGATTAAAAAGAAATAGGAGAAGCGGGTTTAGTAAATTGCGAACTAGCCATAGATAAGTTGAAACTGGGAATATAGGTAAATTTCTACTTACTCAATAGTCTCCCTTTATGGTTAGTACTGTGTAATTTGAAAGAAAAAAACGCTTACTGTGCCACCCTGGGGAACATTTTAATAGAAACTTCAAGAAAACAAACTCCTTTTCACTTTCTTTCAAACTTGAGAGTAGCACATTTAAACAATCTTGTATTACATATTAGATACCTGTATTACAGTTTTTTTTCTTCTAAAAACGTATGTCTTATCAAAAAAATATGTGCTGCGTCATGAAATATTAGCTCTAGTATGTATTTAAAATACCACATAGGGACCAAAGTACCCCAAGTTTCATAGTAGCCTGATTGGTCATTCTTGATTAAAGTGGTAACATTCATACATAAACATACACCTACATATAAACAAAAAACTTAGGAACGCAGTTTATGGCTTCATGGTAGTCCATATTATTAGTTATTCTCCAAAAACAAAACAGAAACTGAAAAGTTTTACTTCAGTTATACTTTGCCTTGCTATATGTTGTTTCTTAGGGCTTCTAATTTGTAAACTTCGTGAGAGAGTACAAATTTCGTTGTTGCCCGAAGTGTTTAGCTTCGGTGTAACAAGGATGACCGCCCGGATTCTCATTAAGACGCAATAATGAGCTGCCCTCTGACCTTCGCGGCGAAGCAACCCAAGCATGCGCCGTGGTGCGGAACAGACGACGAGAAGGGGTGCATTTGATTTATGGTTGCTTCGCCCCTCCTTCACAAACTTCCCTAACGGGGTTTCGCGATGTGTATATGGCAAAGGCTGCCGTTTGGGAGAAAAGTCAGGTAATTTGAACGGTGTTTGAAAACACTACAATCCTTCAAGACGACGTTTTAGATATTCATTACCATAAAGCTCTCATTTATTTATTTTATCATTCGATAATGTCTTACGGTTAATAATAGAAGACTAAAATACCAACAGAAATAATTTATGTTGACATTCGAAATGCCTCTTAGAGAAACAAAGATTTCTACAATTAAACTCGAAAACTATGAAAACATCAATTTGATGTTCCTATGTTAGATAATACATGCACAACATTTATATAAAACTAACTTTAGCTATGCAGACATTTGAAGTTGTTTGTGTTAACCATAACAATTGTCTTAATTTTAAAATATATCAACTTCTCGCCCGCCTCGGTAGCGTAGATGGTAGCATGTCTGCCTCACGTTCAAGAGGTCTCGAGTTCGAATCTCGGTCAGGGTGAGTTACCTGGATAAGGTTTTTCCGCTGTTTTCCCTTATCCTTCAAGACGAATGTCGGATAACTCTAAGCTCCATGGACCTTGGACTCATTTGAGCACCATTTCACCCAATCCATTCACCGTCCGATATAACAACGTTGGGGCGGACGTTAATTACAAAAATAATATATATATATATATATATATATATATATATATATATACCAATTTCTCTATGGTGATACTACTGCTCCTTCAGTTTTTCTTAAGCCTTTTCTTCATAACTTTTATTATAAAACTCACATGCTAGAATGTTTTCTGTGAACTTCATTTACTATCTCGCATACTCAGCATTGCACAAAGAGCCCGCCTCGGTAGCGTAGATGGTAGCGTGTCTGCCTCACGTTCAAGCGGTCCCGAGCTCGAATCTCAGTGAGGGTGAGTTACCTCGATAAGGCTTTTTCCGGAGTTTTCCCTTATCCTGAAAGACGAATTGTGAGTAACTCTAAGCTCTATGGACCCTGAGCTCATTTGAGCTTCATTTCACCCATTCCATTCATCGTCCGATATGACTTAACGTTGGAGGATATAAATTACAAACAAAAACTGCACTTTGCGGTTTAAACTTTTAATGACACTGTAACTACCTTAATTATTGTAGAATAAACTATACTTTTAATGGCAAATCCTCCCTACATCTTTAATACTGTAATTTACTAAAATACCTGTGATATTCTCAAGAACTAAAAAGTGCCCGACTTTGATGTATACTTAGTAGAATTAATATTTTATGACTTCCTTAACCTCCCAACAATCTTCCAATTCTAAATATTTAGTATAGTCTATCTACTTCACGTACACTTTCTTCCTGTGGTATTTGTAGTTCCTCAGCATTGTTTTTGCATAGACTTTTACCTGTTTTTATTTAATTTATTTTTGTTCTTTATAGTATACATTAAGAGTATTGTTTAATTTTTGCTTAAGCGTCCTCAATAATAAATTTAATACTGTAAAGATAGGCAAAGTGCAATCAAGTCTAACAGTAGAGATAAATTGCCAAATCACGAGCAATACTGTTTTTCAGCTAATTCATAATAAATATCAACTGAAAAGCTCCTGAAATTATTTTCCAAGACTGAATATAAGATACCTACAAGAGCATACGTCCCTTACGTAAGCGTTACCGATGTGAGGTGCCGCAGGCGGTGCACTTGTGACTCGCATTTCGGAGGTCGTGGGTTCGATCCCCCGCCGACCGTACTGCCTGACTTGAGCTTTTCCGTGGTTTTCTCCCTTGTCACTTAGACGAATGCAGGGATACTTTACTGCTCACCATTTCCATGTTCCCATCATCCCCTTCTTATCCACGGTTGTAGTACCAGGTGAAGGGTTCGGCGGGTTGCTGCTGGACGGTCGCTATGCACTCTTTAAAGGTTTTTCCCTGGTATCATTCCGGGTAAACAAAGTCAGGACCCCCGCTTTGCTGGGGGCCCTTGGTGGGACCACCAGGTGGAGGTGCTTGTAAAGGTCGAAAAGAGTGGCGTCGGATACATTCGTATAATAAACGTTGGGGACACCGTTCATACTTGCGCTGCTCATAACCCTTCTGGTCGCCTTTCGGAACCATCCCCTGAACCTTCCCTCCTAGGTAGCAGTACAAAGGTTCTTTTCCACATTAGCAGTTCAAAATGACTGCCCCACTTGCGAGTTGCACAAAGGAAGAACAGCATTGTCATACATTTTCTGAGCAGTGAAGAGACGAAACGTACTGAAATCCACAGCGAATGAAGGTCCAGTGAATTGATGTATGCCTATCAATACAGAAATGGAGTAGAAAGTTCGGAAATGGTGCGACTTCTGACAGATACTCTGCGCCTGGGCAAGGAACACCGCGTTGTGACACTAGAATCTACTGCAGCTGTTGAAGATATTGTGATGAAAATTACCGTGTCACAGTGGATTAAATAGCCGCACATCTAAACAATATTCATGGCTCAATCCATCATGATGTGCTTAAGTTTCACAAAGTATATGTATAAAGGATGCCAACGCTTTATACTCTTCCATATCCGAGATACTAATCATACCTCGCACCGAGTAAAACTGGGGGGCACTGGAGAAAGTGTGTTGTACAACAGAGAGACTATACAGAAAAACGATACTCCTGTGTTCCATATTTGTTCAGTAAAACAATTAGGGATATCATTTGATCTCTCCCCCATACATAAAAAGCAATCTGTAAGGTTTGGGTTTCTTGACACTTGGCTACCACTTCTACAGATTTAGATATACGCTGATCAGGCGTTTTAATGCTGAATCCTGCAGATATTTGCAGTATATGAATACAATTAAGGAAATAAATATCACAAGTGCAGGATCGGATTTTATTTTGTTTCGCTGCATCTTTTGTTTCCCGAATTCCTAAATCGTGATCATTTATATGCAATCCTTGGAACGAAATATGAGTGACATTTGGTTTAGTTTTAGAACATTTTCTGTGAAATAACAACAACAGTTTTCTACCCCATAACATCCTCAATGAAATACAAGGCCACCATAGCAAGTAGCTTCTCATACAAATCCAAAATGTTCACTTTCTCCATCATTCTGGATAAGTTTTTAATTATTGATAGGTAAACTGTAAGAGACAGACAAAATCTTACTACACAAACAATGTGTATTTCTTTAAAGCATAACATTTATGTCAAATAATATAGAGTTAACCGCTTACGAGATATCTCATATTATTGGTTTCTTCTGAGCACCATCCGCGCCATCTGTCTAGCATTGAAACCTAAAAGAACAACCGAGAGATGAGACGCATGCGGAATCAATAGGAAATTATGGAAAATACATAAATCGTGGAGAGAGAAACCACTCCAACATGTGCCTACCACCCAGGGAAAACCATGAAAAGCCCAAGTTCACTGTGAGCAGTCGGAAGTATATGAACCTAGAACTTCCTGAATACGATCCGTACACGATACTAGAGCTACTTCGTTAGGTTTCATTCACGAATAGTACTTAAAGTTTTGAAATGAAAGGTTGCGCACTTTTTAAATCTAACGGTAACTCTAGTGTGAGAACCGATGTTCTATAATTGCAACTATTTAACTTGACATTTTCCAATTTTACCAACTGAGTATGCTTCTGGTAAATACACACACTCTTAACCTATGCCTAAATAATTCTTGCTATTTTTGGGGACACCCTGCGATACTTTTCTGTCATGTCTTTCCTTTCTTCTCCTACGTGTTCCTTTTCTTATTATTTTGCTTTTGGCTGTTCATCTTCACCTGCTAAAGGCTACAACAGGAAAGCAAGTTTACACAACTTCGTTAATCTTATTGCGTGTTTCTCTTCTCATGTAACTTGTATGTGGTAGGTCTGTAAACTGTTTTAAAGGTTTGGTAAACACTTGAGTCGTAAAAGGTTGTTGCAGACGTCACTGGTGTCGAAAGCATTGTGGATATGGGGGTGACTCCTGGCGAAGATCTACAACAATCCTCTAATCTGATGTCTTCATACGATGTGTAGGTATTTTGATATAAAGGTATAGAATTCTGTATTTAGATCACGATAATCTATTAAAATAATGTTTAAATCTTCTTGAAACAGACCTACAAAGTAGGGCTGCTTGACCGTGTGGAATGGTTCAGGCGATAACGTCTGTGACCTGCATTCGTGAGGTGTGGGTTCGATTCCCAACAACGGACACTCTCCCTGCTGCTAGCCGATTGCTGGAGCTTCCTCAATTCACAGATTATTTTTCTTCCTTTTATTTCATTCCATTGTCAACTCACAGCTTTGGTTGGCAGCACGTGATTTGGGAAGATGTAGACAGATGGTACAGGTGCTTGCACTTTGCAAGGCTTCTTCCCTGGTCCCAAGTGAAACAGCTGCATGCCGATGGCCAGGCCGCTAGAGACGTTTCGCCACCCTTACTCTGGATAAGGAAATTCGGTGGTGCGCTGGGTAGCTATCTATAAACTTAAGGACTTCTGCACATCTCTGTGGCTCTGCTCTGTTCCCGCTCTCCACCGAGGGAGTCTTTCGTTGACTCATCTCTGCCCAGGGATAACTGCTCACATTAGATACGTACCAGCTTGCAGTGAACGAGGTGTTCCCCACATCATTTTGAGAGAATATTTGAGGGAAAAAAGAAGCAAGTAATACAAAATTTAAAGACATAAGAAGATAATATGAAGATTTTGAGACGCAAAAATGGTTCAACTAACAGAGACGATGTTAGTGGAAAAGAGGGAGGTATATAGACAACACCCATAAAGAAAAAGAAGAGATAGCATAGTTAAAAGAAGGAGTGAGGAGGTTGAAAGGTCACGGAAATGGACATTCACCAGGTGAATTCTTAAGAACCATACACTCTCATAAATGAAATATTAGACAAAAACTATAAGAAAATTTGGCACTGTTTAGAAAAACTAAAGCATAAATGGAAATGGACTAAAGAAAGAGGAAAGGAAGAGTAATTTATTATCTAATTCTGAAGGCAAGAAAAAAGTGCACATATTTATGTTTTGTATTGCTTATGTACAACTAGAATGACTTGTGATTCAGGAGGCCCAAGTTTCAAATCCAGAGGTGATTGGCCATGTTGGCCAAGGGTTTTTGGTTCAATTCTTTCCTTATATTTCAGGATTTTTTTTATTTATCCAGATTTATTGAACCCTATTTTATACAGTGGTATATTAGGGTTAGAGCTGATACATAAAACTATACAATTTTAACAAAAATATTTTAAATACTAGAAGGAAGAAAATATGTTTTAATTTGTTGCATATTAATTTAATCATACATTTCAGGATTCAAAGCCTAAACTGGTAGGTACTGATCTGCAAAGTTTGGAGACGGACATGCTCTGAGAAAATGCCTTACCCTAGCTTTCGCCACAGAACTCTATACTCGAAACTGCTTGTACGGATATGTAGGAGAACGTAAATGTGGTAATTACCTGGAAACATTAGAGATTCCGCCTGTGTTGCGCCTGCTTCCATCAGATCTAGTTGCCTTCTCTAAGTTCATCCCTCCTTCCCGGAGGCTACCTGATCAAATAGCCCAAATACTGGCCGCAGTGCTGAAAACTTCCATCTTTCCCAACCTACAACTTTACCTATGATAAAGAAAATATTTCATTTCACAGAAACATCCAAATACAATGTTTCGCCAAAAATATAGAGTTTGTCGTTTGAACCCCATAAATGATGTGCATGAGAGAGAGAGAGAGAGAGAGAGAGAGAGAGAGAGAGAGAGATACCTCAAGAATTTCATATATGATTCAGACACCTTCTAAGGATTCAAGACGTCGATAGTCGAAAAAATTCTCCCATCCCTCTTCAAAACATCCTTTGAATGAACAAATTTGTCTATTTTTCAATCGCTTTAAAGACTTTTTACTTAATGTTTTTGTGGTATTTGTATTATTAATGTAATTCTAATTTTGCTCTGTATTACTTCTTAGTTTTCTTTAAATGAGAAGTTATGGGACATACTTATATAACTTGCTATATGAAAAGACACAATATTAAAATACGATAGATATACGGACTGAACAAATGAATTTGTTTGGCATTAAGCATTTACAGAATACTTGCTGTTGTTTTGTTGTATTTTCCATCTTTTTTTAACTATCGCGTTCCTTCTAATTTCTATGTTTACTTTAACCAACAGTGACAGTGGCATTTTATAAAACAATACTGCTTCTGGACAACACAACACGAAAATATCCCATTAAAATGTAATGACTACCACCGTACTACCATTCTCTAATCTCATGACTCGGAATATAGTTTTCAAAACTATACATTGCAGTTGTGGGAATTTTAGTAATTCATAATCGGTACACGAGACTCTGGGCATACCAAGAGACCTTTTTCATTTCATTGTGAGGTCTACCCGAAAGTCCGAAGGCTCCGGCCTCTATCAACCCGGGAGCGATGGAAAACTCCGGGGCTATTTCCTTGGGGCAATACCTTGAGTTTAAAAAGCCCCCCATCTCAAAACGGGTGGAAGTTGACACGCCACTTATGCGCGTCAACCCCGCAGGGAAGATTACCGAACAACCTCGGTGGGGCCACCTGGTTATCTAGCACATCTTCTACTAGCTCTGAAGGCTAGTACCGTAACCTTTTAGGCAACCCTCTGCCCCCTCCGGGCGGCTGAAGCCTGGCTGGAGGTATCCGATCTCCCACGGGTATCAGGAACACACTGCCCCCTTGAGTCCAACCCAATCCGAATAACTCCCATTCGGGAGGGGTTCGAATGTTCAGCGCGAGGTTCCTCTGGTAACGTCAGAGGTACCACGAGTGCTAGGGGTTCGCAGCGCTCGCACTAAAGCAGATGAAAGGGACGGATCTCCTCCCCTACGGGGACCAAGAAACCTTCATTAAATATAAATGTCTCAAACCAAACCCAGAACCGCTCGCACAGTAATCAGATATTCTCCGACTGCGTTATGAAGTCACCTTTTTTTTCGACAATCCAGTCAATCACACAGTCTCCCCCGTATACGGCTATCATACGTAATGAATATCGCCCGGTTTAACACCTCGCTGTTCCTCAATTGTCGAATTTTGCAATGTGAACGTCAGGATGTCCTCACACGCATTGCCGCGTCAATTGGACGGAACTCATAACTTCCTGCTTTTCTCCTCTGTCATGTGTGGGCCCGCTCCTGCGCACAACCAGGCCATACTACATTCGCTACTACTAGATGTCGCACTACGTTATTCCAAAGCGGCATATCCAAATTTCAACCGGTTTTGGTTGTAAAGACTTCGTACCTCTTTATTTCAACACCCCTCGTAATATGTATACATGTTAAATATCTTAAACATATGGCACTAGAGTAAAATTTTTAGCCATTTTTGAGAAAGTCTAAACTAACGAAAACAAGTTATATTTCAAGGGTAGTTCAGCGGAGGGGATTTCCCATTGAAAATCGCTGAACTCAAATACTAAATTTGTTATTAAATCTTCTCAGTTTTGAGCTATGATGTTCACACACTCACACACACACACACACACACACACACACACACACACACACACACACACACACACACACACACATTTTCCTACAAATTCATGATTCGAGGAGTTTCATAACTATGTTCAGTGAAAGCCTTGGAATGTACTGTTGAACGCAATGCAATAATTCTTTTACTTACTGCAGATGCATAACTAATACGGAAAGTAAAATTTATGAAGCATTCAAACCAATTACATACATCTTAGAAATGTCTGATGCCAGGAAAAAGTTATTTATTTTTTCTTAAATCTTCATTTTTGTGCTTAAGTTTTCGTCTATTACAAAATTGTACAAAATTTCTCTGCATGAAGAGCCTCACAGGAGAGACACAAAATTCAAAATTCAGTTTGACGTGTGAATTTCAGGAATATATGGTACATTAATAAACATTCGTTTAATTCTTTTTTCAGAAAATTGAACATTTTGAAAAATTAAAGATTGATTTGGATGGGAGATTTGCTCAATCATTTTCGTATTTCGCATTGGGAAGACTGAATCTCCCCAAAATTGCCAGAATAATGTGCCGAAATTTCGTCCCGCAGGAGTTCTGTTGCATGCCACAGAGCTGTCGCTTTTAAGCACACACTTAAAAACCATCGGGACCTTGGGATCAATAGATCAGCGCCTAAGCCGCTCAGCCAGCAGACCGACTCCAAAGTAGCAATTTGGTAATTTATGGAACATTTTATATTTGAGTTGTGTTGTTCACTGACGCGTATGTCAGTATGTATTTGCAATCGATGTAAAATTTTTTGGTGAAATTCAATACTTGCTGTGTTTATCGTGAATTGGATGCGCCAATGAACGCAGGCCAACATTATATTGTTGAGTTAAAGGTCGCTGACACTTTAGCCGCTTTTCATCACGAGAACAATATAGCAATTCATGCCGTGCCTCCACATGTTGAACATTTCTATGAGTTCCAATGGTAACGGAAGTTGATTCAAAGGTCCATTGTTTAATTTTTTCCAAGCCAAGAAACTCATTGTTCTTCGCCAACTTGTTTGCCGAGCTTGTTTATAAACTACTTTCTTTAGTTTCCGGCGACTGGCCAACAATGCAAGCATTTAACTTTTGCTTCTGAACTGTGCAACAGGACCTCCCTCCAGCCGAGCTGCATTCTCTTTTTTTTTTTTTTTTTCATCCACAAAATCTGTTTATCTTAAATATGCTCTCATCACACCATTTCAGCTGTTCGTTATACTCGAAATTGCCACAGACAGAAGAATGTGTACTTACATATTTCGTTTGTAAAACGGTTCCTTGATACCCACAATGCACAACCAATAATGATGGTCGATCAGTTCAAGAAAAATATTGTTCTATTTTCGATGGCAACAAAGGTCTTGTTCCCGAATATACTGCGATGTTCTTTATAGTGAACTGAATATTTCCATTTCAAGCAGGAATAGGAACCGAGTCAGATTGTACCCTGCGCTGTAAGCACGAAGCGCTACTGAAAAATGCTATGTAGACATTTTGGCTGAATGTGACATTGGACTGCTAAAATGTGCTAGAAAATTACAACAAGAAAATTACAACTAAGACAAATTTTTGAACGAGATTATTTACTTTAAAGCATAGATGAACGAAATAAAATTCTAGGTATATCGTACAGAGTGTTGCTTAACAACCATATTCAAGAACCATTTCCCAACTTAGAAATTTTATTAAGAATATTTTTGTCAAACACTTAATCGGTTTTCCGTTGTTTAATGACTATGATACAATGAAGCACAAAATTAATACAATTTTGAGTCGAACTAATACTCAATGCTCCATTTATTGCTAGTATTTACCTAGAACGCGTTTCGTTAGGATCTTCCTAACATCATCAGCTGTTGTCGACTAATGGATGCCGGTTCAGTGAACTCCTCGGAGGTGATAGGTGCGTCTCTGTCGGTATCTTGATGAACTTGAAATTTGGATTTTCTTCAAAGGTAGTATCGAAATTAAACAATTTACTTTCATATTTCTTTATAAAGATTTTTTCCCACGTGGTTAATGCAGCTGGACCTTGGACACTTTTTAGTAAGTGAATTTCTCGTTCTATGTCACGATTTTCCTTCCAAAAATGGTACGCTACCGCCGATTTACCTATTTCTTTATTCCTGATGTTCCAAAAGTGCTCTTTAAGCCTAATGTTCACGTTTCTTTTTGTTTTTCCAATGAAGAATTTGTCACAGTCCTTGCAATTTATCCGGTACACTCCTGATTTTTTGCCTGTGGGTATCTCCTTTGTATTATGTAATTTCAAAAGGTGTTGTACACTAAATTTGTTCTGTGGGGCCAAAGTAATATTGTGTTCTTTGAAGACTTTTTGGAAAAGGTGTGTAGCTCTGGGATGATACGTAAATTTTCTGTATGCTGTTATCAACAGTTTAACTTACAGGCTGGTTAATATACCTTTAAACAAGATAGAATATAACAAAGAGTACAATAATATCATTCACATTGCAGAATACAATGGATACAGTGCTGAATTGGTCGACAAGAAAATAGATAAATTCAAAAGACAACTAAGATGCAAACAAGTAACTACTCTCTCCCCAATTAGCAATGAAACCTCATACAGAAAATTTACGTATCATCCCAGAGCTACACACCTTTTCCAAAAAGTCTTCAAAGAACACAATATTACTTTGGCCCCACAGAACAAATTTAGTGTACAACATCTTTTGAAATCACATAATACAAAGGAGATACCCACAGGCAAAAAATCAGGAGTGTACCGGATAAATTGCAAGGACTGTGACAAATTCTACATTGGAAAAACAAAAAGGAACGTGAACATTAGGCTTAAAGAGCACTTTAGGAACATCAGGAATAAAGAAATAGATAAATCGGCGGTAGCGTACCATTTTTGGAAGGAAAATCATGACATAGAACGAGAAATTCACTTACTAAAAAGTGTCCAAGGTCCAGCTGCATTAACCACGTGGGAAAAAATCTTTATAAAGAAATATGAAAGTAAATTGTTTAATTTCGATACTACCTTTGAAGAAAATCCAAATTTCAAGTTCATCAAGATACCGACAGAGACGCACCTATCACCTCCGAGGAGTTCACTGAACCGGCATCCATTAGTCGACAACAGCTGATGATGTTAGGAAGATCCTAACGAAACGCGTTCTAGGTAAATACTAGCAATAAATGGAGCATTGAGTATTAGTTCGACTCAAAATTGTATTAACTTAATCGGTTCTTTGCGAGCACTCGCTCTCACACTTTAAAAATTATTTACGGTCATTCATGTCACAAGTTTAAGCCAAAAGTTTACCAACCTACATTGCCAGCAACTAAATGACATCGTACGAACGTTAGCCAATACTGGTGCGGGCGCTGTTGCCAAACGTAGTAGGCATGTACTTGCGGTATCTCTGTACTACATTTTTTACACGCCAGTGGTAAATAATTTAATTGTATAAATAAAGATGAGAAATATGTGACGATTTAAAATGTAGCAAAACCTTACTTAAGTGTGAGTTGAAAGTATAATAGCCTTTCTTGTTTATTGTTTACTTTTTGGAAAGATAACTCAGAATGGTTAAGAGTTAGGAATAGGGAAGGAGAGTCTGTAAAAACATTGCTGCATAAATAAATAATTACCAGTGATCCAGAAAACATTATGGTATCTTAAATTTAACAAGCTGGGAAAAAGATATGCATTTACCACATTTTTAAATATTTAACACAAAATGTATGTGTATCTAATGCTCAGAATTTGATAAATCATTCTTCTTGCTTCGCAATATTTAAGTCATCTTGATTTTTGAGAATTTCACCTAACAATTGGGTGATCAATGTTCATTAAGTCACCTTTACTACATAAAAAGCATTGTGAGAGTCATTAATCCAATCTTGATCAAACGTCCACTCGGATAATCATGGCCTGTGAGTATTCTGAATATTGCACCAGATGATTTTCTAGGTAGATATGGAATTGTTTTAAATTTATTTTGGAGTCCCTTACAGTTAAGTTTTCATAAGTGTGTCATAATTGATCATGAGAATGTTTTTAATTAATCTTTTAACTGTTTCATATGGGATATTTTGTTTCATTGTTTCAGCTATTTTGGAACCCAACATATGCAATTGTTCATTTCCAAAAATTCCATAATGGGATAGAATCTATTGGATAACTATACATTTAAAGCCATTCCTGGTTAATCTACCCTTACAGAATTCTGGTTAGTAATTGGGGAAAATGAACAATGATTTAAACTCTCAAAGAACAGGGAAGAAACAGAAAGCATTGGCCAAAGGCAAATAAGACATTTCTAACAATGGCACCTAAGACATTATTATACAGCTGATTATGACTAATCTGTAAGTCAACAATCCTCCCTCAAATTCTCTCATTTGCAAGTACATACATATAGGGAAAAAATACAATATTTAAAAGAAAATATTACTCATACCTGTTGTTTGTATAGTGTGACCATCCAACAATCCCTAATAAATGTTACTACAAAAGATGGAACAAGCTTCTGCTTGGGAGTTGCTATGACCCAATAATTTGACTTTGTTTGAACCAATTCTACTTTCGTGATGGATATATTTTAAGTATGGTAAATGGTCAATGTCTGGTTGACAATGGAGGACAGTAGCCTCCAAAATATGTTCCGGGAAATTTAAAAGTAAGTGTTGTTTAGTGTCATTAATCGACTCACCCTTAAATTTAATTTATTACAAGGCTCTTTTCAACACTTCCATGAAAGAAAATGGTAAAATTACTCTTTAGTTTCTCATACATTTTAACACACCTCTTTTAAGTTTGCTTTACACATCAAAACCGTACCCACTGTTTGCACTTTTAAGCTCAACTTTTTTGCACTTCAAATGTTGTTCATCTCAGGAAACATCCTCTCCATGATGTGTGACTTCCAAGAATCACAAACATGAATTTTACAAGTTTGATAACATTCTGTAAGGAAATACGCTAAAATTCAAAATGGCAACCCATTTATTGCATACACTGAGAGAAGTATTGAACCTTAATCCTAAAAGCCTGTTACTTATTATGTATTGCTTTGCCATATAATTCATAAAAAACGTTGCCAAAATTTATTGAAATAATTTCTTTCTTTTTAATAGTATCATTAACAATTTTGAAATATTCAATTTTATTCCATTCTAGATCTTTCAATAAGTAGGCATGCTCAATGGAAATATTTAACTTCACAATACTGGTCTTTCCAGCCTTCTAAATATTTAAAATATTATCATAAAATGTGTCAACTTGCTTCTTGAAATTTCTAATGCTTAATTAGAAGCTTCTATTTTCTTTATTGCACTTTCAAAGGAAGAAAAGCCTTCTCTTTCTCTATTCAAAGTTTACTTTTATCTTAGTTCAAGCATGATTCAACAGACTTCACTATTGTCCTTCTATATTTCTAACAGTTTCATGAAACAAGATGCCAATCATGAATGAACCACTAATACATTTCACTGAAATCCTTCTCAAAAAGTACATACAAAATCCTTGGAGCATCTTCAATGATATAAAGTAAGATTTTATTCCCTGATAAATTTCTAATATTCTTGAACAAAGCTGTTAGGAGACTTAACTACCTTGTATTTACAAAATCCCAGAGACTTATTGGTCAGTTGCAAGCATCAGGAAGACAGTGAACAGGAAGCTGAACTACATTTCAAAGGAGTTCATACAAATTGATAACCACCTAGTTTATAACTTATGTGCCATAATCTCTATGGTATGTTTATGACTCTTGTTATTATAATCAAACAAACTGCAGCTCCTGCCGACAAACCATGTTTCTGTATTGAAATGTAACCAATTAGAAGAAGATGACTCAAAATAAATTGCCACAATGTCCGTTCTGTGGTACAGAAACCCTTGTGTATGGGCATTCTTTTTTAATAAAGGCACTGTCACTGGCCAAACCTAACCTGCCATTGTTAAGGAAATGACATGCCCCAAATGGTGGAAGATGTGCTGATGTAACTTTCCTCCCCAATTCCATTTCATGTTTGTAGGTAATGTCTGTCTACGAGCTGATGATCCCAGGGGAATGAAGAGGAGAGGGTACATTCCAAATATCTAATCTGAGGTTTATAAATATCTATGCAAAACATCTGCTTCACTTTCGTACCTATTTTGAGGACATGTTTAGCAAATCATCGTTTGCATCTACGGCTCTTATGCGACTGATGCTTGATCCAGCGGTGTGGGTAATTCTGGGGTTGCTGCTGCCATCTGTTGATTTAGTGATGAACTTAAATGTGGGATTATCTTCTGGCGGGATTTCAAAGTTCATTAGTTGGTTTTTATGTTTTTCTATGTATATCCTCTCCCATATGACGAGTTCACTATGTTTTTGTACGTATTTTAGTAATTCTGTGCTATCTTCAATTTCATGATTTTCAGACCAGAAATGAGCTGCTATTGCGGACTTATCAATATTTTTGTATCTTAAGTGCCTGAAGTGTTCTTTCTTTCTAGTGCCTATGTTTCTTTTTGTCCTCCCTATGTAAATTTTTTCACAGTCATACATAGGGAGGACAAAAAGAAACATAGGCACTAAAAAGAAAGAACACTTCAGGCACTTAAGATACAAAAATATTGATAAGTCCGCAATAGCAGCTCATTTCTGGTCTGAAAATCATGAAATTGAAGATAGCACAGAATTACTAAAATACGTACAAAAACATAGTGAACTCGTCATATGGGAGAGGATATACATAGAAAAACATAAAAACCAACTAATGAACTTTGAAATCCCGCCAGAAGATAATAATCCCACATTTAAGTTCATCACTAAATCAACAGATGGCAGCAGCAACCCCAGAATTACCCACACCGCTGGATCAAGCTTCAGTCGCATAAGAGCCGTAGATGCAAACGATGATTTGCGAAACATGTCCTCAAAATAGGTACGAAAGTGAAGCAGATGTGTAAAAAATACGACTCATCTAAAAATTAATAATTTTTCGCTTCACTGTGGTGTTCCAATACAGTTAAATCTCGATAGATCTATGCAAAAGTTGTTTTGCTTCAGGTGTTGCCCAGCTACTCCTCCAATGTTATTGACGTTATGTTTACTCACTGCTAATTTCTCTTAGTTTCAACTGTAACATCATATGAGTCACTAGTGTTATGTCAGAATTAAAAAAAAGAAAAAAAAAAGAAGAGTTCTACATTCTGAGGGTAGGGGAATAAGTAGGAAAGTAATTGAGAGATGTGAAGAGGAAACTAGGAACAAATATATAAAACTTCCAGTGAGCAACTACAAGAGCTGCTGTTCAAAATGGAATTTCTGAAACAACAATCAAAAGAATTTTCAAACAGGTGCAAGATTTAAGTGCAAGTGGCGAAAAGAGTGTTCTAATGATCCCAGGGAAACACTGAAAAACAAGACATGCACACTCTGTAGAAAATGTGGATGACTTGACAGGTGTGTGATTTGGAGAATTAAACATGACTTTTATGTTGTCGAAAAGTATGTTCCTATTCTAAATAAATTGCTACCTGTTGTTCAAGAGAAGATAAATTTTTCATGGGGCCAAAGTTCAGCTTGGAAAGTAATTTCAGAGCTGGGATTTAAATAAAAGAAATGTCAGAACAAAGGAAAGGTATACAAATATAATAATTTGTAACTTAAAACTTCATTTATCTTATAAGAAATGATGAAACTTGTCTTATAAATTGAACAGGACCACGATTTTGTGAAAATTCTTCCACATCGCCAGCCAGTATCCAGAAAGGTACTTAAGAATGCCTTCATATCACTGCTCGGCATCACGATTATTTGATCAAAATAAAACATTTGTGAGAAAATGGGAGAAGTATTTTTTATATTGATAAAAGCTGTGTGGAATAGCAACATCACTTTCAGCAAGTGCTGGCAAAGTGAGGAGGAATTTGGCATCCATGCAAAAATGAATTCAGGAAATAGGTTGATACTAGTTCATGTAAGTAGTGTAAACGGGTTCTTGGAAAACTCTCTTCTCAGACAACTGCAGGCGGCTACCATGGACAAATCAACCATGTGAACTTTGAAAAATGGAACCAAGAAAAGCTAGCTCCTGATTTGCCCCCTGATTTGGTGTTAGTGCTCCATATCACAGTGTAGAAGAAGATAAATGCCCACCCAGGAGTACTGTGAAATCTATTATGATAGTGTGGTTGCAGAATAAAGGGATCTAGTGTGACAGTTCTATGTGCAAAACAGAACTCTACAGGCTGACTGAAACAAAGAAACCCAAAGAGAAAGTTTTTAAAGTTATGCCTTTTTGGTTTCATTGGGTCTCACTGTCGTTCACTTGCTGCCAATTTATATTTGTGATCTAAATCCTATAGAACTAGCATGGGCCAAAATGAAACGAACTGTTAGAAAAAGAAAAGATCCTTACAGAAATTGCATGATACAATACTTGAAGGTATATCACTTGTGACCGAAAAAGACAGGCAGGATTTTTGTAAACATATAGAAAAGGTAGAAAATATTACTGGGAAAAGATGGTGTAGTTAAAAACATTGATAGTATTGTGATTTCACTGGGAGATGTCAGCGATTCTACTTCCTCCTCTTTCTTTTCCTGCTGCGAAAATGAATCTGGCCCCGAAGAAGAGCTGGCTACTCCACTTGCTTGAGATGAGCATATGGTTTTTATACGATAAACTTATTGCACGAAGTGAATAACTGTATAACATTTAAGTTTCGCTATTTTGAGCGACTTCTTTGCTTTAATTTGGCGTGAGTACACATTCCAAAGTTGCTACTGGTGTCGTTATTGCATCCGGAACCACATCTCTAGTTTCAGATATCTCTATAGCTAAAATTGTTTACTTCATTCATTCCTGCCAGGGGCCAGGAGCTGATGGACAAACTGTACCTAAATGTCATCATACCAGTACAGTGAATCACCTGTAGAGGGTGAGAATTGCAATGCTGCTCTGGCCTCCATGCTTACCTGAGCTTGCACTATGAGGCTTTTTATTTTTAGTGGACATATGTGAAAGGTGCAGTTTATGTTCTTCCATTGTCACAGAACATAAGACAATATACAGCAATACATCCATGGTGAAGCAGAGCAGATATTTGACAATACATTGACATGCATGACAGGAACTGGAAGTGTTTAATCTGCCAAGTTAGCCAGGATGCTCATATTTAATGTTCAGCAATCTTATAAACGCATTCTATTATTTCCAGTTTTCTTTTGTTTGAATATACCTTTCCAATAACAGATAGAGCAAATTTACTTTTGAATAACCCTACATTATAGTATTATTTCTTTGGAATAAAATAAGCAATGGTCATATCTGCTACTGATATGAATAATAAAATGGAAAGCAAATGTCATTTGTTATAATTATCCTCTTGACACACTTTCACTTGCATATAATTCAACCAACAAAATTCAGGTAAATACTCACTTTGAGATTCAATACAGAAAGCCATATCATCTCTAATTTCCCATGAAAAAGTATCATCCCAATGTGTTAAAAAATATCACATATTGACTGTTCTTAGTTTTCTATTGCAGCACCTTTTTCCACACATGTGCCTACAGATAGCTCTGCCATTGAATAGTTTCTACAATGGAAGACCTCTGTGCACAATATTAATCCCTTATGCCATTCCTGACATAAGATTCAAATATGAGTTTCCTGTTTCACAGCTTAAATGCTTCCCATTTACTACGAATACCTACATGATTTTAATTCTCTTTTCAGCTGTGAACCAACTTTCAAAATAATAACATGGTCACTTAGTGCAGTTACAAGATCATTTCCACTTTGATAAAACTTGCATGCACATGCACAATTGGGATTATAGTTATTTTATATTTTCATAAAATATTCAAACTGTTTAAATCAAACATAATTAGCACCATAAATTAATCTCATGTTTATTAACTATTCTAGTCAGCCACAACATGGGTGCACTTGGAAGAGGGTGCCAATGTTTTGTTGACAGTGTGTAATGTCAGCAAGCTATTACAGGGCTATTGAAGGACAAGGTCATAGTAGGAATGAACAGTTACATAATGAAAACATATACTTCATTTGCAGGCCTCAGCCTCACTGATAAATTCAACTTGAAACTGTGGACGTTTTCTTTACTTGACTGCACTTCTGATACCCTGTTTACTTATTCTATGGTTTATTCCCTCTTCCCATTAAATGCACTCACACTGTGGTCAATAAGTACTTCTCCGAGAATCTGATATTACAGAAAATACTATTAAATACCAATATAAAATTATATTTCACTATAAGAATAATTTGTTTGTTGTTGGTTTTTTAAAATAAGCCTCCCAGCATTAGCATTGTTTGCATGAATAGTTTTAGAAGTTCAGAACGACAGTTTTCATGGTTACCAATGAAGTAATTTAACCTGAAAAATTCAACGCCAATGCCGGGATTTGAACCACAGCTCTCCCAGTTTCCATCCAGTTACTCTTAACCATTGAGCTACCATGGCCAACATGCCACCATGACACTGCATTCTCCAACTGACTTGTATGTTTCCCGGTGAACCACTAGGAGTTCTCGTATACAATCATATAAAAAGAGATATGCACTGTTTGTGACGACTTACTATACTGTAAGTACTTAAGTCTCAGGCTTCATAATTACCACTATTAGGTTAATTGATGGATATTAATCGTTCTTCCACATTAGCTGTGTGTAGGCTAAGATTTGGATAGATACAGCCAGACTGTAAAATTCAATGCCATAGGCGGGATTTGGACCACAGATCTCCTGGTCTCCATCCGGTTGCTCTCAACCATTGAGCTCATGACACTGACTACATGACACTGAATTCTCCAACTAACTTGTATGTTTCTCAATAAAACAATAAGGATTCTCATACACAATGAGATACACACTATTTGTGGCGACTTGCCCTCTTTGTCCTCAAACAAGCAATGTTGCACATTTCAGATGTAAACACTCGCAACAACTCATTTATAATTTGCTCGGACTCCAAAAGTTCATTATCCGCCGTAGGCAGTCCAACATTGACACATGTTATTGTAAATGAAATTAAGTTACTCTACAACAAAATCGAGGAGGGTAAAGAAGTCATTTTTATGTGGGTTCCTTCGCATGGGGGTATCCAAGGCAATGTAATTGTTATCTTGCTGCTAAAGAAGCTACTAAATAATACTGAAATTGCTACACCATTTATTGACTTTATTTCTTTCATAAAAACTAAATTATACCAAAAATGGAAGATAAATTGGCTCAAAATCCCAATAGTAAGCTTCATGAAATAACGTTCGCAAGCAAAATCAAGTCGTAATAACAAGAGTAAGAATAGGTCACACCAAACTAACTCACAGCTATCCTCTCGAGAACAAACAACCTTCGATCTGTACTGTGTGCAAGTGTGCACTAACTGTGAAGCACATCATCGATTGCCACCTTTACAACCAACAGCGTCAGTACCATGGTATTCCCAACAAGATCAAAGAAGCCCTTTCGTCGCCATCATTAAAGTCTTAAAAGACACTGGATTATTTTCAAAACTATGACTGTTGAAATATTAGTATTTTGCGTGTCTTTACAATCTTCACTATTGATCAATAATAATAAATGTAATCTGTAACATGTAAACCAGGAGTCGCGATAAGACTACATGGTTAAAGCAACTATAAACTACATAAAAAACAAAAAATGTTATGGTAGTTTCAGCTAATTTAATATTTTTCAAGTTGTTGATTTATATGAGAAATTGTGAATTTATATTTAAAATAAAAGGGTCATTATTAAAACTTTGGAAATTTTTCCCATACACCAGACAAAAGAATAAAATGTAGAATATCTCCGGAATTTTACAGATTAGTTGGTAACCCTGTAGAACTGCAATTAAATTCTATGCATTTTTATCCTTAAATCATGATTTCCTAGCTCTATTTTCTTAGGAAACCCTTGTTATTAAGTGAACTTTAACCAGTTTGCATAAATACTAAAATCTAAAACTTCTAGACTTTAGGGGATGGTTACTTAGAAAAACAAATCTGTTTTTCTCTTTGGGATTTTTATTATGCTTCCTATGTACAATAATAAACTTAGATTTACAATTTGAACCAACAGTAGCGCCATTTGTGAAAATTCATTTCTGAAAATGAATCAGTGTGTTTACATGCCATACAATTCTGTTAAACAATGACAACATTCAAGCATGGGAAAACAGTTACATTTATAAATTTTATTTCTAAATTACAGCGTAGAGTTTGATAATAGTCATCTGCATGGCAATTCTATCACAGTTCAGTATTATTAAGGATGCCAAAAACTGTTAAGAAAATTTAAAATTATTTAATATGCAACAAAAGATATTAGTTCATCTCCACAAAGCAGTAAGTACTAACTCTAAAATGATGGTTTCTAAAACATATAATTGTCACAATACAGAAATAGTATGCTTGTAACATAACACTGCCTGTGTAAGAAATTTGATTAAAGAGAACAAGGAAAAGTGAATTTCCATAAATAAAAGCACAGTTAATACTGATTGCAACTTAATAAAAAAATAACGAAAAAACACATTTTTGCCCAAAAGCTGCATAGCACAAAGATGTAACAAAATTAACTGAACACAGTTCAGAAACATGTGCCAAGTTTGGGACAGAGATATTTTGATCGTATTTCTTTCACACATTTTTGCCCAAAAGCTACATAGCACAAAGATGTAACAAAATTAACTGAACACAGTTCAGAAACATGTGCCAAGTTTGGGACAGAGATATTTTGATCGTATTTATTTCATTCTTCCATTTACTATGAAATGTGCATAAAGCTGAGATAAGTGAATTCAATTTAAAAGTATTTAATACTCATGATATCCGTGTTCATAAATGGAAATATAACAGAACATTATATAAAATATTTAAGAACCAATATATACTACACTTTCCAAGTTATGTGGAGATATTTTTATTCAAAATCAGTTATTTTTCAGGAGTTATTTGAGTACCACTGAAAAAGCAACTGAGTCTATATAGTCTTTTTTTGCCAGCTGATCAACAGTGAACATAAAGCAATTGGCAAAATTCTCCAGGAATTCTGCAAATGACTGTTTTTCAATACATTCTTATTCTGCAGCTATACTTCGAAGCACATATTTCACTGTGTAGGCAAATGCTGCAAAACCAATAATGACACAGATGTTGGTGATGGCACCATGGAGAGGACCTTGATCATGACCAAACTGATTCCGCAAGAGTGCTTGTACGTCATTTGTTGCCACTGTCTGGGGACTGTTCCTCGCTGCTCGTTCTGCTTCTTCCCTCCTTTCTAATTCAGTCTTGATGTTCTACAAAGTAGCAAAACATGTCAAATCAATTACAGAGTAGCCTTATTTAAATACACAAGGAACGTATCAGACCCTCATCAATCCAGATTGATTTTTGCTTACTTTGTTGATACAAAAACATGTGACTCTTTGATAAATATATATGGTTGTAATATTGGTACCATGTTGAAACCATTGTTGGTTATGTCATTTAATCTGAGTCGAGTATCAGCTGAGGATAGGAGCAAGAGCTCTTGAAACATGTCCTGTGAATAAACAGTGTGAGTGAAGCAATGTGTCAATATATTCTCGATTCAATTTTGTACTGACAAAGACTAGTTATCATGATCGGGGTCACAGTACAATAAAACTTAATATTATCTCCTCTACTTTTGAGTGATTGTTTTACTATTTTACATTAAAATTGCATTAATTTAGTAGATTGTTTCTGGACTGTTTGGATTTACATTAATCCAGGTTATCTTTGGTTCCACCAAGAGAGATAAATGAGGTTCTTGTGCAACTGAGATGAATTAAGATTGAATATTTGATCTGTATACATATAAAAAGTGTGTGCACCTTATAGCCTCCTACACTGCTGCACCACTACTGCATACATACTCATTAGGTCAAGTAAAAATACAAGCATTTTACTCCCGAGTGGAAGATGGAGCGGAAATTGTTTGGCCGAAGATAGTTTTAGAAATAACATTAATGAGCCTATTTTCTCATTTCCTTAGCAAAATAAAAAAAGAAACGTTGCACATATCATTTTTTAGGAGTAATGTAAACAATCTCCAATCAACAAGAGAAGGACTGGAAAATGTTAAAGGGGGGAGGGGCAATTTAACAATATACTGTAGGAATGACCTGTATTTTCAACAATTAAAAGGATTTTGTTTCTCTCAATCTTTAAAGGTTGCTAACAAAAAAATGATATGTAATGCTGTATGCAGTTAAAAAAATGCTGGACGTAACGCAATTTGGAGGTATGAATGGTAAATTTAGCATAATGAAATGCCTAATTCAAACTTCATATCTTTGATGATCAATGAGTTATATGAATATGCATTAATTTTTGCACACACAAGCAAACATGTGGCAATTATGGAAAATATAATTTTTGATGATTCATCAATAGAAAAGTAGTATTCTTTCTGATGGACACAGGCTATAAGTTGTTTTTCATTTCTTTATCTACTAAAAGGCTAAACAGAACTTATAAAGCCTGTTTAACAGAATATGAACAGTCATAAAAGAACTGAAAAACTATTTGTAGTCGGTTTATTGACACTTCGGAATCCATCGCTTCTGAAACTAGTCCCTCAATAATATAAAAATGTAAGTGACGAAGTGTCAATAAACCGACTACAAATATTTTTCAATTAATTTTGATATCACTGTTACTAAATTCCTCCAATCACGCATAGTCATAAAAGAACTTACATACTTGCAATGAATGCTTTGACCTTTCAGTGAGAAAAGTAGAAAATAGTTGTTACTATATGGAAAATGTAAAATGCCTGTAAAAATGACAAGAAAATGTAAAATGCCTGTAAAAATATGACAAAAGCCATGAATATAACAATCACAACAATCTACCTAGATCACGATTTAGAAAACGAGTAAAGAGAAGACAAAACAATTGCATCTGCCATGAGTTTTTTTTGTAATTTACGTCCTCCAACATTGTCATATCGGATGGTGAATGAATTGGGTGAAATGATGTTCAAATGAGTCCAGGGCCCATGTAGCTTAGAGTTATCCGACATTCGTCTTTTAGGATAAGGGAAAACCCCGGAAAAAACTTTATCCAGGTAACTCACCCTTACCAAGATTCGAACTCGGGATCTCTTGAACGTGAGGCAGGCATACTACCATCTACGCTATCGGGGCGGGCACCTGCCATTAGTGGTACAGTATGTAATATGATACATGTGAAACTTTTAAAGTAAAGTAATAAAATTTTACTGTATTTCCTGTATATCTACAACCATTGTCCATTACCAATGTAGTAACTTTCAAGAAAGTAAACGTACACATTCTGCGGGTCAGTATCTTTCAGGCGTTCCATTGCTAGAGGGTATGAAAACTAAATCGGCCATGTCCATAGATGTATAGTGACATGGTCAGCATTTTAACCTGTTACTCACTTCGAGGATTTCTATGGCTATATTAACCCAGTATGACAAAAGAATGACTTAATATCACAAAGCAAGTAGCAATTATTTTGCAGCTGAGCTATCAACTACATGGTGCTGGAGAGTATGCAAGAATACGGAAAAAAAAAATGGAATTATGATTTATATCTATGTTGTGTATAAGGAACATTCTATCAACTATTCTCATAGCTCAGGGGCAAAATGCAGACTGTGACAAGCGCGATGAGGCTTCATGAACACACCCTAAGAAGGGTGCATATTTTTTATTTCCAAATATTCTACTTTGTTAGACTCTATAACGAACTAATTTATAACAGTGTTCTTGCGGCTAAGCTGTCTCTACATGGCATTGCAGGATATAAAAGGAAATAGAAAATATGTTTAATGATGATTTTAAAAGAACCAAACTTTATATTTCTATATAAGCGAACCTCTAACAACAGCTCTCGTAGCTCATGCTGTATCAAGGGACTGAGCATTCATGGTTCAAACCCCAATTTGTGATAAAAATTTTCATCCCAACATTTTTAGTTTATTACTTTGTTGTTATGACAAACCAATTTACAGATGTTCTTTTATGGCCCAGTTATTACTATACAGCATTAGAAAATTTGAAAGAACTGGGAGAACTTCTAGTAAAATTTTCGCATGTGCAAGGAATACAAGATTCAAAAGGAGTAAAAAGTATGATTGTTTGCTGGATTCAAACTGTAAATCCCCTGCCACCTTCACACTATGTGCACTTTACCACTGAGCTATGACAACAGATGCTAGAACTTAAGTTATATACAACAAAGATGTTGGTTCTATAAATACCATCATTCCAAATGTTCTTCCTGTTGTTGCATATTTTCTAATGCCATGTAGCAATAACTGGGCTAAAAAGAACATCTGTAAATTATCGAGATTTAACTGTATGAGAACACCACAGTGAAGCAAAATAATTATTAATTTTTAGATGAGTCGTATTTATTACACATCTGCTTCACTTTCGTACCTATTTTGAGGACATGTTTCGCAAATCATCTTCTGCTCTTATGCGACTAAAGCTTGATCCAGTGGTGTGGGTAATTCTGGGCTTAAGCTGAACCACATCCTATTTTGAGGACATGTTTCGCAAATCATCGTTTGCATCTTCTGCTCTTATGCGACTAAAGCTTGATCCAGTGGTGTGGGTAATTCTGGAGTTGCTGCTGCCATCTGTTGATTTAGTGATGAACTTAAATGTGAGATTCTCTTCTGGCGGGATTTCAAAGTTCACTAGTTGGTTTTTATGTTTTTCTATGTATATTCTCTCCCATATGACGAGTTCACTATGTTTTTGTACGTATTTTAGTAATTCGGTGCTACCTTCAATTTCATGATTTTCAGACCAGAAATGAGCTGCTATTGCGGACTTATCAATATTTTTGTATCTTGAGTGCCTGAAGTGTTCTTTCTTTCGAGTGCCTATGTTTCTTTTTGTCCTCCCTATGTAAATTTTTTCAGTCTTTACACTTAATCTTGTAAATGCCTGACTTTTCCTCTGGTTTTATCTTATCAGTATTATTACTGTGAAGTAGGTTTTTAATGTTGTAATTGTTTTTTGGTGCCAATGTTATATTGTATTTCTTGAATACTTTTTGGAACTTGTTTTTGTGGCCCAGGGGTAGTAAGTAAATTTAGCAAATCTAATTTATTGTTTTATTGGTGTGAGAGCTGTGATCTGTTTTAATCTCTCTTGAAGTTTGAATGATCTTAGTTTTTTATCTACAAGGTTTTTTCCATATCCATTTTTAATTGCAGTTTTTAAGATTTGATGGTATTAGTTTTGATATTCTTGCTGGCTGAGGGGTAGATTTACTAATCTGTGTGTGAGACTGTTGATGGTGGCATGTTTGTGTGGAATTGGGTTGAAACTATTTGCTTTGATGTAATTATCTGTGTGTGTTGCTTTCCTATGGATACCAAATTCTAGTTTTTCATTGCTTTTTGTGATTTTAAGGTCCAAAAAAGGTAGAGTACAGTCCTCTTCAGGGCCAGAATTACCCACACCACTGGATCAAGCTTTAGTAGCATAAGAGCAGAAGATGCAAACGATGATTTGCGAAACATGTCCTCAAAATAGGTACGAAAGTGAAGCAGATGTGTAATAAATACGACTCATCTAAAACTTAATAATCTGTAAATTAGTTCATTACAAAAACCAAGTAACAAACTAAAAATGTTGGGATAAAATTTTTTATTGCAAATTGGAGTTCAAACCATGAACACTCAGTCCCCTTGATACAGTATCTACCTTATGCCTGAGCAACAAGAGCTGTTGTTAAAGGGCCGCTTATATACAAATATAGAGTTTGGTTCTATTAAAATCATCATTTAATGAGTTTTCCATTTCCGTTTATATTCTGCAATGCCATTTAGAGGCAGCTTAGTCGCAAGAGCACTGCTATAAGTTAGTTTGTTACAGAGTCTAACACAGTAAAATATTTGGACATAAAAAGCATGCCCACATGTTAGAGTTTGAACTGTGAAGCCACATCTCGCTTGTCACAGTCTGTGTTTTGCCAATGAGCTATGAGAGGAGTTGATAGAATGTTCCTTATACACAACAGATATTGGGTCTGTTAAAATCATAATTTCATGTATTTGCATACTCTCCAGTGCCACGTAGTTGATAGCTCCGCTACAACAGAATTGCTACTTGTTTTGTGATATTAAGTCAATCTTTCGTTATATAGCCACAGAAATATAATAGAAATAGAAATGGATTAATATAGCCATAGAAATCCTCAAAGTGAGTAACATGTTAAGAAGGTGAACACGACACTATACATCTACAAACATGGCCTATTTATTTGAAAGTAATGAGTCGTTAAAGTGATCCACTAAAACTCTGTATGGAAGAATTAGAGAGAACCATAAAAGAAGTCCAGATATTATCTGATATACAGAAATCTAAAGTCAAACCAGACCACCCAATATTACCGAGAATTTATGCGTTGCCGATAAAATGAGATAAAATGAGGCCCATAATCAACAACATAGACGCACCTACCTACAAGTTAGCCAAACATCTAGCACATACATTTGCATCACTGCCACAGTTCCATAGTATAGCCATTAAAAATTCATTAGAATTAGTAGACAGGATCTCAAAATTGCATTTGGACACAGAAGACAAACTAGTATCATTTGATATACCTCTCTTTTTCCCCAGTATTCCAACAGTTGAACTCATGTTACTGCTCAAGAAATGGCTCATACAAACTAACATTTCAGCAGAAGAAATAGAAAATCTCACAAAACTTATTTATGCATACATAAAAATTTCTTTACATTCAACGGTAAATTCTATCAACAGACCTCGGACCTAACAATGGGCAATCCACTTTCACCTTTCCTAGCCAACCTCTTTATGAGCTACTTTGAAACATATTACATCATCCTTCCCATACATCTTCAAATACTGGTACAGGTATGTTGATGATATTTTTGCCATTGTTCCACACAAATTCATACAAGATTCCTTAAAACTATTGAACATACAGAATAGAGCAATAAAGTTCACAATAGAGATAGAAAAAGATGGCTACTTACCTTTCTGAGATTTGAAGATAATCCATGAATTAAATAACATTTATTTTGGCATCTACAGGAAGCCAACACAAACAGATAATTACATCAAGAATGACAGTTACAACCCTACACCCCACAAACATGCAGTTTTGGACAGCTTAGCATATAGACTAGTCAACATCCCATTGAAAAAGAATGAATACAACAAAGAATATAACCACATGATTAACATAGCTGCAATTAATGGATACAGTAAACAATTAATAGATAAGAAAATTTGGAAATTCAAGAAACAGAAACACATATTCGATACCACAAAATTAACAGAATCAAAAACCAAGACATAGTTCAGGAAATTCACATATCATCCCAGAATGCATCATAAATTCAACAAGATATTCAAGAAGTACAACATCACCCTAGCCCCAATAAATAAATTCAATTTAAAAAACTTATTATGCAACAACCTGAAAGACCCAGTACCTGAAAACCAGAAATCAGGTATATACAAAATCAACTGCTCAGATTGCAATAAGTTCTACATAGGAAAACCCAAAAGAAGTTTACATATTAGGTTACAGGAGCATACGAGATGCATGAAATACAAACAAAAAATCAGCAATAGCTCACCATTTTTGGTCTACCAATCATGAAATTGTACCAAATATAAAACTATTAAAAAAGTAATGCAGCCGAACTCGATGTTTGGGAAAAATTGCTAATTATAAAAAACAAACAGTATACTTTAAATTTTGAATTGCCTCCTGAAAACTCTCTTTGGAATATATCGAGATTTAACTGTATTGGAACACCACAGTGAAGCGAAATAATTATTAATTTATAGATGAGTCAAATTTATTACACATCTGCTTCACTTTCGTACCTATTTTGAGGACATGTTTCGCAAATCATCGTTTGCATCTTCTGCTCTTATACGACTAAAGCTTGATCCAGTGGTGTGGTGGGTGTGAGTAATTCTGGAGTTGCTGCTGCCATCTGTTGATTTAGTGATGAACTTAAATGTGGGATTCTCTTCTGGCGGGATTTCAAAGTTCATTAGTTGGTTTTTATGCTTTTCTATGTATATTCTCTCCCATATGACGAGTTCACTATGTTTTTGTACGTATTTTAGTAATTCTGTGCTATCTTCAATTTCACGATTTTCAGACCAGAAATGAGCTGCTATTGCGGACTTATCAATATTTTTGTATCCTAAGTGCCTGAAGTGTTCTTTCTTTCTAAAGCCTATGTTTCTTTTTGTTCTCCCTATGTAAATTTTTTCACAGTCTTTACACTTAATCTTGTAAATGCCTGACTTTTCCTCTGGTTTTATCTTATCAGTATTATTACTGTGAAGTAGGTTTTTAATGTTGTAATTGTTTTTTGGTGCCAATGTTATATTGTATTTCTTGAATATTTTTTGGAACTTTTTTGTGGCCCAGGGGTGGTAAGTAAATTTAGCAAATCTAATTTCTTGTTTTATTGGTGTGAGAGCTGTGATCTGTTTTAATCTCTTTTGAAGTTTGAATGATTTTAGTTTTTTATCTACAAGGTTTTTTCCATATCCATTTTTAATTGCAGTTTTTAAGATTTGATGATATTCGTTTTGATATTCTTGCTGGCTGAGGGGTAGATTTACTAATCTGTGTGTGAGACTGTTGATGGTGGCATGTTTGTGTGGAATTGGGTTGAAACTATTTGCTTTGATGTAATTATCTGTGTGTGTTGCTTTTCTATGGATACCAAATTCTAGTTTTTCATTGCTTTTTGTGATTTTAAGGTCCAAAAAAGGTAGAGTACAGTCCTCTTCAGTTTCCGCTGTGAATTGTATGCTGGGTTCTTGCAGGTTGAGTAGTTTCAAAGCATCATCTATTTGTTTGTAGGGCACTATTGCAAAGATGTCGTCTACGTATCTGTACCATGTTTTAAAAATATAAGGGAAGGCTTTAGTTATATGTGTTTCAAAAAAGCTCATGTATAGATTGGCCAAAAATGGTGATAGCGGGCTTCCCATAGCTAGTCCTGAAATTTGTTTATAATATTTTCCATCGAAGACAAAATAATTTTGATGTATACATATTTCAGTCATTGCCAAATATTCTTCTATTGCATTGGCATCTAGGTTTATAGAGTTTAGCCATTTTTTCAGTTGAATCAAAAGTTTGTCTAATGGAATGCTAGGGAAGAGGGAGCGGACATCAAAGGATACTAAAGTGTCATGAGGTTTTAGTTTAAGATTTTGAATTTTTTCTACCAGGTCTAAAGAGTTTTTTATGCTCAGAGTATGGAATTGTGGAAAGGACTGAAATTTTTTGGATAGCCATTTTGCCAGAAGGTAAGTAGGAGTGTTTATATTATTTACAATGGGTCTCATGGGTATGTTGGGTTTGTATATTTTAGGTAAACCATATAGTCTTGCAAGGGTAGGGTTATCCGGTTTGATAGTTTTTTGTTCTGCAGTTGTTAAAATTTTACTATTAATGATGGTTTTTTTGTACATCTTTTATGCATCTGTTGAGTGGTTGTAGTAACTCTAACATTTTTTCCTTGTATGTAGCTGTATCTAAGATTACTATTTTGTTCCCTTTATCAGCCCTTGAGAAGATTACATCCTTTTTCCTTAAAGATTTAATTATCTTAATTTGTTTCAAATGTTTTCCTGGTTTTTTATTTATTAAGTTTTCCAATATAGGAGATGATTTTTTCCTAATTATATTTTTGTCCATGGTTTCCAAGCCTTCTACTGCTAATTCTATATCTGCAATGAATTCATCCTGGTTGCTCGAGTATGTTATACATGTTTTTAGGACTTGGTTAAGCACATCTATTTCTTCAGTGTTAAAATTTTGCTTTGAGAGATTAATTACATTGTCTAGGGATGTGTTCTTTGCTGAAATTTTGTTTTGTTTTGGTTGCAAATGATTATGCTTATGCTTTAGTTTCTTCTTTTGACGATAAACTTTCTCTTTGATTTTATAATTGATATGTTCAAATGATTTGGTTTCTAAATGGTCCCATGCTGAAAAAATAGATTCTAATCCACTCAACAGATGCATAAAAGATGTACAAAAAACCATCATTAATAGTAAAATTTTAACAACTGCAGAACAAAAAACTATCAAACTGGATAACCCTACCCTTGCAAGACTATACGGTTTACCTAAAATATACAAACCCAACATACCCATGAGAACCATTGTAAATAATATAAACACTCCTACTTACCTTCTGGCAAAATGGCTGTCCAAAAAATTTCAGTCCTTTCCACAATTCCATACTCTGAGCATAAAAAACTCTTTAGACCTGGTAGAAAAAATTCAAAATCTTAAACTAAAACCTCATGACACTTTAGTATCCTTTGATGTCTGCTCCCTCTTCCCTAGCATTCCATTAGACAAACTTTTGATTCAACTGAAAAAATGGCTAAACTCTATAAACCTAGATGCCAATGCAATAGAAGAATATTTGGCAATGACTGAATATGTATACATCAAAATTATTTTGTCTTCGATGGAAAATATTATAAACAAATTTCAGGACTAGCTATGGGAAGCCCGCTATCACCATTTTTGGCCAATCTATACATGAGCTTTTTTGAAACACATATAACTAAAGCCTTCCCTTATATTTTTAAAACATGGTACAGATACGTAGACGACATCTTTGCAATAGTGCCCTACAAACAAATAGATGATGCTTTGAAACTACTCAACCTGCAAGAACCCAGCATACAATTCACAGTGGAAACTGAAGAGGACTGTACTCTACCTTTTTTGGACCTTAAAATCACAAAAAGCAATGAAAAACTAGAATTTGGTATCCATAGAAAAGCAACACACACAGATAATTACATCAAAGCAAATAGTTTCAACCCAATTCCACACAAACGTGCCACCATCAACAGTCTCACACACAGATTAGTAAATCTACCCCTCAGCCAGCAAGAATATCAAAACGAATACCCTCAAATCTTAAAAACTGCAATTAAAAATGGATATGGAAAAAACCTTGTAGATAAAAAACTAAAATCATTCAAACTTCAAGAGAGATTAAAACAGATCACAGCTCTCACACCAATAAAACAAGAAATTAGAGTTGCTAAATTTACTTACCACCCCTGGGCCACAAAAAAGTTCCAAAAAATATTCAAGAAATACAATATAACATTGGCACCAAAAAACAATTACAACATTAAAAACCTACTTCACAGTAATAATACTGATAAGATAAAACCAGAGGAAAAGTCAGGCATTTACAAGATTAAGTGTAAAGACTGTGAAAAAATTTACATAGGGAGAACAAAAAGAAACATAGGCACTAGAAAGAAAGAACACTTCAGGCACTTAAGATACAAAAATATTGATAAGTCCGCAATAGCAGCTCATTTCTGGTCTGAAAATCGTGAAATTGAAGACAGCACAGAATTACTAAAATACGTACAAAAACATAGTGAACTCGTCATATGGGAGAGAATATACATAGAAAAGCATAAAAACCAACTAATGAACTTTGAAATCCCGCCAGAAGAGAATCCCACATTTAAGTTCATCACTAAATCAACAGATGGCAGCAGCAACTCCAGAATTACCCACACCCACCACACCACTGGATCAAGCTTTAGTCGCATAAGAGCAGAAGATGCAAACGATGATTTGCGAAACATGTCCTCAAAATAGGTACGAAAGTGAAGCAGATGTGTAATAAATACGACTCATCTAAAAATTAATAACTCTCTTTGGAAGTTCATCTCACAGACAACAGATGCTGCCACAGACAACCAGCTCACTTCAAGAAACCATGGATCCAACCAGTTGGATAACTGCTGACGATGGGGACAAAACGTTCTCCAAAACATGTCCAAGTAAGGATAATTTAAGTGATGTTTGTTTTTGAATTACCGACTCATTACTTTCAAATGTTAAATACATCACTGTTTCTAACCTTTTGCTTCAAATAATGGCCTATTTAGTTTTCATGCCCTCTAGTCACAGAACGACTGAAAGATAAGATAGTATACTAGAGATAATTGAGGAGCATTGTTTGCAAAAGTCCATAGATGCAAACGTTCTCAAAAATGAGTTATATATGGCAGTCGTATGATTGTTACCTTCTGAATCACATACAGATGCAGATTTTCCATATTTTCAACCTATTAAGACTTTCTGACTCACAGTATATATACTAGGTCAACTGTGTATCAACAAATATTTCTAAACATCTTTTACTTTTGGCACTTTGTAGCTTTTCTTTCACAAAATTATTTATACAGACATTAATGTTGAAAAAATATTTCTCCTTTAGATAATCCAAAAAGTTATCTGTGTAGCTATTGGGAGTCAGTTGTTGAAATTGGATGATGTAGTCTCATTATAAAACTTGTATTCTCCCACTCCTCAAAGAAAAAGCATGAAAGAAACATTAAAAAGGAATTTACTTATACAATTATAACAATTTGTAACAAAAGCTTAACTTAAGAAAATGGTGTTAATTCTTCTTTCTAATTAGAAAGAAATTAGACCTGTTCATAAGCATGGTGACACTAAGGACATAAATAATTACAGGCCAATTACACTAACTTCAGAGTTAGCCAAAATCTTTGAAAGAGTTATACTACAGAGATTATTGTGCTTCTTAGAAAATAATAAAATAATTTCAAACTCACAACATGGATTTAGGAAACATTATTCAACAATTTCGGCAATTATTGAATGTACAAATAATATAACAAAGCACTTGGAAAACAAAGACAAAACTGCAACATTATTCTTTGACCTCTCTAAAGCGTTCAACTGTGTGGATCACAGTATACTACTAAATAAATTAGAAGCATATGGAATTAGGGGTTTAGCTAAAGATCTAATTAGTTCCTACCTTTTTGGCAGAAAACAAGCAACATAAATATACTATAAACAGGGAAAGTCAACAATAAAAAATACATCCAGTTATGAAACTGTTAATTATGGTGTTCCACAGGGTTCCGCGATGGGTCCTCTCTTATTTATACTGTATGTGAACGACATACCTAACAGTGGACAGAGTAAAGCAATATCATATGCAGATGACACAACAACTGTATGCTGGGGCAACTTGATTCTAGAATTACATAACACAATGACACAAACTCTTTAATTATTTTTGGAAGAATAATTTGGAATGTAAAATGTCTAAAACAAATTAATACAGTTTAATTTGAGGAATTTAAATAATGAACAGGATTGTATAATATTATCAGATTATGACATATATGTTACAAATAAACATAAATTTCTAGGCATTATAATAGATCAAAAACTTACATGGTCGGAACATATTCATTACATCTGTGGGCAAGTCAGTAAGTCATTGTACTTGCTTAGGCACTTTTCTAATCTACTGGAAGAAAAAGAATTAAAAATTATCTACTATGGTGTCATATTTCCTCAGCTAGTATATGGAATTGAAATTTGGGGGTGTAGTGCAAAATCAAATATGGAAAGATTACTAAGATTACAAAAGAAAGCAGTTAGAATAATGTATCATCTAAACTACAGGGATTCTTGTAGGCAGTACTTCAGGGAAAAACAAATTTTTACAACATTTTCATTATGTATACATAGGGTAATAATTTATGGATTGAAAAAGGATAACTTGAGAAACAGGGCTATGCATAATTATAATACACGACACAACAATGAGTTTTTTTAGACAGGGTTTTTGTATAAATAGTAGTATTAAAGATCCAAATGTAATGGCACTAATTTTATACAATAAACTGCCAAATTCTGTAAAGCAAGCTATGTCAGAAAATATGTTTAAAAAGGAGCTTAAGATTTACTTAATAAATAAGGCACTGTACACGATTGATGAATTGTAATTCTATTGGCATATGTACTGTAAGTTATATATATGTAAACATTCCAATTGTATTAAATTTAAAGGGAGTCGAATAATGACACTAAACAACACTTACTTTTAAATTTTTTCGGAACATGTTTCAGAGACTTTGCCTCTATCCTCAGCCGGCCATCGACTGATAGAGATAGAGGCAAAGTCTCTGAATCATGTCCCGGAAAAATTTAAGTGTTGTTTAGTGTCATTAATCGACTCCCTTTAAATTTATCATAACAACACTGTTTTCAACAGTTCCAAGAAAGGAATTGTAATTGTAACTGACAATGTCAGAAACTGCTTTGCAGTCTATTGACAATAAATGCATTATTATTATTATTATTATTATTATTATTATTATTATTATTATTATTATTATTATTATTATTATTATTATTATTATTATTATTATTATTATTATTATTATTATTATTATTATTATTATTATTATATTATTATTATTATTAACTAAAAATTGTATTAGACTTTATATTAATTTGTAATTCATATTTATATTTTTGAAAATTATTGTCTGTATTATTGACGACATGAGTCTGGTTGACTCCTATGGCAGATAGATAAAATAAAAAAAAAATAAAAAAAAAAATTGATATTCTTCTTTCTAATTGATATTGATTTCACGAACTCTTGTCCGCATCTTCAGTCAGTCTTTTCTTAAGTTAAGTGAAGCTTTTGTTACAAATTGTTATATTTGTATAATATTCACTGCTTCATTTTCTACATAATCATTAGGAATTTACTTATTAAATCTTTATTCTAAAGAATGGGCAAAACAGTCTAACACTCAGCCAATTGTTCAATAGATTCAGATGATGTGTTTGAGGTAGTATTCAGCAGTATAAATCAATGCATACACTAAGTTATTGTAAAAGACAAAAAATAGATAAGAAACTGCACTAATTACTGGATGTGATTGACTCACCGTAACAAGATCTGGAAAAAGTTCACAAAATACCCTGTCACGCAGATTGAACTCCAGACTTTGTGCAGCAAGCTGTCGCTTTTCATATTCTGAAGATTCTATGCTACCTAGTGTTGGACTTTTCTCAATCTGAAACAATTCACAATTTTATTATTGTATGGCACATGGAAGCCACATAGTGCCAATTTCTGGCAGATTTTTCTGAATTATTTTTTAAAAGTTCAACAAAGCCATGATTGCAATAATTTTTTTTCATAACTTAAAGACAAAAATATACATAGACATACAATAAATTAAATATTATGAGCTATAAGATAAGGGTATCTTGAATTAGAGAAAATCAAAACTCAAGGAGGATTCAATTACATTTTACAACAGGAACCAATATATGTAAACAATTACAGAAGTAAATTATTTCAACATAATAAATTAACAATAAAACTCTAACCGCTTAAGATCTACAGTCAGCCACTGAATTTAATCACTTCCTTTCGTCCGATATGACTTAACATTGGAGGACGTAAATTACCAAAAATCACTTCCAGTGTCTTCTTGAAATACAAAGGCTTAAGTTTTAATATAATAAACTTAGGTAGGCTTGTAGGTTTTGATCCAGTAGATGAAATGTCACCTGATTAAATTTAAAGGGAGTCGATTAATGACACTAAACAACACTTACTTTTAAAAGTAAGTGTTGTTTAGTGTCATTAATCGACTCCTTTTAAATTTAATTTAAAAGTAAGTGTTGTTTAGTGTCATTAATCGACTCCCTTTAAATTTAATTCATCATAACACTGTTTCCAACACTTCCAAGAAAGGAATGTCACCTGATATTCTGCCTTTCACTCCTACTTTTGTTTCATCCCTTGGATCATGGTCTTCAAGCCTAGTAATTGATCCGGAAATGTATAAAAGTAATGTGTAAAACTATACATACACTGCTGTTTGTGAAAATTGCAGCACTAAGAAATAATTTCCCGGATAACTCCAAACTTGGTGGAAGTGTAGAAGAGTGTTCAAGCAATAAGTGATTAGATTTGCAGAGAGACAGGGTACATGCTGGCCGAGTAGAACCCTGTCATGTCAGTCTAAAAGAACTGTGTTGCAGCAAGTATAGTGAGTGCAGAGCTGTAGAATAAGCTGGAAACAATCAAGTGAGCGCCAGTATGCCTTGACAACATTAAAGAGCATTATCGGCATGTGAATGGGTTCAAACAGGGCAGAATGATTGGTCTCTGGGAAGCAGGTTTGTTATACTGTGACTTCGGCTCATACAGGGCATGCTGTTATGACAGTGACACATGTGTGAAAGACATGTACAAATGAAGGTTATATACTGTGAAGAGGGGGTAGTGGATCATGGAAGATGACCACAGCAGGGATGACCACCATCTTATCTGCATGGCCATAATGGACCATACAACTTCATCCATAGTGTTAGCATGATGCTGGAGCATTGCAACAGCTGTGAGCTTAACAGCATCAACAGCGTCATCAGCTACAGATTGGACTGGTTGCATATATGCCATTAGGTCAGCTTTCATGTTCCAGAAACCAAAATCTCCTCCAACTGCAATGGGCACATGATCACTTTCACTGAGATGCTAGTGGCAAAATGTAGGCTTTTCAGACAAGTTCTGCTTCAACATGTTCTACAGTGATAGCCATATGTGTCCAGCAGTACTGGCTGCATTGTAGAGCAGCATAGCGGACAAACATCAGGTGTGATGGTTTGGGGCACCATTGGTTACAACAAATGATCTCGCCTCCTATAAATTGAGGGCACTTTGAACAAGCAACCAGTACTTAAAGGTGGTTGTAGAGCCCGAGGTACTCCCCCTGCTTCAGGCATCTCCACAGGCCACATGTCAGCAGCACAATGCCCAGTCACACTGTGAAGAATGTACAGGCCTTCTTCAAAGAGCAACAGGTACCATTGTTTCCCTGGCCTGCACATTTGCTGACATGTCGCCTATCAAGTATGTCTGGGATATGGATGGTTGGCACCTGGTGTGTCATAGTCTTCCAGTAACCAGTGCCATGGATTTGTGCTCAAATACGAACTGTGGAGGGAAATCTCTCAGGAACTTATTCAGAACCTTTTGATTCAATGCCACAGCATATAGCAGCTATAACTGTAGTGTATGGAGGCCACACCAAATACTGAATGTTAGGACTTAAAGGTCATGAATAGATTTGAAAAGTTTGTTTATTACTTATCATATTCCTAATATGTAGTACTAAATTCATTGCATTCATGCATTTCCTTCTTGGTGCTGCAATTTTCACAAACAGTTGCCAACTTTTACATATTCCCTGTAAAATGTATGGGAGTGGAGGCCTTTTTTTTACAACTTTATAGCAAAGATGTTGCAAACATTTAAAGTGCTTCTAGTTTAATACATTGCAACTTAATATTGCAGACTTATGTACAATGCAAATTGGTATAGAGTACTATGATTGGCCAGAGCTTATTTGTGTGTCTATCCATTAAAATTTGTTTGTACGGATGCTGACCTTTAGTTTATCAATAGTAAATGCATGCCAACATTCAGCGGTACAATAAAAAATAACTTACTAAAATTAGGCAAGTGAGTCAACCTTGTATATACTTTTCTCCACTTGCAAGTTTTTTATGAAGACTAGTTTCTGGGGACTTCTCCCCTATCGTCAGTTCTGTGGTTGACTCCACAGAACTGACGATAGGGGAGAAGTCCCCAGAAACTAGTCTTCATAAAAAACTTGTAAGTGGAGAAAAGTATATACAAGGTTGACTCACTTGCCTAATTTTAGTAACAATGGCACTCCACTTTCTGAAATACTTCTTTTTATTCTATATAAAAAATAACTTACTCATGAAAATTGCTTATCTTTATATTCTAATGGCCAAGGGATATGTTTTTCATTTCTTTGTAACAGATTTTGTTTACACCTCATGCTAAGAAGTCCAAAATATGAACCAGAACTCTGCATAGCCTAGGAAATGGTATTTTTGCTTTAACATGGGTTTAACTGTGATACCAAAAGAATTGTCTTCAAGGATACTTATAAAATTAATTACCATTTGCATTTAGAAGAGAAATTAGCAATAGATGATTGTTCTAACACACACAGAAACTGTATGCAAGTAAACTTTACAGAGTTAGAATCAGAACTGAAAAATTCAGTGCCAGATCTGGGATTTGAACCATAGCAATACCAACATACTTCTATGTGAAGATGTTGCAATGCTGTCTTTCCTTCTTCTTTAAGCCTCCCACCACTCTGACTAGTGTGAACAGTCTCTTCCCCTCCCTTATTTTCTTCTTCTTGGCTGCTAACAATACTCTGCCATCAGCTCAGTTTCTCCTTAACTGCTATATCACGTGCTGCTTCTAATCTTCCCTGAAAACACCCTTTTTTTTCCTCTGCTAACATTTCTTGCTATGTTGACATCTTTCTCCTTTCAACAGCTGTTGACTGGGCATACACAGCATTTGATGACACAGGCTTTATTTCGTTATCTTTCTCTTGTAAGTTATCAGACTTTACTTTGCAGTTTGAAGATGGTAAATGAATTTAAATTTTGGATTTACCTGGCTAGTAGCTCCAGAGAAGATATTTTCATCTTAAATTACGGCTAAAATCCTCATTACTTCCCTGAAAAAACATAAGCCAGACAAATAAAAAAAATTGAAAACAAGTACTTCACTAGCTTACCATAAAGCTAAGGAGGCCTGTGAGGATTGTTGATACACTCCATGCAGGATTCCATGTGTCAGGATGGAAGTCACTAATTGACAGACATAACCTGGTACTTGTCTTGAACCTGAAATAAAAATACAACCTTGAAATATAAAATTACATTAGAGATGACATAATGGTATTGTGACAATTTAGTTAGGAGGCTCTTGATCACTATGATTAAGCAAATAAGGTGTGTTCAAAATGTATCAAACCTTTGGTCAGCAAAAATACAGTTATTGATTTGGAGATCCAGAAATCAGGTCCCTCTCAGTGGTATTTTCAACTTGGGAAATAAAAAAAGTCACACAGAACAATGTCGGGTGAGTAGGAAGCCTGATGAACAACAGGAATATAAGGCAGTGTATGGCAATGAAAGCCAGAAGCAAATGTACAGAATGAGCAGGTGTGTTAACAAGATGGAGTTGCCAAGCTTCCGCTGCCCAAGATCCAGTTGCTTGCACTGCACAGCAAATGATTAAGGACCTCCTGGTAGTACTCCTTTGTGATGATTTGGCCTTGTAGTGCGTACTCACAATGTACCATACAGACTTAACTTTGCTGTGCACCTTCCATGTTTTTTGACCTTCTGGTTTTCCAGGACACAATGGTCTTTAAAGAAATATAAAGTTACAAGCAAATTAAAATAAATGATAAAACTAACAATTTTGGCAATTTGCAGATTGCTGAATGTAGAATTAATCACATTTTCTTTCAGCCATAAGTGCTGTTATCACAGTAAATGACTGTATCACCTTTATAAATTGATATTCTTTAAAAACTTAGCTTTTACATTCCCTTGCTAGTTACAGAATTTTATTGTCTTGTGCTGAGTCATACAAATAAGCCTCATCGTATTTCTTGTCTTTAATGCGATAGCTCCAGGTTCGAAATTGTAATCAAGTTAGATATACTTACAGCCAAACATTGATGAATGATAGAAATTTGAAATAAGCCAAAACTTGAACATACTGTTTTGCCTCTATTTGGTGCTTGCTCAACAAAGTACTTTCCTTAAAGTATTTTCAAAAACTTTCTTCTCTGCCAAGTCATAGGTCATCACTCCAAAGAGCGGGAGAGGATATATGACAAGCATGTGACAAACATGTCATGCAGACTGCTACATCACCAAAGCCCTCTATCACAAGCTGGTCGCTAGTTGGAAGCTCTATGACAATCTAAAGATGAAATCTTGTGAGAGAAGGAGCCATACTTGGCTCATCAGAAAACAAATTCAACACAATGAATTAAATGTAAACCTAGAAGAAGCTTGCAAGATCTAAAGTTTCAGGTTTAAAAATACATTAAGTGGCATTACTGCTTTATGATTAAAATCTTCCAAGTATCCAGATCTTGTGTATCTTGTAGGTTTTAGGACTGTCATTTTAGGTTAAATGTGATTGACTGTCCAAAAGTCATGTGAAATTGAAGAATTATCTAACTTTTTGTGCTTGATACAACTGGTTGTTCCTTCAATCGTTCTAAATTTGTCTTGGTATAATGTATATACACAGTGTTCATTTTTATTTGTTATTTCCCGCCCTCCGATAGAGCAAGAATGACATCATAGTTGACTGGTGAGTCTATCTTGAAATCATAGTGCCCTCTATGGAGAAGAAGTGGTAATGTTTGCAGAACAATAAGAAAATTGCAGCACTCTTGAGTGTGGTTGTGCTCATAACTAATACAACTAAGCTTCCCTTTTACCCCTCTTATGGTAATCGTGGTTAACATTCTAGTACATAAGTAGCACGTTTCTACTCTAAGCTTAGCACCATGGCTATGAAGACAAAGCACTGCATCTTCATGATTGAATGCTATTTTCGTACCGGCATTAAAATTAGTACAACATATATGTAAATATAATTTAAACCGCTGCATAGAGGAGTTTGTGCAACACTATCTGGCAATCAGACAAGTTCCTGGAGCGTAATGTTGTCAAAAGTGTCCAGGTACCGTCAAATTGACATACTTTTGTTTGCAACATAAACATCTTACATTTTATTAGTATATGATATAAATTTTTTGTCATTCTTAAGCTTAATTAAAATGCCTTTATTAAGTTGGTTTGTTGATATCCTTATGTCTTTTACAACCAATAGGTGCATCAAACATTTCCAAGTTACAGGATCAGTTACTCGAAAATGAGAGACACTGGACGCTATAAATTAACTGGCCCCAATCTAGAAGTAATAAATACAATAAATATTATAAATATATAATATAAATAATCTGTTTCTTTCCTGCCTCCATGGCGTGAGGTAACGTGTGTGCCTGACATATACGCCTGAGGTTGCAAGTTCGAATCTTGCTAAGGATGAGTTACCTGAATAAGGCTTTTTCCAGGGTTTTCCCTTACCCTACAAAGACGACTGTCGGGTAACTTCGAGCTCTAGGGACCCTGGACTCATTTGAGTATCGTATCACCCGTTTCATTCATTCATTCACTCACTGATTCATTTACTCATTAATCATTCGTTATGACATGCACTGTTGAAAGGACCAAAAAATTCTGTTTCCTTACCAAAATGTTTTGAAACTAATACTGTTATTACTTTGACATTCCTTTATTAAATTATATTAAGTTATATATCTTCACATAGAAACACCAAATTGCAAGATATTGTTTGTATTTATCCATCATTTGTAGTGTTCACATTCATTAAAACAAACTACAAAAGTTATCGTATCTACGCATCAGGCAAAATTACACAGCTTTATATTGCACGGACATGACCCACCTCTCAAATAGTATATTTACCTGCCGGTAGAGGGAGGCCTCAAAGCTGCTGTCAGCATGTCAAGTATTATCTCAAGACACTAGGGGAATTGTATATAAACTCGCTCCGTCAGCAATGCTCTTGATGACGTCAAATTTTGCACAGTAAAAACACAGATAAAAATGAACACTGTGCATATCTGATCATAGTTTGGACAAATGATTTGATAAACATCTTATTTTTCATTCTAGATTAATTTCTCTTTACTGAATTATTTTGTGGAGCTAAATAGGCATGTTTTCTGAAAGTCAATTTGTTCTTTTGCTCGATACATTTTATGGTATCCTTAATGCGTCTCTATTTTTTTATTTTATTTTCTTGTGAAAAGTTTGATAAATTCACTGTTTATTGCAGTGCCAAATATGAGTTTTATTGTTGTTTGCATTCTCCTTCCATTACGGGAGTGTAAATGTCTATGGATTAAGGACAACATGTTTATGTGGAGTCAGATTGAACCTATTGTTTTTTTATGCAGTTTTGAAATGAGCACGTTTTCTTTAAGTACTAAAATTGATTTTGTTTTGGCATCTAATTAGTTTTAAATCTAGGAAGGGTAATGCGTCTTCAGTTTTTATTTTGACAGTAAATTTATTATATTGTTCTGTAAGGTGAGTAATTTGAGTGAATCCTGAACAAATCTGTTTGGTACCACATGCCTATATTACATATACAAAAAGCAGGTGGCCATATGCATTTCTAGGCTACTCAAGAACAAAATCAGCATGGAGAGGAGAAAGTGGATTACCCATCACTAAGCCTTAAATCTCTCTCTCTCTCTTGTTTAACGTCCTCCAACGTTAAGTCATATCAAATAATGAATGGAATGGATGAAATGATGCTCAAATGATGCCGACATTCGTCTTTCAAGATAAGGGAAAACCCTGCACAAAATACCTTATCCAGGTAACTCACCCTGACCGAAATTCGAACTTGGGACCTCTTGAACATAAGGTACACACTACTGTCTACACTACCAAGGCGGGCAAGTCTCTTGATTGTACCTATTGTTGAATGGTAGGTACAACCAGTTTATTAATTTCATAGAAGTTGGCTCTTATTTGCAGCACAAGCTGTAGAAAATGAGCAAAGATGGTTAGGTGTACTGGACTTGGATAGAACACTTTGAGCACACAACATATATGTTGCAGCATCGAAGAACCTTATCACTACCTTTTCTTCTTGACCTCCACTGGGTCTGTCTTCAAATCGTTGTTAACTAATCTGGCTACTGAATGAATGTGTTCCAGAAATTTGGAAGCCATCAGGAATGTTTGATTGGAGCTTCAGGGTCCAAGTTTTCCATGAGATTTGCTATTTATGTCCCATTACATCTGTAGTCTCATCCACAGCAATTCATATGCATAGATCTTCTATTTTGCCCTTTATTCTTCCTGTTTCCTGAAAGCAATTGTCTGGAACTGGTTGCTGAGAGGACCTTCAAGAAAATATTCTGATACTTGGAATTTGTACCATGATATATCTGCAGCTACCATTGCAATACAAATATGCATTTTTTGAGGTAATAGGCCCATGTTGAATTTGCATTATTAGAAGTTTCTTTCTTCATGAATGTGAATTATTTTTGGGTAGTACACTTTGCAAAAGTTGTTCCACTTGCGATTTCATGGAACATTTTAATTTCTTTTCACATACTTGTCACACTATGATTTTAACATCTAATGTAACCTATCTAATGCAACCCATGCTTTTAACTTTTCAATAAGTGAAGAGCCTATTGATACCATTATAGAATAACTTCTACCTGCAAAGCTTTCCTGACAGCGATGACTTCTCAGATAAAACTAAATAGAATTAATCTCACAACAAGAAATTTTGATGATTTAAAGTTAGAGGTTGTTTATTGGTGATCTAACAATCAAATGTCCATTGTGTTGTGCTGCAGCTATATAAAGGCAATAACATTTACTTTATATAGAATAAAAAGAAGTATTTCAGAGAGTGAAATGTATACACTTTTCTCCACTCACAAGCTTTTTTAATGAAGATTAGTTTCTGGGAACTTCTTCCCTATCCTCAGTTCTGTGGTCAACTGATGGTGCAACCGGTGTCTGCTTCTGGCTTGGTGTTCTACTGCCATCTGATAATCTGTTAAGTTTGATGATGTCATCCACAACAAGAATTTCAAAATTCATCAGGAGGTTCTGTTTCTTAGTAATGAATATGTTTTCCAAAATCTGCAGTTCTAGGGGTTTCTTTGCCTGTTTATCAATTCTGTTTCTTGCTTGATGTGATGTTCAGACCAACAGTGATGTGCTATGGCAGACTTGTCCATGTGTTTGAATTTAATATTTCTGAAGTGTTCTTTCATTCTTGTTTCTAGATTTCTTTTATTTTTTTGTAAAATAAGGAAACTTATTTACTGGATGACCCTCATATATATATATATATATATATATATATATATATATATATATATATATAGCTGAATAAGCAAAGTGTTCTCCAGTTCAATATTTTATGGTTTGGTTATTGCTACCATGTGATAATCATTGTATATGTTGAGTCACACACAGACTGGAAAGAAATAAACCTCTCTGTCAGTATCTGTATGTACCTCTTAAGAGTATTTCACAACTGAGGTGTATGGTAGTGTCATGCAGCTATTTTCACTCAGTAATTTAATTATTTACACTCTCTCGGGCTTCAGAGTAATTTCTTTTGGCTATCAGGAGTTAGTTGAATAGCACGTTTGAAATTGTTAAATTTCAGTGTTAACCATGACTTATCCCAGTAATGTAGCAAATAAATTAGCTTGCATAGGATCTGTACAGGCTTCTGATATCATTTTAGAAAATATGGAGGACTTTTCATTGTTTGACAGTGGTTTCTATACTGATAGCGAGGGAGGTGTTGAGGATATAGGTAGCAGTGAGGACAAAAATGACCCACTTCTTTCAGGTGTTTGCAAAATATCAACATTGTAGAGTGCTCAAAATAGCTTCAACACAAATAAACATATAGACAGACATGTTTTCAGGTGTATAGCTAAATTCTAGCAGTCAACCAACTGACATTTGCCTGCCTCGGTAGCGTAGATGGTAGCGTGTCTGCCTAGTATTCAAGAGGTCCCGAATTCGAATCTCGGTCAGGGCAAGTTACCTGGATAAGGTTTTTCCCGGGTTTTTCCCTTATCCTGGAAGATGAATGTCGGGTAACTCTAAGCTCCATGGACCCCAGACTCATTTGAGCACCATTTCACCCATTTAATTCATCGTCCGATATGAATTAACGTTGGAGGACGTAATTTACAAAAAACTGACATGTTCACAATTTTCTTACTGATGACTTAGCTCTCTCATTTTTATGGAAACAAATGTATATGTGAATAGGGTAAAGGATGCCCTGATCTCTAAAGGTAATCTAAGGCCTAAGGGAGAATTCAGAAGTGGATGGTGTGCGTGTTATTCGTGAACCTACAATAGGTATGTACTGGTCTACAGATGGCATACTAGCTACTCCATTTTTTGGGAAACAACAGGTCAAATATGGCTGGTATGGATCTACTAGATCAGGTATTACAAGCATTTCCCTCTTTTTGAAAAACAGTTAAATAGTATAAAAAAGTATTTTGACATCAGCTGGATATAATCATATACAATTGTTTAGTAATTTGGAGACCTCTGAACTCATTCAAGACAGTGATCTATCTGAACTTATATGTATCAATAGTTCGCAGCCTAACTGAGCGCCCTAACATTCAGAGGCCTCTTCATGTTGGGGGTAAGAAATTCACCACCCCAGTGATCCCCATACTTGAAGGAAAACACTTTCCTAAAAGAATCCAACACATAACAAAAAAGTTGTGGCCATTTCGAAACTATATTGTATACCGCAAAAAAGAAGTTTGCAATAAACCACTATGATGTGCTGTGAATGTGAAGATGTGCCCTTGTCTGTTTATTCGTAATTTGAAGTGTACCAATTGAAAAGAAGCTTTTTATCTCTTATAGAATTTATTTAAATTTATTTTAAAAGAGAAAGTTTACAATAATGGGTATTAAATAAGGATTAAATGCATATATGCACTGTATGCACAGTAAATCTATACACATCTATGAGATCTGTTCAAAAAATATTGCAAATTTTGTGTTTTTTCAAAAAGTATTTATTTATTCATGAATATCTATTTTATCCCCTTCAAAGTAATCCCCCACTAGATACACCTGTAATCATACACTTATGCCAACATTTTTTCCAAACCTTGAAACACTTTAAAAAATAGTATTTGTGATCTTGTTCAGCTTCTCCTTCGTTGCCATCTTTATCTCCTCAATCGTGGTGTAGCGTCATCCTTTCATGGACCTCTTCAGTTTTGGGAACAAAAGTCACAGGGGGCCAGGTCTGGGGAGTACGGTGGCTCTGGCATCATAAGTGTGTTGTTTTTGGCCAAAATTCGTGCACAAGCAACGATGTGTGAGCAGGGCCATTATGGTGCAAAAGCCAATTTTTATTCAACAAATCCAGGCAGGCTGGCCCCATAGCTCAGTCAGTAGAGCACCTGCCTGCCGTGCTAGGGATCCTGGGTTCGATTCCCGGCTGGGGGTGGGGATTTTTCTCCAACCAAGATGATTCCCCATCTTCCCCAGAGTCTGGAAGTATAAATGAGAGTGTGAATGTGTGCGTGATCTAATGATACAACCCAACGATTGCGAGTTAACACCATCAATATGTTCCAAAGGACAATGGCTGCCAATATGACCACTGCAGTTAAAGGCAGGGTGTAAACAAAAAAACAAAAAAATAATAATAATCCAGGCGTTTCTGGAGGATTGCTTTGCACAAATTGCACATAACTTGCAGGTATTATTTCTTATCAACCATAAACTCATGATTCGTCACCAGTTATGACCCTCTGGAGCATATATGGGTCATCATGGGCAGAGTTTGGCAGCTCCTTAGCAATGTTAATGCGATGGAGTTTTTGGTCGAAACTGAGCAACCTTGGTACAAATTTTGCAGCGACTAGCCTCATACACAAATCATTGGTCAAAATCGAATGGCACGAGGCAATCAATATGTTTAGGTCCTCAGCAACTTCTCTAACAGTGACTGGACGATTGGTCAATACCATTTTCTTCACTTCTTCAATGTTTTCGTCTGTGTTGACGAGCTCATGCGTCTGGGACGCTCTTCGTCGTTCACATCTTCTCAACTCTCTGAGAACCTTTTGTACCACCGATTAACATTGCTTTGGTCCAAGGTAGCTTCACCATATGCCGCAGTCAACTTTCGGAATGCATCCACACACTTAATTTTGTTTTTCATACAAAATTTAATTCAGATTCCTTGTTCCATTTTTTGAAATTAGCAAAAATTGAAGACAAACCAAAACTCATCCAAGCAAAATAACTCAACAATTAACTGAACATTCAAAATCGAAAATTGAATATAAGTAGCCTGCAAAAGTTCAAAATGTTGATACTTTTTAAACAGACCTCCTATATCAGTTCTCATGCATTTTAACATGGATGTCATATGACATCCATATCAAGTTAAGCAAAGAAACAGCTGAATATTTATCTTTATATAAGGTTGTGCAAAATATGTAGTATACATTGAAATATGTAAAAATATGTAAAATGAAACTTCAGTGCAGTAATATGGGTTTCAATTCGTAGCTATTTTCTGGTTTTGTGTGTCCATGTATAAGGAAACATAATACGTAATTCTAATTAGTAATTACATAAACATCTGGGCTCTAATCATTTGTGTCTGCCAACTGTGGTGGTATATGTAGTATGGCAAAGCAAAATGAAAAACATCTGATCTGTTGCATTCATATGCTTTCCTTGACTCACTTTTCTACAAACTATTCTTAAAAAAAGCCTATTCTTCTATCTACTTGTTAATCCAGATGAACTTTTATTGGACATTTAGTAGTAGCACACAATAAAGCATATTCAGATTTTAAAGAGTCTGTTGCTAAGAGATAGTTTTAAAATTCCAAGCTCTTTGTGTAGCATATGAGAAGTTAATAATGAAGATGCCCATGGTGATGAATGATGACGACTGATACTTAACATTCGATAAATACATATAAAAATTCAAAACAATAACAAAAAATACTGGAAATGGTTAACTTCACTAAAACATTTTTGACATAACCAGCGTACTTTAACTTTTTAATGTTTTGTTAGTTAAGATTTTGCTTATATTTTATAGTTACAAAATTTATTCAGAATGAAGACTTCAGAGGTTATTCCCAAAAAATTCAAAATAAATACTTCATTTGTCATATAAACACTTTAAACATAATGGTATTTTGAGGCCATTTTTGAGAAAATGAAAAATGAAACATCATCTATGTATTAGCTTGGAGTGTGGGATGGGAAATTTTTATTGTGTCATCATGACAAATCTTTTCTGCTTCATGTATGCATGCAGACATTCTTTTGCAAATTTTTTTTATTTAGAAAGTCTTGACACATGTTCCGATTAAATTTCAGTTGAATGTCTCTGAAATTAAATCAGAGTTTATTTAAGTAAAAACTAGGCTAATAACAGGAAATCATGCAAGTTCACTCACCTTCCATTTGGCGTAATCATATAAATACTTGGTGGCTTGAATGGAAATTCCCGTGGAAATACTAGTTTCCCATGATAAAGCCCCCCTTCATATGGTGTACTTTCAGGACCTTTAACAACATAGTGCCTGCAAAAAAGATGTATCTTAGAGATATAAAAGATAAAGAGAATGTTTTAAATTAAGACCTTTCAAAGATCTGTTTTGTTTGTAAGATAAATACTGTTAAATAATATATGCACACATTTACTTGAGTGCTAGTGTTACGGTGTAGTGTGGGCATGGGGAAGAAGAGAGAACATGTTTTTATTTTTGCAGTATGGTCAACCTAGAAGAACACAGTTCGGTAAAATTACGTGTACAGTAAGCAAAGTTATACATGAGATATGTGGACAAACAGTAAATTGAACTCGATCCAATAAGCTGTATGTTTATATACTTACTATATATGAAACACATAAAAGTAAAAAACAAATATTATGACAACTATAAATACTCAATCATTTGTTTTGTGATTCTTCGATTTCCGATTCCGGTGAGTCACTTTCTTCACTGGTATCCTCTGATTTGTTGTTGATAATTTCATCAGTTGCATTTTCTATTACACCATTGTTTCTCCAATATTGCATTTCCAGCTCTTGGACCTTTTTGCAATCCATTGCGGTTATGGAAGAGAATGCTTCTATAACATGTTTCTGCAGATTTGTGGCTAACATATCACCAGTAACATTGCATCCTCTGAAAACAATATTTTTGCCCATGGCAGCTCAATTGCATTCAGATCACAGTTGTATGGAGGTAGACAAATAATAGTTGTGTTCCCTCTCAAGAGCCATTTTATCCACAACATACGTTTATTGAAAACTGGTTAGGTAATTAACCTTGAAATTGCTCAAAATGAAATATGGCAGACATGTGAAAGCTTAGCATATTAGCCACTCGATGTCAGAGTGTATAGCACGTTTCATGTTTCAAAGTTGTCATCTGTGTTTACAGAATTAGACGAAACCTACCGAATGAGGACTAGGAACTCGAACACTCAAGAAAATGTGCGCATGTAGTAGACAGTGTACAACTTTAATTGTAACCACAGTACCTGATCAGGTAATAACAATTACTAAGAGAGGGGGAAAAATGGGGATGAATAAAAGATCATCCCATTAAGTGTACTTGCAGAGACATGATTTAGATTTTATCTTGAATTTAATGCCATGATCACTATGCAGTTTTCTCACTTGTAGGAGTCAGTCTACAATCCTTTAGATCTGTTTGTTAGGTTTGTTAGGAATGGTCATTTGGTGAGTTAGACAGTGGCACCAACAGATTTGTTCTCTGTAGTCAGCAAATGAAAAGCCTGGTAATGTATTCTAATTCCACTCTACGTAACCACTGAGCCCTAGACCTTGTATTATGACTCGCTGTATGTAACAAAGTAGTTCTTGGCAGCTAGTTTTAACAATGGACACAGAAGCACTAATAAATGCTGTTCCTCAGCACCATATTCTCCCAACTTGACCTAACTTCTGTCTCCACTTCTCTCAAAAATGGCCTCTTATCAGCATCCATCAGCTGTTCCCTCTTCAGTCATGCCATATCAGCTGCTCCCTTTCTACAGGTGCCACACGTAATACCGGCCCATCATAACAATATGGTATACTGCATTGTTTACAATTGTTTATTGCCAAAAATGCAATATAGCAATGTAATCTTCCTTCTTACCAAGAGATGGAATGTGAAGATGGGGGTTGACATATGCAAGGCAGTTGCTACTTGTCAAAACCAGTCAAGAAATAGGCATCGTTGTGTTAAGCCATGTGAGTGTATAATGATGATGTATTCTATAGGTACGGATGTTCATTCGTCCTAGGTCTTTTGTGAAAACTAAGAATTTATTTTGAGAAATTTCCAGTACTTTCTGTTCCAGCAAAAAGCACATACAGGAATTAATTGAAAATGGCAGCACAGAGGATTCGTTCAAAATGCTCCCAGAAAAGACTACCTTCTGTCTCCACACTTTTACTTCCAGGGACTTTTAAAGGGAAGAAAGAGTATGCAAAACCAATCCACATACAATTGCAGAACTCGAGACTAAGATTTAGGATATTGTCAATAGCATCACAACACAAGAACTAGCAATGGTATATATGAATCTTCTCAGGTGTGCTCACATCTGCGTAGAAGAGGGCAAAGAACATTTTATACACCTACTGTGAAGCTGAGTAATCATGTTCAATACATTATATAAAACCTTACAAGCCGGTTTCACATGCTGCACCCCGTACCCTTCCATCTGCAGACTCCAATTCATATCATCTTTGCCTCTCAATACTTCCATGACACAGCAGCACTTACAGTTGTTGCTCCAGCACCACATCCTCCCAACTTGACCTACTTTCTGTCTCCATTTTTCTCAAGAAGTCTTTTGTCAGCATCCAGTAGCTGATCCCTACTCCTCTTCCCTCAGAGTGCAGAGACCACTTTTTGTTGGCTAACTTCCAGTCAAAACATAATGTTACAGATTCTTTCACACCAATGTATGATTAGTCCAAAGGTTAGCACAGCTGTACAATATTCAATGCTGTCAGAATCTCTCTCCAAGTAACATGGTAGTTACCTGGACACCATCTTGCTGAAATAAGCCACCACTTGCTACCATTCCTCGACATGGTTCAATACTTTAATGCTAACATCAACCTAAGTGACAATGATGAAGCTCAAGCCCCAATTTTATTGACTGCAGAGGATCACTTTCACTGATTCAGTTTTCTCTCTATCACTGGCAAGACCAACAATTCTCCCCTGGGTGGATTACTTCACTACTGAAGAGCCTGTGATAACAGCTACATGTTTCCAAGAAGCTGTGTACCTGTTGCTTTTACTTCTGGTGCAACTCTACCCTCACTATATAGACTTTCCCAAATCTGCTCACTCAATATGAAGCTATCTCATCCTAATAGTTGTCTTTTTTGTAGAAAAAGATATCCAGTTCGTCTCTATAGCAGTCTCTGCTATACTTCAAGTTCTTCAGAAGTCTTTACTATAATGAGGTTATATATGGCAGGTCAGACTTCTTCTCTGATTCCATAGTTGCTGGTTGTGTATCACAAAGGCCAAAGGGAAATGCTGGGAATATACTGTGTGTCCAAATGGTGAGAACTGTCTATGAAAGACTGAAGTTCTGTTGTATTTTGACAAGACTGATACATGCCATCATTTAAATTATTCTGAGTTATGCTTCTGAGCTCAAAGCTTGAAGTTTAGTAATGAGGGCATTCAACCTCTTGGCATTGCTGATGTTGTGGTTCTTGTCTCCTGTGTGCCCACAACTAAGTCAATAGATAAGCTTATTTTGGCCATCTTACTGTTTATTCATCTTTGTTATTATCCCATTTTTTATTCAGCTTTAATTTCATCTTCAGCTATGCCATCTTGCTTGTCTTGAGAGCATTTTCCCCATTTAAATCCCCACTAAAGTACAACAAATTGGTGAAATAACTAAAATGAATTTTAATTTTCCCAGCATTTTGCAGAACAACCTTTTACATCTATCATGATATTCCTACTTATAATGTGTTATGTGGGCTCTTTAAACACTTACCTAAACTCTTGAAATTAACACTACTGGAGATGTGCAGTTAAAGCTGTCTCTAATATATACAGAAATTGCTACTGACAACACTTAATGACAAAGAACTGCTGTAATATTATATCTCATTCCAAATTTCATATAAGAGTTTGAATGTCATTATGCCACACACAGGAGTTGATGAAGTACCTATATGCACACATTTTCTTAAGCGCTAGTATTACGGTGTGGTGTGGGCAGGGGGAGAAGAAGCAAGAGCTCATACCCTTTTGTTTCTGCAATGTGGTCAACCTAGAAAAAACACAATTCAGCAAAATAGCATGTTATAAACAGAGATACGTGCTGCAAGTGTGAGATATGTGGACAAACAGTAAATTGAACTCACTCCGATAAGCTGTATGTTTATATACTTACTATTTATGAAACACATAAAAATAGACAACAAGCATCATATCAGCTATAAATACTCACTCATTTGCTTTGTGATTCTTCGATTTCAAATTCCGGTGTCACTTTCATCGCTGGTATCTTCTGATTTGTTGATGATAATTTCATCAATTGCATTTTATATTAAACCATCGTTTCTCCAATACTGCATTTCCAGCTCTTGAACCTTCTTGCAGTCCGTCACGGTTACAGAAGAGAATGCTTCTATAGCAAGTTCCTGCAATTTTTGGCTGACATCACCATTAACATTGCTTCCTCAGAAAACATTATTTTTGCCCATGCCAGTTCAATTGTATTCAAATCACAGTTATATGGAGTTAGACGAATAATAGTGTGTTCCATTTCGAGAGCCATAACATCCACAACATACGTAAACTGGTTAGCTAATTAACCTCAAAATTGGTAAAAATGAAATATGGTGCATGTGTGAAAGCTTAGCATATTAGCCGCTACATGTCAGAGTGTATAGTGCACTTTATGTTTCAAAGTTGTCATCTGGGTTTACAGAGCTAGACAAAACCTACCGAATGAGGACTTGGAGCCAGAGCACTCAAGTTACCATGTGCATATAGTAGGCATGCTTATGTGTTCTAGCTTAGTTTACATAAGAAATATGAATTCTTAAATACATTAAATCCACATTTTGTGTGTCAAAAAGTATAAATAAAATGCATAGAACTTGTATTTCAACTCACCACTCAAGTATATTTGCTGGCAATGGCTCGGCCACAACATATGGAACTGGATCCTTTTTTAGGCGCAAATAATCCTGTTTCAAACGTGCTGTAGCACTGTTTGTTTTCCTTGTTGTCATATCTCAGCTTCTCATCACCACTGAAAATAACAATAAAATATGTAGATATAACGTACATTAGCATGCAAAATGGACTACCATAATAATTAAAAAGAAAAAAAAAAAAACATTAAAATATTTTCTTTTAGTACGCTACCTTTTCACTCAATAATGGAAATAATTGCTGGGCGAAATAATCCTTGGGAAACAGATTTTATGGTATTTTTATTCATACCTGCTTTTACAAAAAATACCATGTTGCAAAAGTTTATTAGCACATTATTTCTAATAAGCTTATCTGCTTATATAATTTTGATTGAGTTTATGCATATTTGTCACTGTTATTATTTGTGTACACAAGCCAGTTAAGCAAATTAAATGTGGAGAGAAAAATTGGAAAATTCACAAACTTGAATGTCAATTGTAGATCTGAATAAAACAATGCTTCAATAAAAAAAATTAAATAATTGTATTAGAATTTGTCAATTATTTATATGGATGACAGGTGTCAAAAAAGTAAATAAATAAGGAATTAAATTCCCAAAGTGTATGCATATAGCTGTAAAACAATTATATAGTGAAAATTTTAGAACAAATGAATTCAATATTGTAATAAATGCATGATAATTATAAATATAATAAATCAGGTAGTCATATTAAAAGCCAAACACATAGTAAATAGTAAAAATAGTTTTAAAATTGAAACCACATTAGTAAAAGGGAAGTAATTAACATGTGGATATGCTTTTGATATGATAAATAGAATGGATAAACAAACAACTGCTGGATTTAGTAGTGTATGAACAAAGATACCTATAGCTGTTGTATAAGCTAATATGCATGTAATGTACTTGTATACCTCAGCTTAAGTGCAACTGCTAACCTTTAAAATCCGAGATTCTACGTTTAATTCCTGAATGGAGCATGGAGACTTTTCTTTAGGATTATTCCTCACCCTCCTAGAGTTTAGAATATAAATGAGAGTGAAGGTGTGTGCATGTGTGTGAGAGTGAGTGAATTTAATGTAATTACCTAAAGCAATAACACCTAATTGTAAATGAGTTACACTTTTGCTTTGAGCAATTGTTCCAAGGATTAAAATACACTCAACATAGATAAGAGTCAACATGAAAAATTCAATGCCATGGCCGGGATTTGTACCACAGATCTCCTGGTTTCCGTCCAGTCACTCTTAACCTTTGAGCTACCATGGCCAACGTGCCGTCCTGACATTAATTCTCCATTTGACTCAATTATTTCCACGGTAGACCACTAGGGGCTCTCGCATCCGAGATACACCGTTTGTGGCAACTTACTATCGTAAGTACTTAAGTCCCAGGCTTCATCATTTAACTCTTATTATTTTAGTTAATTGATGGAAATTAATCATTTCTCCACATTAGCCGTATATAGGCTAAGGTTTTTGATAGAGTCAACATGAAAAATTCAAATATATGAAGGTTAAGAGCAACTGGATGGAAACCAGGAGATCCGTGGTTCAAATCTTGGCCTTGGCATTGAATTTTTCATGTTGACTCTATCAAAAACCTTAGCCTATATACGGCTAGCGTGGAGAAATGATTAATTTCCATCAATTAACTAAAACACTCAACATGTTCAGAGATAATAAATTATGAATCAACTCTCAGACCAAGAACCTGAGAAACCAGAGTTCAATTATAGAAAATAAAGATTAAGTTCCATGCAAAGGAAATATTCATGGATGTATCTTATAATCCAGCTTTGTGGGAGGGAGTAAAGTAAATAAATGCTACATTATTAAACAGAACATATGAAATAGATCTACAATTAGTTTTCGGTCACTTTTAAGGTAAGAAAACGAATGACCTTACAGAGACTGCATGTAGACTTTGAAAGTCCTTTGAGCATTTAATTAAAATCAATGTTCAAAATGAAATGGTCACATCCTTGACATTTGTCTTCTTATATCTATCCAAGAAAAATGAGCACAAAGACATATAATTAGCTTGGCAATTGTATAGTATATGTTTAGAGGTTTTGTCTTTCCTTCAGTATTTCCTACATAAAAGATCTTATGTTAGTCTCATTATGTATAGATGTCTATGGAACGTGTTATGGCCTGTAAAATTGAAATGGCCATGAACTTAAATCTCGTTAGATTCAAAAGAATCATGCTTTCTTTGCTGCTGGATTACTAAATGTGAATGAAAATGTATGACGTGTTTAATGTCCCTGAACTTTGCTCACAATGGGGACCCGACGAATAAATAGAGTAATGTGTTGTGTTTTATTTTTTTATTATTATTGTTGTTATTCTGGCATTAGAAATATAGTTATTTTAATGAAACAAAAACAGGTTGAAAGCCCATTAAAGGCAGTATACAACAATGGTACCACTAAAATACAGACTATATTCACAAACTGTTAAAATTTCACTATTTTGTTTCACTGAGGCAAAAGCTATTCATTGCATTAAACACATCTGATTTTTGAGTGCACATGAACAATATGTATGAGGGTCATCCAATAAATACGTTTCCCTATTTTTTTTCCCCTGCAAAAAACATTAAAATTAGGATTATTTCATATTTGATAATTCTGGGAGATGCACCAAAAAAAGGGGCTTAGGTCCTATAAATTTTAGCCACAAACATCTCTTTGCAAGTATACCTGGCATCCAAACTTCATTCTATTCTTAACAAAAACCTTGTATCAGAATGAATTTAAATAATGAAGAAAAATAACTAATTTCTATTGAATGAGTTTGCAAATAAATGAAGGGAATAATAATAATAATAATAATAATAATAATAATAATAATAATAATAATAATAATAATAATAATAATAATAATAATAATAATAATTAATAATAATAACAATAATAATAAACTTGGTAGACAAAATAACCAACAAGTTCCAGTTGGCAGCAAAGAACAATGATCCAAAATTACTAGATGAAGAATTAAGCAACAATCTTATTAACAGAATGGGTACTGAAGACTTAATTTCTAACTTATTTTCAAGCATAAAATCTGTATGCAACTCTAGTTTCAGAATTTCTACAGGCAGGAAACCATTAAGCAAAGGCAGAACAGTGCCATGGTGGAATGACCAACTAACAATACACCACAAAAAAGTAAATGCCATGAGAAGATGCTACCAGAGAACACAAAACAATGAACATTTAAGACTTCAGAGGAAAACACAGTACACAGAGGAGTGAGTGAGTGATGATGAGTATAAGGGCGCTCAACTACAGAGGTCATCAGTGCCCTTTTTAAAAGAAACTGGTCATGGCAAAAGCCAGATATAAATTATTCTAAAAAACTATAAATATGTCAATAGAATGACAAAAAATACATACGCGTTTAAAAAAAAAACAATAGAAATGTCATCTAAAAAGCCATAAATTCTATTTGCTAAATCCTAAAATCTAATCTCGAAAAGAATCTAAACACCTTCTTCACTACTGCGTTATCGTCCGCTAGCATTTCTGCAAAGCTGACCGGCAGCTGCAGAGACGTCCTAAGGTCTGCTAGGTGAAAACACTCTAGCAGCACGTGTCGTACAGACAACGCTTCATTGCAAAACGGACACAGTGGAGAAGGCTCCTTTTTAAAAAGAAAACTATGAGTAAAAAAGCAGTGCCCAATTCGTAACCGAGCCAAACTCACCTCCTCGCGACGAGATGACCGACAGGAGGTAACCCAGGGAATCGGAAGTTCTTTGACAGATCTAAGTTTATTATTGCAGAGAGTGGACCACTCTTCCAGTACACAGAGGAGAAACGATTATATCAATCACATATACAACAGGAGAAAACCAGGTCATGGAAACAATTCTGTTCTTCCAGTAGTTCCAATCCATGGAAATCGGCTTACAAAATATCAGCTGGGAAAACACGAAACCAAGGCATGCTCTCAACAATAAAAAGATTAAATGGAAATTTTACTGAAGATATGGAAAGCACATTAGAATATATGCTAAATTATTTTGTCCCAAATGATAGCAAAGAAAATGATTATCAAAGAGAAATACGGCAAGACAGTCTAGAACCTTCTGAAGAGAATGATGACAGAATCTTTACTGAAGAGGAGGTACTTACTGTCATAAAAAATTTCAGTCCAAAGAAAGCCCAAGTAGGATGGGATTAGCAGTGAGATCCTTTTAAGGGTCTTTGAGTTATTTCCAAACCTTATAACAAAATTATATAATGAATGTCTAGTGAAGGGATACTTTCCAAAGATATGGAAAAGAAAAATTATTATACCAATTACCAAACCAGGAAAAGATCACAGCACAGATGTTACTAAATACAGACCAATAAGCCTAATTAGTATAGGAGGGAAAGTACTTGAAAAGTTCCTGATCAATAGAATATTACATCAAATTCACTCACACTCTTTGATGAATTCTAATTAATATGGATTTACGCCAGAAAAAGGAACGGTGGATACTGCAATGGATGTTAAAAACTTCATTTTACTTTGTAAAATGAGAAAAGAAGTGTATAACTATGATCAGCCTAGATGTAAGAGGCGCATTTGATGCGGCCTGGTGGCCAAGTATTCTAAAAAATTTGAGAGAATTGAAATGTCCTAAAAATCTGTATAAGTTGACACAAAGTTACTTCAGTGACAGATATGCCACTCTACAGACAAATTCTTACAGTGTGGTAAAGAAAGTTAACAAAGGATGTCCACAGAAATCATGCTGTGGGCCAGGCTTCTGGAATGTGATGTACAATTCTTTATTAAACCTAAACTTTTCAATACACTCTCACATTGTTGCTTTTGTAGATGATTTAGTACTCTTGACCAAAGGAGATACACGAATAGAAGCAGAAAATTATGCCAACTCAAATATTTACAAAATTCAAAATTGGGCTACTCAAAACACAGTTGAATTTAATGAAAGCAAATCAAAAGTCTTAATAATTTCAAACAAGAGGAAAGACCTCGCAGCAAAGACCAAAATATATTTCAATCACAAAACATTGGAACAAGTTACAGAATTAAAATATTTAGGAATATATTTTGATGCAAAATTAAATTTTGGGAAACATATTGACAAAATAACAGAAAAAGCAACATAGTAAATATGCTGAGTAGAGCAGAAAAATTACAATGGGGATTAGGCCATTGTGTTCTGAAGACAATTTACAAAGGAGCACTAATACCAATGTTGACATATGGCTGTCCAGTATGGAATGAAGCTCTACAAAAACAGAAGAATTTAAGAAAACTATAAAGGGTTCAGAGACTAATGAACATAAAAATGGCAAAGGTCATAGAACATTATCTTTTGAAGCATTTGCATTGTTGCCGGAGTCAGTACCATAGGTATCAACATAGCTGAAACAGCGGAAATCCACAAAGCAACACATAAAAGCAAAGATGACCCTGAAGATTATGACAAACCGCTAGAACTAAGATACTGGCCACACCCAGCAGATAGAATAGTAATAGTAGAAGTAAAAGATTTGTTTTCATATGCTATGGAAATATACACAGATGGAAGTAAAATACAAGGCAAATAGGGAGCGGCAGCTGCATTTTATAAACACGGTACACTAATTCATACCATGAAAAATAGACTACATGGTAATTGTTCAAGCAACCAGGCAGAACAAATGGCCATCCTAACAGCTATAACCAAACTAAAAGACCTAAATATTGCACTAAAAGAAAGAACACTGGCAGCGATGATGATAATAATGGTTTATTCACTTCTAGACATGAAATACATGTTTCAAGTTTCGTCCAAAAAGTTTACATATTGCAAGATTGTAAATGATTAGTTATATACATCAAGATTTACAAATTTTACAAAGCATATACAGAGATTAATAATGTAACTGTCTTTATGGTTAAAAAAAAAAAAAAAAAAAAAAACAATCTTCGGTTTTCCCTTTCTTAGAGGAGGGTCTCACGGTTCTTCCAGTCTTAACAGATAGCTTATCACACAAGAAGTCAAGAAACTCAAGGAACTCCACTGGCAAATACAGTTTGGATGAATTAAAGCCCATGTGGGAATTCCAGGAAATGAGAAGGCAGACAAACTAGCAAAGGAAGCAGCTGAAGAGAAATATGGACTTCATATACAGTAAAAAACAAAAAAACTGCTATTATTGGTAAAATCAAAGAACAAGGACTAAGGAAATGGCAACAGGAATGGACGAGTACAACCAAAGGGCAGTCTACAAGACCTTCTTCCCATTGGTTCATCAGAGAATGAAACAAAGGATCAATATGATGGCTTTCTTTGCAGCCATGGTTACTGGGCATGGCATACTAAAATACTATCTCCACAGATTCAGGATTATAAATGATGCTACATGTTCCTGTCTTCAACAGGCCCAAACTGTTGGACATGTAATCTACAGATGTAGAAAACTACAACACCAGAGGGACACTCTAAGACAACAACTAGCAGTGAAACGTGAAATGTGGCCAGTTGAACCAGATAAACTGATTGAAAAATATTGTAAACAATTTAAACAATTTATAGAAGCAATAGTCTTAAAACATCGTAAATAGAATAGTGTAGAATAAACACTGCATACAAACTGCAGTAAATAAAGTATGAACAAGTAAATTGTAAATATTCATAGTTAGAAGAATAGTAATAAGTTTGTGCTAGGTACATAATAGGTAGTAATTGACAAGATAAAACAAATGCATACGGAGCCACTGTAATATATACAGTATTAAGAATGGGATCTCGATAGGCATATAGCCATATTGCTAGCAAGGAAAGTAAATGAATGGTCAGAAGCTGCAATCTCAAAAACATGAACAAAAATTGTAAATATTTAACTTTATTATAATTACAATAGCAGTAATATAGAAATGTATAATTATTGTAACTGCAAAGACTATGATGTAAAAGTATAGTAAGCAAATTGTAAATAGTAAAAAAAGCAATGTAAGTACAGCATGTAGTATTGCAGTATTGTAAAAGCAATGGAACATGCTGTTGATTTCAAATGAAAAAAAAAAAAAAGATAATAATCATGATGATAATAATAATGATGATAATGATAATGATGATGATGATGATGATGATGATGATAATAATAATAATAATAATAATAATAATAATAATAATAATAATAATAATAATAATAATAATAATAATAAATAGTGATGCAAGTAACAATCAAAATGATCATGAAATAGCACATTAAAATGTACATTTTGATAAACTTATTTACTTTATTTGTCAGTTAACATCTTTAAATAAAAAGCTCAAAGTTTCAGTGTTGCACAGTTTTCTTTAAATTTTTCCAATAGGTATTTTTTAAATTTGAAAATAAGTATTCAAATAACTAATATTCTAAAAATAACTAACAAGAAAGTTTATTTTTATTTTTCTATCTACTTCTTGTTACTACTCATATTCACATTTGATACACTAACATCATGTCTGTTTGTCAAGACTGTCAAAAAGGTCAATGTAGGTAATTATCTTAAGCTTGATGTTACAAACACAGAACTTGAATTAGTGAGAAATAAGGGAAGTAAAGCTGACCCTATACAATCTTACTTAGGACCACCATTGACATAGGCACTCCAGAACATGTTGAAATAAATTAACTATCTCAAAATGGACATCCAGGACTCTATAAGGAGCATTCCTCATTGATTTACATTTTTTTTTACACTCACGAAGAATCTCTAGGCTTTGACAGAAGTCTCCATTAAGTTACACATACAGAGGCTGACAGAAGTATTCAAATAATATAACATGTAACATTGCATGTACTATAAATGCTGTAATATTTATTTGGCAGCGTTGAATTGTTAAACATATAAACATTAACCATTTGTGTCTCGGAAAGAATATTTAAAATATCACTTTGCATGTATTTATTACATAATCTGTACTGTATTTATTCTATTGTCCCTCTTATTGGAGGACATAAGTATTCAAACATACCCATCGAATAGAGAGAAAGGTGGTTGGGCATACCTAATGCCCCACCACATAGCAGTTGTGTTTATGCTATGCCTCGAGACAGTGTGCTCAAAGTTATTCAGCCGATTGTGAACTCACAGGTAATATGAGACGTAAGGGTAGACAATGGTGGCAGAGAGGAATATAATGATAAATATGTACAAACAAAACAAATCTCTCTGAATATTAAAAGCAGAAGCATTATTAACAGTGAACTATTCTTCATATTTGAGTTTGATTTATGAGTCACTATGTTTACACTCAAACTTCACTTACTTGTTGTTGTATAATTGAAACGTTTTCAAGATCATTCGACCTCATCCTCAGCTGTTTGGTGACTAAATGAACCTTACTCTTCTTCCACTACTACGGAGCTCCGATCACTCTGCCATCTGGTGTTAGGGGCACTAAGTTTTAATACTTCATTTAATGCCGGGATTTCAAAATTTATAACTTTATCACAGTTTTTGTTTATGAATATTTTTTCCCAAATATCCAATTCTATGGGTGTACTTAAAGATTTTAAAAGTTTTATGTTGTGGCCAATGTTGTGGTTTTCTGTCCAAAAATGGTGTGAAACTGCAGATTTTTCTGTTTGTCTCAACTTAATGTTCCTCTGGTGTTCTTTTTGCCTGGTTAATAAGTTTCTCCTAGTTTTTCCTATGTAGCTTTTTTCACAGGTTTCACAATTAATCTGATAAATTCCTGATTTCAAATTGTTGGTGATTGTATTTTTCAGTGGTTTATTTAGCAGGGTTCTCAGACTGAATTTGTTTTGGGGTGCTAGTTTTAAGTTTAGTCTTTTGAAGATTCGTTAAAATTTTCTAAAAGCCCATGGGTGGTAGGTGAATTTTCTATATTGCCAATTTGTGTTTTTAAGTGGTGTGAGAGTGGTATTTTTTGATATTATCTTCAGTTTTTCTTTTCTCTTCATCATGTTCCTTATGATGGCTGGGTTGAATCCATTTAATACCGCTATGTCTTTTATGTGTTGTTGTTCTTTCAAAAATTCATCCTTACTCAGTGGGATGTTGTATAGCCGGTGAATTAGACTTCTAAAGGCAGCTAGTTGATGTGAAACTGGGTTGTATTCATTTTTCTTTATGTAATTATCTATGTGTGTGGGCTTCCTGTATATTCCAAAATCTACACCCTGATGATTTCTAGTTATCTTGAGGTCCAAAAAGGGTAGGGTGTTGTCTCTTTCTACTTCCATAGTAAATTGGATGTGATTATCTTGCAGGTTTAGTAATTTTAGAGAATCTTCTCTAAGTTTTTCCGGAATGATAGCAAAAACATCATCAACATATCTCCGCCAAAATTTATAAATCTGTGGGAAGGCCTTTACTATGTGTGTTTCAAAATAGCTCATGTATAGGTCTCCTAAAATAGGCGAAAGTGCACTCCCCATATATAATCCTTTTGATTGTCTGTAGAATTTTTGGTTAAACATGAAGTAATTATTCCTTATGCATAAATCTGTAAGATTGATAATGTCATCTATTTCTCTGGGGTCCGTTGTAGTCTGGGTTAGCCACTTTTTGAGGAATGTAGGTATTTTTTCTACTGGAATGCTTGTAAAAAGTGCCTTAATGTCAAAAGAAACTAGTATGTGATTTTCTGGGATGTTGTACTTCTGTAGGTGATTTATCAATTCTAAGGAGTTTTTTATTCCCAAACTTTGAAATTTGTCATATGATTTTAATTTTGTTACTAACCACTTTGCAATGTGGTATGTAGGTGAATTGATGCCATTGATGATGGGTCTCATGCTGTTGTCTTGTTTGTGGATTTTTGGCAGACAGTACAACCTTGGTAGTGTGGGGTTGGAAGATTTTAAGTTGTATTTTTCAGATGTACTTAATGTTTTTGTAATTGATAAAGGTTTATTAACAGAAGTGATACTTTTGGATAATGGATTTTTTTGGAATTATTTCATATTCTGGACTGTCTAACATAAGGTTTACTCTCTGAATATAGTCTTGTCTCCATAATTACTAGAGTCGGCTTTTAGGTATACCACAGGCATCCTATTTAAATTTCTTATTGTTTTGTTGTAAGTTTTATTGTATATTGGGGATAACACATTTATTATATCCAGACATTCAATTTTGGCTTTGGTTAAGTTTTCATTTTTTTAGGTTATGTGTGGCTATTTCTATGTCGGCGATAACTTAAAACTAGCACCCCAAAACAAATTCAGTCTGAGGAACCTGCTAAATAAACCACTGCAGAAAACAATCCCCAACAATTTGAAATCAGGAATTTATCAGATTAATTGTGAAACCTGTGAAAAAAGCTACATAGGAAAAACTAAGAGAAACTTGTTAACCAGGCAAAAAGAACACCAGAGGAACATTAAGTTGGAACAAACAGAAAAATCTGCAGTTTCACACCATTTTTGGACAGAAAACCACAACATCGGCCACAACATTAAACTGTTAAAATCTTTAAGTACACCCATAGAATTGGATATTTGGGAAAAAATATTCATAAACAAAAACCGTGATAAAGTTATAAATTTTGAAATCCCGGCATTAAATGACGTATTAAAACTTAGTGCCCCTAACACCAGATGGCAGAGTGATCGGAGCTCCATAGTAGTGGAAGAAGAGGAAGGTTCATTTATAGTCACCAAACAGCTGAGGATGAGGTCGAATGATCTTGAAAACGTTTCAATTATACAACAAGTAAGTGAAGTTTGAGTGTAAACATAGTGACTCATAAATCAAATATGAAGAATACTTCACTTTTAATAATGCTTCTGCTTTTAATATTTATGACGTTTGGTAACACAAACCAAAGAAGCAACTTGGCGAGTGAAGAAAATGGAGACGAGGTAGGATGCATGTTTACGAACTTTAATACGGAATTATGCTACAAAAAGAAAGACTTAAAAAATACTTAAAATTGCAGACAAAAAGAAGATACGCAACGGCGGACATTAAATTCCTAAAACTTTGCCCCAGACACAATATCGCGCCAACTTTTGTAAAGCAAACGGTCAAACACAATAGTAATCACAGAAGACAAAAACTGGTGGAAAAATACGTGATAAAATTGGAAATTTCGAAACATTACAGCTACATAAATAAAATAGACCTGGAATTATACAACCTACATCTAAAACTAACCAAACAATTAGGAATACACATTTGGCAAAATTTCGACATGCAGGTTCACGAAAAATTAAACATATTAATGATTAAGAAAAACGAAAGACTTAAGAATAAATTCAAACTGTTAAAAGAACGGCAACTGGAACACCCTCATTAGCCAAAACACCGGGATTTTAAAGAACCAGTTAACGTAATAAACCTATCGCAACAAAAGTTTACAACCGATGAAATTAGATTACTCCAGAAAGGTTTCAATATGTGTGTTAACATCTCAAATAATAAAGACGATTTTATCTCCGACATAGAAATAGCCACACATAACCTAAAAAATGAAAACTTAACCAAAGCCAAAATTGAATGTCTGGATATAATGTGTTATCCCCAATATACAGTAAAACTTACAACAAAACAATAAGAAATTTAAATAGGACGCCTGTGGTATACCTAAGAGCCGACAAAGGTAATTCTCTAGTAATTATGGAGACAGAAGACTATATTCAGAGAGTAAACCTTATGTTAGACAGTCCAGAATATGAAATAATTCCAAAAAATCCATTATCCAAAAGTATCACTTCTGTTAATAAACCTTTATCAATTACAAAAACATTAAGTACATCTGAAAAATACAACTTAAAATCTTCCAACCCCACACTACCAAGGTTGTACTGTCTGCCAAAAATCCACAAACAAGACAACAGCATGAGACCCATCATCAATGGCATCAATTCACCTACATACCACATTGCAAAGTGGTTAGTAACAAAATTAAAATCATATGACCAATTTCAAAGTTTGGGAATAAAAAACTCCTTAGAATTGATAAATCACCTACAGAAGTACAACATCCCGGAAAATCACATACTAGTTTCTTTTGACATTAAGGCACTTTTTACAAGCATTCCAGTAGAAAAAATACCTACATTCCTCAAAAAATGGCTAACCCAGACTACAACGGACCCCAGAGAAATAGATGACATTATCAATCTTACAGATTTATGCATAAGGAATAATTACTTCATGTTTAACCAAAAATTCTACAGACAATCAAAAGGATTAGCTATGGGGAGCCCACTTTCGCCTATTTTAGGAGACCTATACATGAGCTATTTTGAAACACACATAGTAAAGGCCTTCCCACAGATTTATAAATTTTGGCGGAGATATGTTTTTGCTATCATTCCGGAAAAACTTAGAGAAGATTCTCTAAAATTACTAAACCTGCAAGATAATCACATCCAATTTACTATGGAAGTAGACCTCAAGATAACTAGAAATCGTCATGGTGTAGATTTTGGAATATACAGGAAGCCCACACACATAGATAATTACATAAAGAAAAATGAATACAACCCAGTTTCACATCAACTAGCTGCCTTTAGAAGTCTAATTCACCGGGTTATACAACATTCCACTGAGTAAGGATGAATTTTTGAAAGAACAACACATAAAAGACATAGCGGTATTAAATGGATTCAACCCAGCCATCATAAGGAATAATGAAGAGAAAAGAAAAACTGAAGATAATATCAAAAAATACCACTCTCACAACCACTTAAAAACACAAATTGGCAATATAGAAAATTCACCTACCATCCATGGGCTATTAGAAAATTTGAACGAATCTTCAAAAGACTAAACTTAAAACTAGCATCCCAAAACAAATTCAGTCTGAAGACCCTGCTAAATAAACCACTGAAAAATACAATCCCCAACAATTTGAAATCAGGAATTTATCAGATTAATTGTGAAACCTGTGAAAAAAGCTACATAGGAAAAACTAAGAGAAACTTATTAACCAGGCAAAAAGAACACCAGAGGAACATTAAGTTGGAACAAACAGAAAAATCTGCAGTTTCACACCATTTTTGGACAGAAAACCACAACATTGGCCACAACATAAAACTTTTAAAATCTTTAAGTACACCCATAGAATTGGATATTTGGGAAAAAATATTCATAAACAAAAACTGTGATAAAGTTATAAATTTTGAAATCCCGGCATTAAATGAAGTATTAAAACTTAGTGCCCCTAACACCAGATGGCAGAGTGATCGGAGCTCCATAGTAGTGGAAGAAGAGGAAGGTTCATTTAGTCACCAAACAGCTGAGGATGAGGTCGAATGATCTTGAAAACGTTTCAATTATACAACAAGTAAGTGAAGTTTGAGTGTAAACATACAAATCTCTCTGAAATTGCCAAAACCATTAACAGAAGCAAAACTACAGTGTTCTCCATAATTCTACGTTTCAGACAGATACTGTTGTAAATAAAACAAGAAATGGCGCTCCTTCTAAACTCACCACCAGAGACAGGAAGCAAATAATAAAAATGGTGAAGCAGAATCCGAGAGTCACTGCATCTGACAATAGAGGATGCCTTGAGCAATATTCTGACACTGTGGTTCACACCAGAACAGTTGAACGGGTGTTAAATAGTACTGCATTCCAAGGAAGAAACCATATGTGAATAAGGTGAATAAGAAAAAGCGTATAGAATTTGCTAAACAGTATGTGGTGAAACCAATAGAATTATAATTAATACGTTTCTCTAGTCAGACGAGAGCAAATTCTGCTCATACAATGGATGGATGTCTTAAAGTGTGGAGACTGCCAAATACAGAATGTGAACCTAAGTACATGGTAGCTACAGTGAAACATGGTGGCAGTAGTAAGATGGTATGGGGCTGCATAGCTTCATCTGGCTTTGAGGAACTGGTGTTCATAGATGGGATCATGGACAAATTTGAATACAACAGAATTCTTGAAAACAATATTAAAAAGAGTGCAGAGAAGCTGGGATTAGGGCATGATTATTACTTCCGGCAGGACAATGATCCGAAGCATACTGCTGAAACTGTAAGGCTTTGGATCGTGTACAACACTCCTCACACTTTGAAGACACCACCCCAATTTCCAGATTTAAATCCTATAGAGAACATCTGGAAGGAACTCGAGGAGCACTTGAAGCATTACATCAGAAGCAAGAACCATCTGAAAGAACTTCTTCCAACAGAGTGAAGAAATATGGACGATTATCAGCAGTAATTCAAAGAAAGGATGATCACTAAAATACTAGCTGTTCTCTTTCCATTTTAATTCTCCTTGTAGTGCAAATTAGTTTCATATGCTATTTATGAGTTTATATGTTCAATGGAAGACTCAAGTTTATTTTATACTAGTTGTATTTACGTATGCTTACTCTGCATAGCTTTAAAATAATATAAGCAATAAATATGTTTACGTTAGAATACTTCTGTTGGCCTCTGTACTTGTGCCATTTAACTAAAGCAGGAATTGGGTTTTTATGCCCTTAACACTGAAGCTTAAGCTTACTGTATTATCTCATACTTGTGCCACACTGTGGTTACTTATGTAGGCCCTTCTCAAACCATATTTTTGGAGTCTGCCACACCCACCACAGAACAGCTGCTTGTAGTTCCTGGAAATCTGCAAAATGATGTTCATGCAAACATTTCTTTGTAGTCCTAAATAGGTGGAAATCAGAAGAGACCAAGACATCAGAATATAGAGAGAGTGGCCTTACGTGGAACCCCATTTCAATGATGGCTGCTGTGGTTTTCAGACTTGGAGACAAGCACTGTGTTGCACTGTCCATTTCTTCTAGATTGCATGGTGCAACTTCTTAAGAGTTTCACATATGCTATGCTCTTAACGGGGTCTCTGGTTCCAACAAATTAATGAGAAGGCTTCCATCTTTGTTCCATAACTCTGTAGCTATTTCATATTGAAGGTAATTATAAAGAACTTCTTTGGCAGGAGGTTGCCTTTATGATTCCATTGCATTGATTGTATCTGGCTCATGGTAGTGGTTCAAGTCTTGACACCAGTCACAAGTTTGGACATAAAACCTTGTGGATTCTGGCTAAGATATTGATGGAGATCACTGCATACATCCTTGTGCTGTTGTGCTTTTGCTGCATTCAGGGACTTGGGAACTCAAATTTGGCAGACACTTTCCCAGGGTGTTTGTATACTTTATGGTGCAGAGCAATTCTAGCCAAGTCCTGTGGTCACTTCCAGTTTTGTAAAGGTGATGCAGCTATTTTCCTGAATACGCTTTCTCAATCTTGAAAACTTGACTATTATCTGTTTGTTGTTAGAAGAACATACAGTATTCTTCCGCATTCAGCTCCGCCTCTATATGCCACGGGTCAACATACAACACAACATCTGCATGTAAACAGCAATGCTGTCCCCTGAGTTTATCTGCTATCTTTGTTGTTACATCTACTAATGCATTACTGAATATTTTCAAGCCTTGTTCTTGCAGTAATCAAGTATATCATATTGTAAGAAAATAGACTCAGTATTTCTAAAATTAAGTGATGTAAGTTACGAAAAACATTAAACATGAAACCCTACATCAGTTATGTACACAAAGAAACAAAGCTACTTACACTTTATATCAAAATTTAACTGTATTGGAACACCATAGTGAAGCGAAATAATTAAATTATAGATGAGTCTTATTTATTACACATCAGCTTCACTTACGCAACTAATTTGAGGACATGTTTCGCGAACCATCGTTCGCATCGTTGGCTCTTATGCAACTAAAGCTTGATCCAGTGGTGTGGGTAGTTCTGGAGTTGCTGCTGCCATCTGTTGATTTTGTGTTGAATTTAAATGTTGGGTTATCTTCTGGCGGGATTTCAAAATTCATTAGTTGGTTTTTATATTTTTGGATGTATATTCTCTCCCATATGACGAGTTCACTATGTTTTTGTACGTATTTTAGTAATTTGGTGCTATCTTCAATTTCATAATTTTCAGACCAGAAATGAGCTGGTATTGTATCTTAAGTGCCTAAAGTGTTCTTTCTTTCTAGTGTCTATGTTTCTTTTTGTCCTCCCTATGTAAATTTTTTCAGTCTTTACACTACCCTTGCAAGATTATATGGATTACCTAAAATACACAATCCCAACATACCCATGAGACCCATTGTAAATAATGTTAACACTCCTACTTACCTTCTGGCAAAATGGCTATGCAAAAAATTTCAGTCCTTTCCACAATTCAATACTCTAAGCATAAAAAACTCTTTAGACCTGGTAGAAAAAATTCAAAATCTTAAACTAAACTCTCAAGACACTTTAGTATCCTTTGATGTTTGCTCCCTCTTCCCTAGCATTCCAATAGACAAACTTTTGATTCAACTTAAGAAATGGCTAACTTCTATTAACCTAGATGCCAATACAATTGAAGAATATTTGGCAATGACTGAAATATGTATACACTAAAATTATTTTGTTTTCGATGGAAAGTATTATAAACAAATTTGAGGATTGGCTATGGGAAGCCCGCTATCACCATTTTTGGCCAATTTATACATGAGCTTTTTTTGAAACATATAACTAAAGCCTCCCCTCATATTTTTAAAACATGGTACAGATACATAGATGAAATCTTTGCAACAGTGCACTACAAACAAATAGATGATGCTTTGAAACTACTCAACATCCAAGAACCCAGCATGCAATTCACAGTAAAAACTGAAGAGGACTGTACTCTACCATTTTTGGACCTTAAAATCACAAAAAACAATGAAAAACTGGAATTTGGCATTCATAGAAAAGCAACACACACAGATAATTACATCAAAGCAAATAGTTTCAACCCAATTCCACACAAACATGCCACCATCAACAGTCTCACACACAGATTAGTAAATCTACCCCTCAGCCAGCAAGAATATAAAAAAGAATACCATCAAATCTTAAAAACTGCAATTAAAAATGGATATGGAAAAAGCCTTGTAGATAAAAAAACTGGTTGGTTGGTTGGTTGGTTGCTAATGCTCATGGAGTTGGAGAATTTCCATTTTCCTTCTGGCCTCCCAATAACGTGTGACTAGTTGTGCTGTCAGTTCTCCATCTGTTTTTGTCAGGGCACTACACTGGAGCAGATGATCTCCGTCCATCAATGAGTTCGGGTCCCTACACAGTGTGCAGGATGGGGATTCAAAAATATTAATCCTGTATAGATGAGCGGCCAAACAGTCGTGGCCAGTAATCAGTCGGAAGATGGCAACAGTAAAGAAAACAAATCATTCAAACTTCAAAAAAAGATTAAAACAGATCACAGCTCTTTCACCAATAAAACAAGAAATTAGCATTGCTAAATTTATTTAACACCCCTGGGCCACAAAAAAGTTCCAAAAAATATTCAAGAAATACAATATAACATTGGCACCAAAAAACAATTACAACATTAAAAACCTACTTAACAGTAATAATACTGATAAGATAAAACCAGAAGAAAAGTCAGCATTTACAAGATTAAGTGTAAAGACTGTGAAAAATTTTACATAGGGAGGACAAAAAGAAACATAGGCACTAGAAAGAAAGAACATTTTAGGAACTTAAGATACAAAAATATTGATAAGTCCGCAATAGCAGCTCATTTCTGGTCTGAAAATCATGAAATTGAAGATAGCACCAAATTACTATAATATGTACAAAAACATAGTGAACTCGTCATATGGGAGAGAATATACATAGAAAAACATAAAAATCAACTAATGAATTTTGAAATCCTGCCAGAAGATAACCCAACATTTAAATTCATCACAAAATCAACAAATGGCAGCAGCAACTCAAGAACTACCCACACCACTGGATCAAGCTTTAGTCGCATAAGAGCTGATGATGCGAACGATGGTTCGTGAAACATGTCCTCAAACTAGGTACGTAAGTGAAGCTGATGTGTAATAAATACAACTCATCTATAATTTAATAACTACTTACACTTGTTAATCAGAATCCGAAAGCAGTTCAATTCCTTCCAAATCAGAGGCCTCTGATTCACCGCTGTCATCACTTTTCATCCCATATTGATAATTAAAAATCCACTACATTGTCTATCATGCCCTCCAGAATCCACTATGCTGCTCTTCATTACCATCATGTTGAACACATTCACGCCACCTTTCTTTAGTGCGTGCGTGTGTGGTGTTTTAGGGCCCGTCGACAGCGAGGTCATTTGGACCAGCCTTTCTTTAGTAATTTCTTTAAATGCTGAATACACTAATTCTCGCACTCCAACAAACTTGAACGTCGTATTGTTCGATGCTACATAACCCTTAACCTGACTCCTATTGGATGAAGCTTGCAGTGATAGGGAAGCAATCTGAGTACTTCATGTCCGGCTTTTTCGGCAAGTGTTTCAATGACATATTTTTCATATATATATTTAGCACCCTTAACAGATCATTTTTGCCATTGATTCATCATAGGTAATGTTTTTTAGACCTCAGCCAAGATGACACTTCAGCTTTTTTCCATGAATTGTTTGGAATGTGCTGCACTCTTAAGATAAATTATCCATTATGACACTTCCAGGCTGGAGTTTGGGAAATTCTGAATAACTTGTTCAAAACGTTTGGAAAATGTAGCTATTAGGCTAATGTACAATTACCAGAGGGTAGGGTTAATTATAATGGGGCATGGGAATATGCAACTCCAAAATGAGGAGTAAGATACTGTATTTATGGTATATTAATTATGTTATATATGTATGAAGTTGTATATGCTAGATATTGTAATAAGAAATAGGAAATAAACTAACTACTAGAGGGTAAGGAAGGTGACAGTCCAGGTTTTGGAAGAAGTGCATAATTATCAAAGTTCATGCATGATATATATGTAAATTAAGTAAAAGCTTCTCTGTTAATTTAAATTTAAAATACAATTTATGCAATTAATAAGTAAAAAACAGAAAATATTCAGCAAACACTGAAGAAATTATTTGCATCACTGACAAGTACAACAAGGAACTCAATGACAGCAACCTTATTTTAACAGTACTTATATCCAAAATATTTCTCTAGTGTCTTAATTCTGACATATCAAAGATGCTGAATTGCCAAGATGAAATATAAAAATTATGAATTTATTCATTTTAAGGTAAAATTTTCATATATGTGTTTGGAGGAATTTAGTAACAGTGACGTCAAAATTAATCTCAGAAACTATTTGTAGTTGGTTTATTAATACTCGTCACTTACTTGTTTATATTTATGAGAGACTAGTTTCAAAGACATTCGCCTCCATTTTCAATCTCTTTCCAACTGGCATCTGTTGTTGTCTGCTCTCTCTCTGGTGGTGGAACTATGAACTTCTTTGTCAAATTATCTACTGGTGGGATTTCAAAGTTCATTACGCGATCCTTATTTTTCCATATGAATATGTTCTCCCATGTTGTCAATTTATTTTGGTTTATCATTCCTTTTAATAATTTTGGATTTGGATCAATGTCATGGTTTTCATTCCAAAAGTGAAATGCTACTGCTGACTTATCTTCTTGTTTCAATCTGATGTTTCTAAAGTGCTCTTTGACCCTGGTATTTAGATTTCTTTTAGTTCGACCTATATAGCATTTTTCACAATTCTTACAACTTATCTGATATATTCCGGATCTGTTAACTGATGGGATTTCATCTTTTGTTTTTGAATTTAGCAATTTTAAAATTGAGTGTCTATTGGTAGGTGCCAAGGTGATATTTTGTTCCTTGAAGATCTTTTTAAATTTATTAAATGTTTTTGGGTGATATGTGAATGAACTGAATATGCTGTTGCTTTCTTTTTCTTTTGTAAATGAACTAAAACAACATTTACAAAAGAAAAAGAAAGCAACAGCATATTCAGTTCATTCACAAAAACAACATTTACAAAAGAAAAAGAAAGCAACAGCATATTCAGTTCATTCACATATCACCCAAAAACATTTAATAAATTTAAAAAGATCTTCAAGGAACAAAATATCACCTTGGCACCTACCAATAGACACTCAATTTTAAAATTGCTAAATTCAAAAACAAAAGATGAAATCCCATCAGTTAACAGATCCGGAATATATCAGATAAGTTGTAAGAATTGTGAAAAATGCTATATAGGTCAAACTAAAAGAAATCTAAATACCAGGGTCAAAGAGCACTTTAGAAACATCAGATTGAAACAAGAAGATAAGTCAGCAGTAGCATTTCACTTTTGGAATGAAAACCATGACATTGATCCAAATCCAAAATTATTAAAAGGAATGATAAACCATAATAAATTGACAACATGGGAGAACATATTCATATGGAAAAATAAGGATCGCGTAATGAACTTTGAAATCCCACCAGTAGATAATTTGACAAAGAAGTTCATAGTTCCACCACCAGAGAGAGAGCAGACAACAACAGATGCCAGTTGGAAAGAGATTGAAAATGGAGGCGAATGTCTTTGAAACTAGTCTCTCATAAATATAAACAAGTGACGAGTATTAATAAACCAACTACAAATAGTTTCTGAGATAAAATTTTCATATTTAAATTTATGTACCCTAATACGGATGACCTACAATGTGGCACAGTGCTTCTCTTCCCTGCCATGGAATGAACATGGGTTAGTTATAAAACCAAATGCATTGTACAAATGGCACCTAAAAGTTTGGAACTTTACTTGCACATTTTTTTCTACTCTGGCTGGAGAAAAAGATTAAGTAAAATGAATGTGATTACTTTAGAAATTGCATAAGGATGAGATCTAAACACCTGGAATTCTGTAACCGAACCATCTGCTCTGCTTAGGTTTTCATTTATAGTACAGTTATAGCATAAGGACAGCAAAACATGTCACATGAACGATTGTGTTTGCAGGGGTGAGCTAAGGGAGGGTGTGAAATCTGCTAGTTTTTCTTCTTACATTTTCATAACTTAACAGAAATGTATATTGTATTGGGGAAGTGCAGCTCAGAAAATGTTGTATACTTTTATCTCAAACAGTAATATTTCTATATAGTTTTACTTCACAAAGCCATAATTTCTTAAAGAAAATGTAAAACATAGAATTTCTACAGGACTATCAGCCAGATAAAATTTGGTTACCAAACTTTCAATAGGTAATATGAGTAACAAATTACAATGAATAGCAATACAATGTCCCCTAAAATTAATCTGCCACATGAATAAAATAACATGCTGAAAGAATGATTTAACAATTATATGTATGTGTTCTCTGGAGCAACAAATGTCGACTAATTCGTAACTGCCAAAATTGATTATAACAAATTAAACAATTATTTTAATGAGAATGATTTTGTTACAAAGGAAACTAACATGGATAATTATCTTGCTGATTTTCTAAATTATATATATATATATAAAGGATGGATATTGCTAACAGAGTAAACAATAATACCTTGGTTAAAGCCTCCATTAGTTCAGTTAATTAAAGAAGGAATGCACTTTTTGCTTTCATCAAGAAATATCCCATTATTAATGATAATGATTTATTGATTTGAGTATAAAGTACTTAGAAACAGAGCTACTTTAGAAAACCGTGTAGCAAGACAAATTATTTTAAGCATAAAATACAGACATGTAATACCAATAAACAAATGTGGATTATAGTTAATGAGGTTATTAATAACAGTAGCAAACATTTTGATAATGGAATTAACGAAATTAAAGATGGCAATAATATAATCACTGATAAAAAACTTATGTCAGATAAATTTAATGATTTCTTTATTAATATTGCCTCTATGTTATCTTCTCAAATAGGCAATTATAGCATAAATCACCCAGTTTCCTTGGAGAAAACACATATATGTGAAAGCTTTTTCCTAACACCAGTTAATCATGAAGAAATAAGGGACATCATTAATACATAAAAAATAAAACATAAAACCAAAATCAAATTACAAATGTGTTACTTATTGAGTAGAAACATACTATTAGCCAGCATCTTGCTAAAGTTATTAATTATTCATTTCAATCAGGAGAGGCACCAAATGTATTAAAAATTGCTCGAATTGTTCCAGTATATAAAAATGGGAGTGCTGACGTGTCAAATTATAGACCAATTTCACCAATAGCAAAAATATTGAAAAAATGTATTAAAAGCAGAATTGTAGCATTAATGGCTAAACATTTTCTTTTGGAAAGTATGAAAGTGAAATAAGAATGGTTAAATGTGGTGTGCCCGGAGTAGCGTCAGCCTTAACTCCAATTCTAGGAATAGTTCATGAGTGAATTACGTCCCTCAGGGTTCAGTTCTAGGTCCACTTATTTTCCTTATTTATATTAATGACATATTTCTTATTCCTTTAAGAGGTCGAGTTGTGTTATATGCAGATGATACTACTATTTTTTTACACATGTGGCGACGTTAATATTCTTATACAGGATATGCAGTGTGACTTGAATGCAATACAAACTTGGCTTGCAATCAATAAATTATCCTTAAATATAGAAAAGACTAATTATGTATTATTTAGCAAATTAGGTAAAAGGATTGAACAATGCAAATATATTATGCTTAATAATCACATAATTAAGAGGGAAACTAAGACTAAATTTGTTGGATTGATAATTGATCAACATTTGACTTGGAAAGATCATGTTAATTATATATGTAAGATGGTGGCTCCTGTAGTTGGCGTTATTGGTACTGAGAGGTATACTTCTTCCAACATCTATTAAGCCCATATACCATTCATTGATTCACTGTCATTTAAATTACATGTGTCCTATTTGGGGGCATAGTACAAAAGAGGTACTTGAACCAATCCAAGTAATTCAGTATCATCTATTCATCTAATTTCTAGCTTAACATCTAAATATGGTATTGCTGGAGTTAAGCATATGCTAATAAATCATTATAATGATGTACCCATAAAAATTAGAAACCTAAATACCCTTTGTCATTCTAAATAAAATGTTAACTTGTATCTTCATGATAAATGTTGTAAACTTGGCTAATATATTAAGTATTAATATTATTATTAGTTTAATTTTACCTTTAATTTATTATTTATTAACATTAATTTAAGTATATTTTTATCTGCTCAGTTCCTTCTAATTTTAATATTTTATATATATATATATATATATATATATATATATATATATATATATAGTATTCTTAGTATGTTTATTTGCAAATTTGTTTAAAATATTCATGTAACTGAATCATAGTCAGCTGTTGTATTTATAGTATTTAAATTCATGCACTAAATGCAATCTGACCAATGTACTGCTTTTTGTATTTTCTCCTTAAAATGAGCCAAGAGTTCGTGGAGGTCTAATTATATAAAATAAAAAAAAAAGTAATTTTATTGCCTATTACCACATACAATTATCCTGTAATTATCTGGGTGGTAAATACCTAAATAGTATGAATGCTGACAGATCATTGATGTTAAGGTATAGGTATTTTCTAGGGGACATTCCTGCATACAAAGACTAGCAGTAAATGCAAATATAAATGCAGTGAAAGCATAACTGCCACTGGATGACATATCTGTTCTTCCCCATTATGTCTGCACAGCAAACGTTCATTGTTTTTTATTGTACATGCACAAGAACTTCGAAAAGACAGCTTGACCCTATATACTTATGCTTATCTGTGGTACTAAACAGCCCAACCTATCCACAGTGTTTAAATTAGAGGCAACATTTCATAAACAACTTGGTTGTGCTATTCATCTAAAACCTAGGATATATCTGCACTTAAAGCACCTTACACGTAACACATTACTCTGTTTATTTATTCGTCGGGCCCCCATCGTGAGCAAAGCTCATGCACATTAAACACGTCATACATTTTCATTCGCATTTAGTAATCGCTAAAATGCAGCAGCTGAAACATCATGGCAAGTCTTTTAACACGCCCAAAAGGGAAATCATCAGCAATTAATAAACTGTCCTGCAGTATACACATCTGCAGACGATAAAATGAAAAGAAATTATGTTATTCATTAAGCGTTGATATTAGTATAACCTAAATGGACGTTCAACTCACCTGGCTGGTTAAAAATATGGGTTGAATATTGTAGACTACTTAACACTATCCAACTGAAAAAAGTTGCATCACAAACTCTACAATCACTGGGAACGTGTCTGTTCCTCAAACCCAAATAGTATGAAAGCACTTGAGTTTAATGTAATGCAAAAACATATCACGGTATTATCATGTTTCTTACAAACAATGCTTAAAAATTCTCAAAATTTAGGAATGTATGTCTTTCTTTGCAGCCATTAAACATTTGTACACTAATACGTCATCTGGCGTCAAAATTTTGTAGCATCTTATTTTGCAGTAGCAGATGTGCTACATCCTAACACAATACTAATTATACATACATGTTTTAAAATTAAGAGATGTGTTTTTCCAAGTCAATGATTTAACAATGGAACAATACAGTGCTTAAACAGACGTATCCAGACGTATCTAATTATGCACCCATACGTCACCTATCAAAAACAGATGCATGATCAGCAAGATTCTCATTGGTTACTAACTTAAAGACCGTGAATGTATTAGAAAGCTTACAATGGTGGCTCAGCTGGAGAGCTTAAAGTGCTTTAAATTGTCATCCATGTTTGTATTTACTTTTAAATGTTAGTGCAGCTGTCAAAATTGTAGCAGCAGTCCGGTAGTTTTCAAAGTGAAGTTCGCCGTAGTGAAAGTTGCGCCCTTTTGGGCGCACTCTCTTCGGGAGGGCGAAATGTCTATACGAACCGTTGCTCTTCGAATAGTGCAAAATGGTCGTATACTTTTGCGAAATTTCAAGTCCCAGAATATTAAAAGCGACGTGGTGGACGGTGTCAAATCCAGCATACTCCCAAGGGGAGGCGCAGTAGAGCCTTTTACGAAAAGCTCATCACCGTTCCAATCAGTAGTACGCAATGTGGGATTTCAAGTCCATTTGCAAGCCCGACGTTTGTTTCTTGATAATGTCCTTAAAAGAGTAACCAATTCACTTTCGGGTGATTTACGAAAAAGAGCAGCGAAGCGTTTGCTTTATGGGGATTCTGCTCCTTTCTTTGCATTGGTTGGTGTAAGTCTTGCCTCTGGAACTGGTTTGTTGACAAAAGATGATGAGCTTGAAGGTATCTGCTGGGAAATTAGAGTAAGTACAATAAAAAATATAAATATGGAACTTTGGGTGTCATTATAACTGCTTTGTTGTCCACAGTGATTTTTATGTGTGTAAAAGTACCTGGCAAATCATGAGCCATCTGCAGGACTGTACCACTTAGGGTGTTAAGAGCTGATTATTATGAAAATATATTTCCTATAGACAGCATTGTCGTTTCCTATATCTTGTAGGCCCAGTGCTTACTGTGTATTTTCTCTAAGCTTTAGTGCCTTTAGGACTTTAAAGAACATCATCGGCATGCATCAAATGTCTCCTGTTGCCCAAGAAACTAAGCTTGCTTTTACCTTAATCCATGCAGGCCAACAAGTAAATTTACATGGTAATTGAAATTTCTGAGAGTGCATTCAAAGTTGGTAATTTGCAAACTGATCGCTATCATTTATCACTGCTTAAAGCTGTGGCAAGCTACAAAAATGGATATATTACTGGGATGGAAATTCCATTTAGGCTTTTGCTTAATAACCATAGCTAGAATTTTCTTTGTGGAGGCATGTCATCTGAAGTTGTTTTTTACTGTACTTGGTTGACAATAATTAGGAAACCTACACATTTAGTTCATATTATAGGTGGCAGTATGAGTATGGCAGAATTTGTATGGAAGAATTGCCCATGACAGTTCTAAAAATTTCATGTTTTTGTAAAGAAAGAAAATGTGACCATCAGAATAGCTGTGACTCATCTTGCCCCACTAAAGGTAAAGGCAAAACTATCATATCACAGCAACTTTGAAAAATGAAGCAAGACTTGAAAAATAATGTTATAAATATCCTGTTATTGATGGCATTGATGTTGCGTCTCAAAAAGATGTGACCCAAAATTGTGCTTTGGAGAACAGTTGGACACAGTCATTAAGGTAGTGCTGAATGAGGAGTTTCTTACTCTCATGGTGGCATCTGTGATATCTGAGTATACAGGTGAAATTTTCAATGAGAATTGGAAACTGGGATTAGAATAACCCCAGCTGAGGAGACAAAATTTTCTACAGGTATAATAGTTCATCAAAAGTAAGATACAGAAATGAAGATAGGTTGGTGATAGATCAGCAGATCAGTTATCTGACGGATAACTGCTGATGATGGAGACAAACCGCTCTCCAAAACATGTCCAAGTAAGGATATTTTGAGTGATGTTTGTGTTTGAATTGCCGACTCATTACTTTCAAATGTTAAATACATCACTGTTTCTAACCTTTTGCTTCATAATAAAACCAGCAATATTTATAAGAGCTTACTTTAACCAGAAAAATATTAGAGAGAGTATTATTCAAATAATAGGTAATGTAATAAATGACATCACAGGATATGAGAATATATTAATTTAGATTTTTATTACCCAGTAAACAAGAATTGTAAAATACCACATGCAGCAAGGTATGTAAGGAAGGACTAAAACTATTGAGTAAAAGTCAGAATTAGACAGATATGTGTCACAATCAAGGGAACACAATAGACCTCATATTTATCATCCGTATCAAAGGGTGCCAGTCAAAATGCATGCCTTGTAATTTAGAAGAAGCCATTATAAGCACACATGTCAGTAATGCAGAACCATCAGATAAAGTGAACTTTGGGTTGCAGTCATGCACTGCTTCTCTTTCGAGTACGTTGTCCAGTCAGTGGCATTGCACTGTTCCTCCTGAAAATTCCAAACTCAAAGTGCACTACATGATCTTAAGCTGTAATGCAACTGTGGTTAGAATAGTTAGTAATCAGTATTGTTTCTGCATAGGGCAATTTAAAAGACAAGTGTGTAAATGAAATCTCCAAACATTACTACTGTAAAATAATAGTTGAGGAAAAAATAGCAGACATTGCAAAAGAAGAGTGCAAATGAATGTTAATCTGTTGAGGTGCTGCTGTACCTGTCTTCAACCACAAGAAAAGGGAATGAAGTATATATTAGTATAATTTGTGAAATATTAATGGTACTATTTAGTTTTGTCTATTCAACCTATTTGCTGTGATGCATAATATGGTCTGCATGGTAGGTGAGTGTTACCTGTCCATGACTGAGAGGCTACTAACAGCTTTACCTTATGACTCTGTAGCTTGTCTAGAATTTAAGGAAAGGGGACCAAAGAAGGCTATGTGTAAAATATGTACAAAAAAGAATATGATAAAAATTTGAGAGTGCATACAGAGGGCATCAGACACATTATAGTGTAGGAATGCATAGATGACACAGTGAAATACAATGATAGCACCGCCAACAAAATAGAAGTCATAGTTTGAAAGTGAATACTACCAGCAAAGGGAACACACTATTATGACAAAATGACTAAGTGTACTAAACTTACTTTGTTACCAAATCAGCACAGTGCTAACTTACAATTATTTTCACTTTTACAAATACGCAGAACAAATAACGTCAGACTAATGTTTCTTCATGCCTCTGTTGCAAATACCAACTTGCGCTGCTCTAAACTTCTCAACACTTGCAGGTTTTAACACTGTTTGCTGACATTGGACTCTCTGACCAACTCGCTCACAACTCTGAACTGAACTGCTGGGTTGGCCTTTGTGCAGATCACAGAAGAAATACTCTGGACACTGAAGAATCGAACAGTCTGGTACATTAACATGGCACAACAAAATGGCACATATTTTCAGCTGGCAACATACAGGACTGTACTACTTAGGCTGTCCTTACATGTTCCATTTTTTGCTCCCCTCAGCAACAACCAATAAAGGTGATGGACTGGGGTGACTTACAGTTAATTCACAACAATTGTTACTTTTGATGAACTACAGGAAACAAGAACTGAATGGAGCCAGGAATCAAGCAAAGTCCCTGTATAATTTTCTAGGCAAGAAATAGAAATTGATCCTTTCCATGCACTAGAAGAAAATAGCAATCAAATATATTAATGAAAGAATTTGGATATAAGAAGGGATGATGGACTGTAAGGGTTGTTGAAAAACCATCTCTTAAGGATATACAACAGACTTCAGGGAAGAAAAAGGGAAGAAGGTATTTAGTTCTTCTGGGCTACTCCAATAATTCAACCTTATTAATACACAGTTGCTAGTCAGGAAATAGGAAATATGACAGGACAACAGCACATGAGGTTAGTATCAAAATATACTAGCAGTTGCAGAAATGCAAATTGATGACAGCATAAGATCCAGTTGCATCAAGCAAAAAAGAAATTAATACATAAAAACTGAAGTTAATAACAGTGAAGCAATATTACAATAAAATGTAATTATTTGTTACAAACTTCACTTATCTTTTTTAAAAAATTATAAATTCTTCACAGTTCACTGGACTGGTTTCACACCAGTGTCAGAATATAATAGTAATAAGAATGGTAATGTTATCAGAAGGCAAGGTAGTATTACAGTTAGATTTCTTTATTAGCAACAATGTGCATTACTTTGTTGGCTGAATATATCCTTTTCTTTAAAAAAAATATACAACCTTAATTAAAATATCTAGTCTTGTAACAAATTAGAGAACATGCGCAATGCAATCAATACCTTAGTGTAGCAGAAGCAGCAGTACAAAACAGCCATTATGGTAGGTTTTAGTTCCAGCACTTGGGTTAGCGGTGAAGGAAAATGGCATGGTTGGACATCCCAGCATGGTGAAACAAATATTTGTAAAAGGTAATATAGGAGTATTAGCATCACAAAAAGTGCTGAAATATTACCAAAAACATACTATGAAGGTATTGTTAATAAGTTTTATATGATGTATTTACTGATGAGTTTGCCTATTGAACTTGGACATTTTTTCTAATGGCTGAGAAGTTTCATGGATTTTTATTTTTAAAAACCAGGTATATTTGCAAGTATGAGTCCTTAATGATACTATTAATAAATTAGTTAAAAGGAAGAATATGTACATAATTCAAAGGTTTCCAACAGATTAATTTTACATAACTAATTTTTACTTAATATGGCCATCATTGAAACAGTACTTCATTTTTAAATGTCTTAGTGCATAATTTACCTCCATTAAATGAAACAGAGTAAGAAAGCACTTTACGTGGCATCTATGTACAGAAGTATGCCTCATTTTTAAAACATTGATTTTTAAAACTATTTCACCACTAGAGCTGCAATAACTAATTAATGACTTTATTTGTAGGAAGCAGTTTCAAAACTACAATGGAACTTGAAGAAAAGTGGTTATGACACTACTGAAGAAAAACTCGCTGAAGAACCTGTTGGACTTAATGCTCTTGTGCTAGGTCCAGTAATTGCAAAAGGTTGTAGTGCTGTTGTATATGCTGCACGAAAGAAGCAAGGTATGTTACAGCATTGATCAAAATGACGTCCCATCTCAGATTCTTACATTTATTCGTTTTTGTCTGCATAGGCATCAAACATGTAATTATTTTGGTTGTAAATATGTTTATGAACCATTTTTAGCTTTCATGAACTATTTGAAAAAAAAAAAAAAAAAAGTTACACTCACTTGATCTTCTCTATGCTGTATCACTTATTAGTAAGTATGGAAACTATTTTTATGAGAGCATATTTTTTTTTTTTATTTAATTGTAGTCCAGATAAATCTTTGCAGAACTTACACATTTTATTTTAGATGCAAAGAGGATAATGAAAGTCAAATGTTTAAGAACTAGATGTTATATGTTGACCTCAAAATTCCACACTTCTTTCCATACATTGTGAGAAACAATGAAAAATAAACAGGGCTTTAAAGGAAAAATAAAGTATTGAACAGTTTGAAATATTAATTATGAATATTAGAAACGGCTTATGCCATGAGAAAAAGCTTCTTGATATAAATTGGGTATTTTAAAGTTTTACGTTTTTTGTGTTGTGCATCTTCTATCACTTAAACATAGCAGTTAAACAAGATTATAAAACAAATTTCTTCTGAATGAAGAGGGCTTCATAAGCTATTCTCAGAAAATTCAAATATACATGTCATATAAATATATTTAATATGTGACATTTTAATACAATTGTTAATTTTTTTTGTTTGAGAAAATCAACATTTTGAAAAATGTTTCATGTAAAGGATAATCAACATGGAGATTTTTGAGTGCTGCATTTTTGGAGGATAGCAAACATAAATACCAACTTTGGTATGTTAAAAACTGAAGCTAATAGCAATGAAGCAATACAAATATTATACTAAAATATAATCATTTATTACAAAATTTACTTATCTTTTTAAGAAATTGTAAATTCTTAAAGGCTCTCAGGAGATTAGTGGTTTGGTGATGTAAAAAGTTGGAGAAATAAGGCTTTGGGTGGATATATATGGGCATCTATCATAAAGAAAGCAGAGGCTATACCTTTCATTAGAATGCAACAAAATTTGAGTATGAGGATTTAAAATTTGAGTAGTGTACCATTAGCAACCTCTAGTAAATGAGTGAGAGCATTCATAATATGTGAACTGTAGAGACTACTGCCTCATATAAATTATTTCATTTTATTCATTTCTGTGGCTGCAGAATATAAGTTTACTATTTTCTGTGACAGTTTTTGTTTACAGTTTGAAGTATAAAATATGGAATAGAAAAACTGTCTATAGGCTAGAAAGTTTTGTTCTTTGCTTTAATAATAGACTAGAATCGTAAGTTTCCAGCTAACCATTTTATAGGATGAAAGTCAAATTCTATGTTTCACTTTTCAATATAGTCTCTCTATTGCAATACGCTTCTCTCATCATTGAATTAATGTTCAGTCTCCCCCAAAAACAGTCAACAGTCTTGTCTGCAAAATGGGCATAAACAGCATCCATCACTTTGTCACACTTAAATTACCTTCCTCAAAGGGACCTTTGAGGACCTAGATGTGGGATGTGGGATATAGGGTGGATGGTCAATCTCCTTGAAGCCTAATTTCCTCACCCCTTCCTTTTTAACAAGAGCTGTGTGACAGCCAGTTGTCATGAAGAAGGTACACATTTTTACTAAGCTTTTCTCAACTTTTCTCTTTAATGAACACACACAGCCTGTGCATAGTACTCCCCATTTACTAAGGTGTTTATCTCCTAAAGTCAGTGAGAAGTATTCCTTCGTGTTCTTCTTGGTTGACTGATTGACCTTGGCCTTTAAAGGTGGTGCTTCATCTGATTTACGCCATCCCATTGATTCTCTTTTGGACAAGAAACCATAATAGAAAACCATAATTTCATCTCCTATAGTTAAAGTTTGCAGAACTTCTCTCACTGCCACAACAGAGCACCAAAAATGCCTGAAAATAGATGACTCCTTATTAAATTATAGATGAGTCATATTTTTTACACATAAGCTTCATTTATGTACCTATATTGAGGACATGTTTTGTGAACTATTGTTCACATCAGCTCTATTGCAACTGAAGCTTGATTCAGGGTTGTGGGTAGTTCTGCAGTTGTTTTAGCCATCTGTTGATTTTGTGATTAATCTAACACCACTGAATATTTCACCAGTGAAAAAAGAAATTAGATTTGCTAAATTTACATATCACCCCTGAGGCACAAATAAGTTGCAAAAAATATTCAAGAACTATAACATACCACTGGCACAAAAAACCAATTATAACATTAAAACCCTACTCAACAGCAACAATACAGATAGGATAAAACCAGAGGAAAAAGCAGGCATTTACAGGATAAAGTGTAAAGACTGTGAAAAAATGTACTTAGGTAGGACAAAAAGAAACATAGGCACTAGGAAGAAAGAAATTTCAGGCACCTAAGATACAAGAATACTGAAAAGTTTACAATAGTAGCTCATTTCTGGCCCAAAAATCATGAGATTGGAGATAGCTCCAAACTACTAAAATATGTACAAAATCATTGGGAGCTCATCATCTGGGAGAAAATATACATAGAAAAGCATAGAAGCCAACTAATGAATTTCGAAATCCTGCCAGAAGACAACCCCACATTTAGATTCATCATGAAATCAACAGATGGCAGCAGCAACTCCAGAACTATCCACACCACTGGATCAAGCTTCAGTTGCAAAAGAGCGGATGATGCGAACTATAGTTAGCGAAACATGTCCTCAATAAAGATATGTAAGTGAAGCTTATGTGTAAAAAAAAAAAAAAAAAAAAAAAAACATGACTCATCTATAATTTAATTATATTTCGCTTCACTTTAGTGTTCCAGTAAGTACAATTTCGATATAGATAACTCATTGCTTCTTTTGGACTGAGGAAAGAAGTCTAGGCCCCATCTTACATTAACCTTATTCATGCATAAATGTTCATGAATAATTCATAAATGTTGGTTTAGAAAGTCCAACCTTGCTGCCATTTTATTAGCTTTGAGCTGCCAGTCTTCCATAATTTCCCCTTCTACAAGAGCAATGTCTTCAACACCTCCAAGGCTTGTCTTTGCACACTGTTTTGTCTCAATGCTTTCTCTACCCATTCAAAAAAGTTTGGCTCATTCTCTTATAATAGAATATGAGGGGATATGCTGTCCATTTGCTGTTTAATTTCATTTGGAGTAACTCCTCAGTTTGGAACATGTCAGAATTGTGTATAAATAGCATCTTTCATGTAACTATATCTGTATAAATGATTATTTACTTAACAGACAATGGTGCCACAACAGTATTTTATGCAGGTGATTTTCCTTATTGGCAAGGCTTACTTAATAGACCTACTATGTGTGTATCTGTGGTACCAGGAAGAATTTCAGGATGTATAACAAGGAAGCACAGGTCTTCAAAACCTATAATATGGAATTCTCATTTTTTTTGTACATTTATTGCACTAAAGACTTTATGCATTCTAAATATATGTAATCATAAAATTATGATTTGCTAGATGAGGTAAAGTTTTAAGGGTTGCATTTTCATGAAGCTGATAACTATATGAACTATTTATTACAATCTATGGTGCCATAAGTGATATGCTGATTTCTGGTTTAGTTGATGACATGTCCTGATGAACACTCTTCTACCCTTGATTAATTAGCATTTTAATGATCTTTTATTGCAGAAACAGAACAGAAACAACAATCCAAACAGGCAGAAGATGAAAATACAGTAACAATTGATATGCAGAATGATGTTTCTAGCTTTCCCTTTGCAGTTAAGATGATGTTTAACTATGATGCTGAATCAAATGCTATGTCTATTTTAAGAGCAATGTATAGAGAGACTGTACCAGCTCAGAGTCATGCGACAAATGAAGAGTTAACATCATGGGAAAAAAGGTAAATATGTACTGTAATATCATTAAGACAATTTAAAACACACAATACATCTTTTATCATTATCAACATTTTGTTACAGTTTGATGGATAGAAGAAGATCATTACCACCACATCCTAATATTGTGCAGATGTATTTTGTTTTTGCTGATAGAGTGCCAATGCTACCTGGATCACTATCACTCTACCCAGATGCCCTTCCAGCTCGCATAAATCCAGCTGGTTATGGCCGAAACATGAGCCTCTTTTTAGTAATGAAAAGGTAACATAAATTGATTGTACAATGTACATAGTAAGCTCTACTTCCATAGGAAAATACTGTTAAAATCAAAGCTTGACAAGTTCTATATGATAGTAAACTAATTCCAAAGTTATATGTGTTTGGAGGAATTTAGTAACAGTGACGTCAAAATTAATCTCAGAAACTATTTGTAGTTGGTTTATTAATACTCATCACTTGTTTATATTTATGAGAGACTAGTTTCAGAGGCATTCTCCTCCATTTTCAGCCAGTTGGAAAGAAATTGAAAATGGAGGCGAATGCCTTTGAAACTAGTCTCTCATAAATGTAAACAAGTGACGAGTATTAATAAACCAACTACAAATAGTTTCTGAGATTAATTCCAAAGTATTTTACTCCTTTAGATACTCCAGGAGTAAATTACTGCAGAAGTAAATGTTTGCACTGTCATTTCCTCTCCCTTATGTCCTTTCGAGCATTGAGTTTTCTCAGCTGGTTATGATCCATTTTTTTAAATTTTGTCTTATCCCTAGTTAGTTGTTTAGCTTCCCAAAAAGTCTTTCCTTTCTTCACTATTTTCTCTATATAATCACTCCATTTTATTCTTGGTAGCCCTCTCCCTCTTCTTCCTTCCCCTCTGGCCTCCCATACCTGTTACTGATGGTGTAATAAATATGACTCATCTATAATTTAATAAGTATTTCGCTTCACTGTGGTGTTGCAATACAGTTAAATTTCGATAGATTCATGTTGTTTAATTTTGGATTATTTCTGGTAAAAAAATTTGTTATAACAAGTGAATTGATTTCTTTTTAGATTTCTTTTCTAAAATATCCATAATATAATAACCAGTTTAATGGTACAAAAATAACATTCACAAGATATTTGATGTTTTGTGTACATTTATTATCTTACTTTCACATTCAGTAGAATACCATTAAATAACATAATATTATTTGAAAAACTATTTGTAGCCATTTTTTGACTCTGTGTCACTTAAATTTTTATTTTTTAAAATAAAAATGTAAGTGATGGAGTGTTAGAAACCAACTATAAGTAATTTTTTCAATTAATTTGTACTTCACTATTACTAAAGTCCTCCAAACATGGATAAACATCATATGTTATAGGTATGACTGTAGTCTGAAGCAGTACTTGCAAAGCAAACCTGTAAATACAAGAGTGGCTACCTTGCTTCTGGCACAGCTTCTGGAGGGCATTGCACATATCAACATGCATGGAGTTGCTCACAGGTTAGTCTATAGAGCACAGCATTTTGTGTTATATACCTAAAAACTGAGTAATCAGAAAGATGATGATGAGAAATGGCAGAGAATGAGGGAAAGTGAAATTAAAAGGAAGAATGGGAGCATGATAAGTTTAATGAAAGGGTAGGAAGGAAGTGTTCATATATTGAAACTAGATGGGGAAGGGTTGCCATACACATAATTATGGTGTTTGGATATAAGGGTCCCTAGGATAAATTTAAAGTACTCCAAATAGTACAAAGTATGAAAATATATTGAGCAACTACCCAAATAGCAAAAGGCAGGGCCCAGTTCAGTGCATTTTCTTTAGTACTCAATGAATCGAATATCTATAGCTAAAAGTTGTAAAAAAGCTGACAAATTGAGGGTCATGCTGAAAGTTTTTAGCAGCACCTAAACTGGAAGTCTGATGGCAATAGGATTATTTTACTCAAAGTATAAACTTGAAAGAAGCGTAGGGACAGTGAAGCACAAATTAGTACAATCCTGTACCAGGATTATTTTAATTTGAAAGAGTGGTATTTTTGTGTCTAGAGCCTGCGCATGATAGATCCTTCATCACAGGACCATGCAGCAAATGAGTAAAGATGCAGGCATTGTTGAGTCATAGTGCAAGTGCAAGATGAATCTATCACACTCTGATTTTTTAGCAATGATATATTTTGACTACAAAATGAAGTTAATTGCAGAAGAATACCTCTTCTGTAGTACATTTGTTAGTGAGTCTGCCCCTTTCAGGATCCCTGTTTTAAGTTTTCATGAATTTTCAAAGCTGCAAGAGTTTCTTAAAAAGTCCCAATTGCCCAGCAGTGGCAGTGACCCAAGAAAATATTGTGTGAGGAAAATTATTGAAGATCTCACATTTTGTGTTATTGAAGGAAGTCCATATTGAGGCAACTGTGGTGCAGACCATTGTTCATGATCATTTAGGCCTGACCAAGAGATGTGGACATTGAGTGCCATTTTGCTTGACAGAAGCTCAAAAGGATAAAAGAGTGGATTGGTGCCATCTTTATACTTGAGAAATTTGACAAAGGATGGTCTCAGTATTGTCTCAGGTGATGAAACATGGGTGTATTGTTACAACCCCAAGAAAAAGAGGCAGTCTTCATTATGGTGCTTTCCAGGTGAAGAACTATCCACAAAAATTTGGAAGACTAAGAATTCTGGAAATAAAATGTCCACTTTCTCCACCAAGATGGTCATCTCACCTCTCTGATATTAGACATACTTGCAGTCAATGCAGAGCAGCATGTGATGAAGAAATAAGTATGTGGGTAGTGCTCGAAAGTATTTTAAAAAGTTTTAATAGTTAAATCATTAATAAAATTTAGTTTTGAATTTCTGCTAAAAGCTTTTAGCTTAACCCTCATAAAGCTTCATGCCCTTTTAAAGTTGCATGTATGTGGAAACCATGATAATCTTTTGCTGTTGTTTACAAGTGCTTTGGACATAATGATTCTCCCAATTGAGAATGTTAAACCGTGTTGTAATATCACTGTATTTGTGATTTAGTTATATGGGTGGCCTAAAAAAATCATGCATCTGTTGCAATGAAAGGAAAACAGTTTAAGAAATTCCCATTTATCAGAACATGACATAAATTCAGCAGAATCTTTAAAAACAGTGTAACATTACCTGAGAATATACTACAGCCTGAAATATTCTGTACCTACATGCAAAATCAGTAATACACAAAATACATTGTGCAGACCTTTTAAGTTGTACATAATTTGCAAAATCAAAAGAGACCTGTAGATGCTGATATGATCCTGATGATTGGAATACAAATGGTTATGACTGGGCTTTGGAAGAAGCTTGGATAAAAGTTTTTTTCAGGACTTACTGTTAAGTTTTGATGGAAAATGAATTGGCTTTTTACAGGGATCTTAAGAGTGACAACATTCTTTTGGATTTGTCGGAGGGTGATGACATTTGTCCTTTACTGGTGATAACTGATTTTGGATGCTGCCTTGCAGATCGAATCCATGGCCTATATCTTCCTTATCATTCACCGGATACGGACAAAGGTGGTAACACAGCTTTAATGGCACCAGAGGTAAATAGCAAAGTAAAAGATACAAGGATAGCATTTGCTGAATGATGGCAGTATAGTTGAAAGGATTTAGCTAGTTACAGTAGCTGTATTTCTCCCTGTTGCTGCTAACCTGTGTTTTCTCCTGTGCTAGATAAATGCCTCTCCTAGCTGGCTAATATGGAGCACTACTGTTTTTGGATTTTACTTCTTGCCATTTATTACCTTGGAGGAAGTATTGTATGTAACTAATAAATTTGATCTTAAGATTTCACCAGAAATTTGTATACTTAATCTTAATTGGAAAAAAAATAAGCTTTTTGAAATAGGTTTATGTGTATTCCATAAGTCAGTCTGTCAGATAGATACAAAATTTCATTGTTTAAGATACAATACTCGTACATGGGAGATTGGGAAGCAAATATTCTCTTAATAGCTCAAGGTGTTTTATGAAAATAACTTTGAGATATTGGAATGGCAAATAAAAGGTATCTATTGAATTACCTTTAAATAACATAAAGGTTTTCATTATATTTTAGAGATACACAACCATTTGTTGTAAGAAAAGGTTTTTATAGCATTAACCGTTTTTTAAATACTTTGTATTTTGTAATATTTTAAACTGTGGACTTTGAAAAGTTACACAATTCTTTTTGTTTCTTATGAGTTAATGCAAATACTATCAGTGGTAATAGCTATCAACCTGCTTTTAAACAATTCACTGATCTTCCTTTCCTGTATTTGTTTTTTTAATTTAATGTCCTCCAACGTTGTAATTTCAATGCAAAAATGGTTGAAATGATGCTCAAATGACCCCAGGCTCCACAGAGCTTAAAGTTGCCCAATATTCATCTTTCACGATAAGCAAAAATCATAGAAAAAGCTATCCAGATTACTCATCCTGACCGAGATTCGAACTTGGGATCCCTTGAACACCAAGACAGACATGCTACCACCTACACTACAGAGGTAGGCCTGTATGTTGTAGATGTTATTGTATTCATAATTGTATTACTCAAAAGAATTGTATTATTCTTATGGGCTTAAAATTGACGAAGCTATGAATATTGTATATTCCTACGGTGAATAAAACTTACTTACTAGATCTTAACAAATTGTTGTTAAAGCATTACTAAAGACTATTTATCTTGGCTAACAGTAAGTAAAAGGAAAATTCAGCATTTGTGTAAATTGTTCCTAAAATCAAAAGTATAAAAATTGAAAGAAGCATAGAGACAGTGAAGCACAAGCTAAAATAAAAGTGAATTGAGAAGATATTGTCACATTAATCAAAAATCCTTTCATGGAAGTGTTGAAAACAGTGTTGTATAAATTAAATGGGAGTCGATTAATAACACAAAACAACACTCACTTTTAAACTTTCACGGAACATGTTTCTGAGGCCTTCCCTCTATCTTCAGCCGGACATCGACTGGTTCTCATTGGTGTAGCTGGCAATATTTTGTCATTGGTCTCCTCTGGTGGCAGTTCGAGGAACTTGCTGAACAAATCTTTCTGGGGGATGTCGAAATTGAATACTTTGTTCCTATTTTTTGAAATAAAGATTTGTTCCCATGTGGACAGTTCTTCTTTTCCTGTTGTATGTTTTAGTAATTTTGGTTCTGGATTTATAAATCATAAACATAAACATAAATCCAGAACCAAAATTACTAAAACATACAACAGGAAAAGAAGAACTGTCCACATGGGAACAAATCTTTATTTCAAAAAATAGGAACAAAGTATTCAATTTCGACATCCCCCAGAAAGATTTGTTCAGCAAGTTCCTCGAACTGCCACCAGAGGAGACCGATGACAAAATATTGCCAGCTACACCAATGAGAACCAGTCGATGTCCGGCTGAAGATAGAGGGAAGGCCTCAGAAACATGTTCCGTGAAAGTTTAAAAGTGAGTGTTGTTTTGTGTTATTAATCGACTCCCATTTAATAAATAATATTGTCACATTGCTTCACTCACACTGTTGTGAGTGAAGCAATGTGTCAATATCTTCTCAATTTACTTTTATTTTGTTTCTAAAATACTTAGAAAATACTTCTCTCACAATAAAATTATAAAATAGAAGCATTTGGAAACAGTGGAGCTTCATCAGTAAAACCTTTTTAAACCAATTGTCCAACTATAAAAACACTTAAGCTCTACTTAAATGTAAGTGAAGCTTAAGTGTTTTTATAGTTTGACAAGTGGTTTGAAAAGGTTTTACTTCTCTCACACTTATATCATGAGCTTCGATAGTGATGTCAAAGATGGCATCTTTTATGCAATCATACTGTAAATGGTATCACAGAAGGCCGAGGGTTGTAGTTTCCTGAATTGTGTTTTCCAGGTTAGTCAACAGTTAAGTAAAAGGCTAAACACATGGCTTATGCTTTTACTATTTATTTTTTGGAATTTGTAGTGTCAGTGTTTAATCTGCTTCAGGCATTCAGTACTTAAAATTGCTGTTTGAGTTGGTTAAACACAGAAGTGAATGCAAAAGAACAGCAACAAAGATAATGGGATACACTGAAATGCACAGCTGATAACTCTGAATTGGACAACAAATGTGCAGTGTTACCTTTAGAAAAAGTAGGACTTCTTGATTTAAACCTTCATATCACTAGATTTCAGAGCTCAAGATAAACTGTACTAGTAGTGAATACAAATAGGTAGAGAAAGTTGTACAATTAGTTATGTAACATTTTGAGCAAAAAATGAATGCATATTGAATGTAGCATTTGACATGCTCTTGTTTAGGTTGTGTGTGCTGAACCAGGGCCATTTACCAGTATTAATTACTCAAAGTCTGATGCGTGGGCTGCAGGGGCAATAGCCTATGAGTTGTTTGGTATGGAGAACCCATTTTATTCTAGAAGTGTTGGGATGAAACCTGCACTGCGTAATACAAGTTATGTAGAGAAAGATCTTCCAGAACTACCAGACACAGTTCCTAGCCTCATTGCCTGTCTTGTACAAGGTCTGCTTTTGAGAAATCCATCCAAGGTAAGTGTATAAAATCTTAAACTACATCCTAGGTTTCATGGAAGTTGTTATGCAGAGGGGTCTTATTCTTTTGTTAATATTGTCGCGGCGCTGGGCATAAACATTTCAGCACAAATTGATAATAAGATGGCAGATAATGTTTCACGAGCTTGCATGAGCAGTTAACGATAACGCGGCAAAGTGATCACAGAGGCAGCAAACAATGTTATCTCAGATAAAGGACTCGCCAACACAGGTAGGGTTTCATGTTTGGAAATTTCTAGAGATATCTCGATTGACGGAGAATGGTTGTTTCCTTATTTGTGCGAGAATGTTCTCGACTTATGAATGTACATATAAAAAGGATGGTGACATGCCAGAGTAATAGTTGTGAAATGAGAGATAGCCACCTGTGTTGTAACGAGAGCTAAAGATGTAATCTGCTGTCACTGTTTGTTATTGTGATCGACCTTGTAAGACTGTGTATATGTGATTTAATGTTCTTACGTGAGAATTGGACAGTGTATTGCTACGAAAATAAAGGAGATTTTAAATTTCTGCAACTCGGCCTTTTAATTCTACGAACCCACAAAGTTACAATATTTTGTGGAAACCCATCTGCCAGAAGTGAAATATGTAATCAGTGGTAATGTACATGTACAGTTCTTAGTGTATATTATCCTAACAAAGCAATCTGCTCATGGGTTGTTAGAATCTGCTTTGGATAGGTGTTATACAGTGCTGTCATGGCTGTTCTTTTCTTGGGTATATTCCCTCATTCCTAATAAAAGCCTCTCATCGCCAGGGCTGCTGCTCTAGTTAGTGGAGGTTTTCTTTAGTAGGTATTCCGCATCGGTGCATTCCACCGAGGTGGGGACTCCTATGTCACCAGCCCCATGGGCTGGTGTGGGTAAACTCCATTTTTTCTTTCTTCCACGTATTAAAAAAAAGAAAGCCTCTCATTCTCCAAGCTGTCTATAATTAAAATTTGGTGGGAAATTTAAACTTGAGCAAAACATTTTAATCTTCTTTGATAGAAGTATAGAAAACAATGTTGTAATATTATTAAATTTAAAGATGAGTTGATCAATAACACTAAACAATGCTTACCTTTTTAAATTTCCTGGAACATGTTTCGGAGGCTTACTTTCCTCCTTTATCAACCGGACATTGCCAGCTACGCCACAGAGAACCAGTCATGTCTGGTTGATAATGCAGGGAAGTAAACCTCCAAAACATCTTCCAGGAAATTTAAAAAGTGTTTGTGTTACTAATCGACTCGCCTTTAAATTTAATTTTAAACATGAGTTTGCATTATATGATTTCAAGTCATTATCCTTCCACCGGAGGATATACATATCACCATATGGGCTGAAGTTTCTCTAATTTTTTTAATTAATTGAGATATATTCTGTAATTATACAGAATAAAAAGAAATATTTCAGAAAGTGGAGTGCCATTGTTATTAAAATTAGGCAAATGAGTCAACCTTTTGTACACTTTTCTCCACTTACTTGGAGGTGAACTCATTTGCCTAATTTTATATTCTTTAATACTTTTCACTTATACTTTTCTAAAATGGTAAGTCACTAATTCCACCCCCACTCCATAACTATGCAAGGAACAGGGAGTTTCAGAACTACAACATAGTGGCACACTCTTTTAAAAACTGAATATTTGTTTACTTATTTTATCCTGCAACAAGCTGTGAATTGAATGTGGATTAACATGAATTAGTTAAAGTTATAAACTTTGTAAGAATAATTTCTAAAAGTGTGAGTAAAGAAAGTCATGTGAAAGTAGTGTGCATGATGCTCAGAATTCGATAATAAAATCACTCTTCTTCTTGCTCCCCAATATTTGAGCTACAGAGTCTTGATTTTTGAGAATTTCACATATTGTTAAGTGATCAGTATTCAATTCAATTCAGTTTATTCATCCTTTAAATCTCCATACAAGATTGTGGACATGTCAAAATAAAAAACATTTTTACAGAATTTAAGTACAAAATTTAAATACAGAAATTACAAAAACATGTATAAGAAAGAGTAAATGCCAAAATTAAATAATTAACTCAACTTTCCAAGTACTCTTGAATAGGGTTTAAATTTAAAAATCTTTTGGTTGTCAATCTGTTTTAAATAAAGAGGTACCTTAATCTCAAAAACTATTTGTAGTTGGTTTATTGATACTCGTCACTTACTTTATATTAATGAGAGACTAGTTTCAAAGGCATTTGCCTCCATTTTCAATCTCTTTCCAACTGGCATCTGTTGTTGTCAGGTAACTTATTGTACAGTTGGGTACCACTATAAGTGAAGGAATGTTTGTATAACGTGGTATTATGACTAATTGCTAGTAGGTAGGTTTGAACTGTTTCTTGTATCATGCTGGTGTGTCACTGCATATGTTTTAAAGCAATTTAAACTAGCTTTTACATGTAAAAGAACTTTGTATATGTATAATCATGGCAGTGTTATAATTTTCAGTTCCTTAAAATACACTCTACAGCTCACATGTGCAGGTTGGTCCACTATTATTCTTATGACTTTTTTGCATTCGTAAAACCTTTTTTGACATATTTGAATTACCCCAAAAGATGAGACCATAATTCATAAGGGAATGAAAATATGTCATTTGAACTATCTTTACGTCTATCATTTTTAATGTTTTTAAAGCATAGCACTGCTTACTTAACTTTTTAATCAAATCTTCTATATGTACAGTCCAATCCAAGTTTTGATTTAACCACAAACCTGAATTTTTGTATCTTTTACATATGAAATGTTGATGCCACCCAAATTAAGGTCAGGGAAGGTAATACTTCTATTAACTTTATGCCGAAAACCTATTGCTACTGTTTTAACTTTGTCTAAAATTAGTCTGTTTTGATCAAGCCATGGCATAATAGTTCCATTAATTTCATTTAAATTTTGAAGTAAATGACCTTCATAATTACCAGTGATGAGTATTTGTCATCTGCAAAAATAGTAAGTTTAATATTTTCCTTATCTACATTATGGGTTATATCATTAATATAAACTAGAAATAGAAGGGGGCCCAAGATAGAACCCTGAGGGACCCCACATTTTATAATTTTTATTTCAGAATGCTCATCATAAAGTGTTTTAGTCTTTGCATCTAAAAATTGTAATTCCACTATCTGTTTCCTGTCTTTTAAATACGAGGCAAACCAGTTGTTTACGGTCCTTCTGATGCCATATGAGTTTAATTTGGATAATAATATATCATGATTGACCAGGTTAAAAGCTGTAGACAAATCTGAACATAGCCCAATACAAAGTTTACTTTTACTATCCATATTGTAGTATACTTCTTCTAGAAATTGCAAAATAGCAGTATCAGTCGACCTACCTTTCCGAGAACCATGTTGCTGGTCTATCCATAAATTGTGTTTATTACAGAAAGATATTAACCTTCTAAACATTATTTTTTCGATAATTTTAGAAAAAGTTTATAGAGAATTTGGTATGTAATTTTTTTATTTCTTTTCGTGATCCTTTTTTAAATAGTGGTTTTATTTTTTAAATTTTTAAGAAGTCTAGAAATTTTCCTGTATTAAATGAAAGATTTATTAAATAAGTTAAAGGTTTGCTAAAGTCTTTTGGTGGATATTCTAGTTCATTTGCTGCTGTATACTAGGCTTAACAGAAGAGAAGACTACAATTTGAACTTTCATTCCAGCGCTTGAGTGCAGAAGCAGCAGCAACAGTTTGCCAGCTAATACTTTGGGCTCCAAGTGCTTGGCTACGCCCTGATGCAACAGAAATGCCGTCCAGTAGTGAGGTTAGTTCAATTTTTTTTCCTCCTGCTGATGGCTGGCTTTGAAACAGTAATGGTCTTTTTAGTTAACTAGTGGCTCAATATAGCAAAAACTACGATTACATAGTACACAATTTGGAAGCAATTAATGTTATAACTCACAGGTAATTGTACTCCTTCATATACCAAATAGTCCGCCTTTGTGGTGGGAATAGCGTGTCTGTCAAGAGGTCCCAAGTTCAAATCTCCATAAGGGGAGTTATCTGGATAAGGTTATTTCCAGGGTATTCCCTTATCTTGAAAGATGAATAGTGGGTAACTCTAAACTCTCATTTGAGTATTTCACTCATTTCATTCGTCATTCAATATGACATGTTTGAAGACATTAAATTAAATTTAAAAAAAAAAAATTAAAAATGTTGTTTATCAAGCATCTGAAGTTAATCCAAGCTGAGGATGGTAGCGTAGATGGTAGCATGTCTGCCTCACGTTCAAGAGGTCCCTTGTTCGAATCTCGGTCAGGGTGAGTTACCTGGATAAGGTTTTACTGGGGTTTTCCTTTGTCCTTCAAGACGAATGTCGGGTAACTCTGAGTTACATGGACACTGGACTCATTTGAGCATCATTTCACCCAATTCATTCACCGTCCGATATGACTTAACGTTGGAGGACGTAAATTACCAAAAAAAAAAAAAAAAAAGCTGAGGATCATTTCAATTTAAACTAGACACACAGCCAATCCATTTTTTGGTGTTAAATTGTTGAAATAAGATTGTTGTATCTGACAACAATCATATATTGTAATTGATTTAGAGCTCCTTTTAGCTAAAATGTATATTAAAATAAAGGAAATAATTTTTTTGTCTTATTTTTATACTCTTTCTCTTGTACTATATAATTTGAATAATCATAAAGACGAGAAAAGTAAGCAGCTCAAATTGCAGGTACGTATTACGTAGCAAACATTCACAATTAACAGGAAGATTTGTCTAGTCCGGGGAATGGGAAAACAACTTAAGTTTTAATGTTTTCATCCCATTTCCTTGGAACAGCGTATCAGATACATAATGTGCATAGTAGACTCCACACTATAGAAATTATTCAATGCAATTGTGACTTAAAATAGCAGCTAAAGCTCTTTCTAGTCATAAGCTGATACAAATCAAACTGGAAGGAATTCCAGCAAATTGGAGAACAAATAACATTAATGTAAGCTATTAGTAAAAGAATAAGATTTAATAAAACACTTTCACTTGAGTAGTCATACATAGTAATTGCTCTGATTTTAGAAAAGTTTTATTGTAAAAATATTTTTATATGAGGGTAGGGGGCAAAAGTCATGGCAACAATTTTATTTCTTGAAGATACCAGTCCAGTTGGAAAATATGGCATATACAGACGAAAGGACAAGGTGTTGACTTCATGTGTGGACAATGAATAGCACTGAAATATCGAAACACACTAATTTATTACATAGTATACAGGACAATATGGCCTTCACGGTGCAAAAGAATGACAACACAGTACACATACAGTTGACACGACAACCCTGAGCCTAAAGACCCTCAAAGTAGTCCCCTGCTACTGTCATCACACGCTGCCAACAATGTGGGAGGCACCGAATATCATCTGCCTCAGCATTTGCCGCACCATGTGTGAATCAGGTCACCTGTTTGTGCACAGCATTAGCAATGTCCTCTCATGTTGCAAACTATCTACCATGTAGTGGTTCCATAATCTTTCGTATGAGATCAAAGTCACAAGGCGAAATGTCGAGAGAGTACGTCGAGTGCTCCAATTCTTCCCATCCCCAACGTCGCAGTAGCTGCCCTACACATTCTAGTTTATGTATTTTTACATTGTAGTGCAGGATTATTGCACTGACCACAAGATACAGACGTTTCTCCCAAACAGTGACACCCTCATATGTCATATGTGATCACCTTCAATTTGACCGGGGAAGGATTCTGACAGAACTTCTGCCTCTTTGGTGATCCAGCATGTCGCCACTCCGCGGACTGACGTTTCAGTTCTGGCTTGTATGCCCTGGTCCAAAACTCATCGATGGGAATTATTCGCAACAAAAATTGATCGCCATCCTGTTAACCAGCGTGCAAGGTGGTCGGAGCATATTGCATAGTGTACCCACCTTTGAACTTCCGCCAGTGCTTGCTGTACCCACCACAATACGATTTTGCATAGTTGCAGTTTATTACGCAATATCCTGTGGATGGTGCATTTCTCAATACATTTGCCATCTCTGAATCAGATAGCATGCATCGTGTGTCTTCATCCAGGAGCTGTGTGATGATGGCGCGTGACACGTCGGTGCGCACACTGATAGGTCGCCCCGAACATTGTTCATCACTGGTTGACACACGTCCTTGCTGAAACTTCCGTACTCACCATGTCACTGTATGGTATGGGGGCGTTATTCCCAAAGGCTTCCACTGTAACATTCCATTGCATTTCTCCCTCGGAGAACGGCTATTTTGATGTAAGTGTGCTGCTCAAGATGGCTACTTCCATTTAGCACGACACTCACCAACTGACTGATTTCACAGCCCTCGCTGTCATACTACCAGCTATCACAGAGCCATCTGCTGACCTGCATACACACTATGCCTGCAGAACTTCCACATGATACATATACAATTGTGATCCGTTCACATATCTACAAGAACAAAAATAGTTGCCATGACTTTTGCTCCAACCCTCATATTTGTTAACCTGCATTAAGTTGACTGAATATGAAAGAGGTGAAAAAATAACATTGACATCCCAGTGATAAAAGTCACCTTTCTACTTTGCTTGATCCCATTCTTGGTGTAATGTGAACCAAATTGTTGTGTGTTTTACTTTCTCTTTTGGTTTCCATTTGCATGTTATAAATGAGAAATGGTAATTAAATCAAGTATGCTGTACATCTAGAAGTACTGATCTCATCCAGCAATGGTACCACCAATCAGATAGGAATGTGCATGCACAAGAGTGGAAAGGAAGTATATGAGAATAATGTAGTAAAGTTACACCATTGTGAGGGCAGTAGCTACTGCACAGTGCTAGGAGCAAATGACTGCTCTGATATTGTCTCGCGCCAACTGTGAAATTTGTGTAGTCATCTGATTTTTGCACACTCAAAAGCAATCTCCAGCAGAGATTCATCACCAAATGTGTCACATGTATGGAAATGAGATTATGTGAGACCGTATGGTAAGATGATGGTGCAATCAATTCACTGAAGGACAAACCAACATTCACGATGAAGATCATAGTGGCCAATCAACCCTGGTGACGCCAGAAGTGTTGGAATGTGTGCAGCAAGTAGTTGTGCAGAATCAGCACTTCACAATTTCAAAACACACTTGTCAATTCCTCCAAATGAGTAGCAGTAGGTCTAGGATAGTCTGCAAGAGAGTGGAAAATAAGGAAAGAGTGAAGTAACAAGGTGGCAGTGCTAAGCACGCAAACACATTTCATTCACTGCAGAACAGAACACTTCCCATTTGAAAGCTGTAATAGTGCTTTTTTGTATAAGTCCTTCAATAGGATGTGTATAGTGTTTCTAGACATTGATTATTTGTAATATTAGAATCTGTAGAAATTATAGAATTAAAAGGTTTGATAGGCCTAAGCTTTCATTTTCCACAGGAAGTACAGATCATATGTGACACATTGTGACAATGTCAATGAATGTCATAATACAAACACGAGTCAAGTAGAATTATAAAGGCATTATTGCAAAAGAATTATTGTTATCTTTTGGAAAATTAGGAATGTATTCAGTATGAAAATGCTTTTCGCTTATATCAACTTTTGTTTTACAGACTATATCTATCTGTTCATTAACAGGGTTTGAAATGATTAAAAAAACTTTGTGAAATACCATTTTGTACACACATATATACAGTAATCTGTTGATACTCGATAGATTTTGTCAGTGTTGTTGCAGAATGGTAATGAAATAGCATGTATATATATGTTCCAGATTCTGCAATGGCTGCTGTGCCTTACCACAAAAGTACTTTGTGAAAGCAGGAGTGTTAATTACTCATCTTCTTCAAATGCTGGCAAGTTGAACGGTTCAACAGATGCAAAAGTAACTCCTCCAAAAATGGTTGGAAGCAGACGCACATTTCCAGAGTACCAACTTATTGCATCTTTCTTGTTGAGGGTGAAGTTGCATGAAGTTTCATCGGCACTGAGATGGATCCGAAATCTACAGAGCTCTTGAAACCTTCTCTTAAAGCTCTCTAGCTCTGTCAAACATTGTGGCTAGTGTTAAAAAGTTTAGTCCATTCTAAGCACAATCTTTTAGTTCATATCAAAATTCAATGCCTCATATACTAGGAAAATATTGTTACAGTTCTGTACTTAAATGTTGGCAATAAAATTAATTTGCTGTTATTCATTGCCATTGAAATACATTGATTTTATTCAAGAAAAAGAACATTTGTGTAACAGTTATTATGTTATATATAAAAGAATACCTCTTTAAATGCTTAAAATGCAATTTGCTTTTGGCAGGCAGCCCTGTTTTCAAAACTGAAATAATTGAACAGTTGTGGAAATGGATCAATATTTGTCCAAGTACTTAAACATATATGTCGTTTTGTGGTTCAGACCACTAGCTTCTCAGGGTTTGGTCTAGTTTCCCCTCCTCCTGATAGCTTTTTGTTTTATGGGATTTCTATATTTGTTAAGCATTAATTTTTTTCCATCCCCTTTCAAATAAAATTACATACATGCAGGACTGAATAAATGCTGAACCTTTAATTTATTTCTGTGTACTTAGCTATATTCAAAAGATTACTTTGGAGAAGTTTCCAACATTTTGCAAATGTTAATGGTTGAGGGTTTACATAATGTTTTATTTAAATATTTTCAGCTCCTAATACCATAACCAGAGTAAACTTGAATTCATAGTTAAAGTATAATTAAAGGCAATTACTTCCATTTGCCTGTATTCATTAAATTAAAAACAAAATTAGTTTTGGTAAGAGTTATTGAAGTTGATCAAGGGTTAGTTTATAGCATTAAGAAGTTGATCAAGGGTTAGTTTATAGCATTAAGAGGCATACTGATTTGTGTACTAGAGCACATCATATTTTGAGCAGGTTTTACTCAAAAACTTTCTTTTAAATAGGATTGTGCAAGAGAAGCATAGTGTGGATAGTCTATAAGGCTATATTATAATTTCTACAGCTTAATGTATATTTGTAACCTTAGCTGTGCAACTATACTTAGCAAGTGGATTGAGAATATCAGATGGTGTAAATTGAGTTTTAAATTAGGGGTCTTCACTATTTGCAGCAGTATGCCTTAATTTTCGGGCTATTTTGAGACTGTTTTGTAAACCCATACATAGCAAAGGCATTTGACCACTCAAACTCTAATACAAATACCAAAAAAAGAAATTTTTTAAGGGCCATGTGGTTAGGTCACCTCCTCTTCTGTTATTTAATTGGCAGTGTAGTATTAGTTTTTAGTTTTTGCCTTCCATTTTTAAAGCTACACATGTATAATATCAAGTACTGGATGCTATAGAAATTCTGACACAAGATAAATTAATAAATATATTAGATTTTTAAAATGTGAAAGACTGTAAATTTTGCACTGCATAATTAAGTTATAAAATTATTTATGGATAAACGCCTATAACACCTAGCTGATAAAACAGAACAACATAAGATTTAAGCAAATATTTTGTTATTCACAAAGTGTAAGTAGTCAAGCAAACTGAAGTGTTATGTTTATATGTAAATAAATATATGATTTCTCTGTTATTACATCCTTATTTTTGTAATCCGATCTTCCCAAAAAAGGCATATATTCAGTTCTAAATCTGCCTCCTTAATTACCTATGGTGTTTCTAATGAGTAAGGGGTATGATACATTGAAGCACTAAATATTATTTTGAGTCAAACTAGTACTCCATGTGCTAGTGTTTACCTAGAACATGTTTAGGACCTTTTAACATCCTCAGCTAATGTCAACCATTGAATTTTAGTTATTTGATGGAAATTAATCATTTCTTCACACTAGCCATATATAGGCTAAGGTTTTTGATAGTCAACATAAAAAATTCAATGCCATGGCTGGGATTTGAACCACGAATCTCCTGATTTCCGTCCAGTCACTCTAACCCATTGAGCTACCATGGCCAACGTGATGTCCTGACATTAAATTCTCCATTTGACTTGTATATTTCCCCGGTAAACCACTAGGTGCTCTTGCATCTGAGATACACCGTTTGTGGCAACTTACTATTGTAAGTACTTGAGTCCCAGGCTTCATCATTTAACTCTTACTAATTGATGGAAATTAATCATTTCTTCACACTAGACGTATATAGACTAAGGTTTTTGATAGTCAACATGAAAAATTCAATGCCATGGCCGGGATTTGAACCACGGATCTTCTGGTTTCCGTCCAGTCACTCTAATCCATTGAGCTACCATGGCCAACGTGCTGCCCTGACATTAAATTCTCCATTGACTTGTATATTTCACCGGTAAACCACTAGGGGCTCTCGCATCCGAGATACGTTTGTGGCGACTTACTATCGTAAGTACTTGAGTCCCAGGCTTCATCATTTAACTCTTATTATAGTTAATTGATGGAAATTAATTATTTCTTCACACTAGCCGTATATAGGCTAATGATTTTGATAGAGTCAACATGATTTTAGAGTTAAATGATGAAGCCTGGGACTCAAGTACTTATGATAGTAAGTCGCCACAAACAGTGTATCTCGGATGCGAGAGCTCCTAGTGGTTTACCAGGGAAATATACGAGTCAAATGAAGAATTTAATGTCAGGATGCCATGTTGGCCATGGTAGTTCAATGGATTAGAGCGTCTGGACAGAAACCAGGAGATCCTTGGTTCAAATCCTGGCCATGGCATTGAATTTTTCATGTTGACTCTATCAACCATTGAATTTTAATTTGGTGAACTCCTTGGAGGCAATAGGGGCATCTCTATTGGTTTCTTGATGAACTTGAAGTTAAAGTTCTCTTCAAAGGTGATGTCGAAATTGAAGTTACCCTTCATATTTCTTTATATCTTTTCTACATGGGTAATGTCCCAACAGTCAAAATTTAATAAAGAAGTTTATAATTCACCACCAGAGAGAAGGGAGCAGAGGACAACAGATGATAGTCGGACCTTCAAGGTGGAAAATGGATACAACAACTTCCAAAACTATTCCCTCAATAATACAAAATGTAAGTGACAGTGTTAAAAACCAACTACAAATAGTTTTTCAATTACTGTTACTAAATTCCTCCAATAATGCATACTTTGTATTTACCCAGAATAAATTACCTTATCTGAGTAAACTGAGTAACCTAACCAAGATTCAAACTCTTTACACACCTTATTAAGGTACAGAGGAATTAGCAGTAATTAAATGTTTACAAACTGCTTGCTATATATTGCCCTTTCAATCCCTTTTCATCACCTTGTGAGAAGAAATTGAAGGTTGGCAGTACTTAAAATCATTACAAACTAGTGGATAATTAAACCAATAAATATTTTGGAAATAGCTGCTACTAAAAGATTCTTTGATATAAACTGCCTGTTCTAAAGATATCTGCAATTCTTTTTATAGTTATAAAAATGTCTACCCAATGCAGAAAGCTTCTCAGCCTACTCCACAAAATTGAAGCTATACTACTGAAAAGATACATATATCTCTAGTGGTTATTTGAAGCCAATGCAGCAATAACCCTATTGTGTGTAGCAAATACAGGCTATTGAATAAAATATAACAACTCCACTAAGCCAGTGCTATTGCTAAATGTCAGTAATGCATTTTATTTTTCATGTAAATATCCTAATATACAGGTGTTAGGAGTGTAAGTGCAGATATAGTTTGATAATTGGTACCTTAGTACAAATCCATTTCTCTGTGTTAATTTGTTTTTCTCTTTGTTTTAAGTATATTATATTATCTAGTGTTTTCTGTGTGGTCATAACTGCACTGCAAAATCAATAGACTTTCCATTTTCCTTCCACTTTTTGATACCTCAGTATGTGACCTGCTGGCCTATCTAGTATGAGGTCACTGGCATTGCAGAACACATCTAAACTGTTCCGATACAACATTCATTATTCTGAGGCCTGTTGAAACACTTATGCCTCTTTGCGTGGCTTGTGTATGCCATGCCTACTTGCAGGTACGAGGGTTGTTTGATAAGTCTGGTAAATTTCCATGAAGGGATGGAAATTTTTTGTTACAACTTTGTGGGTGGTAAGCTTGATTATTCGAAAGATTGTATAGGAAATTTGAATATGCTGCAACATACAGTTCATTATTGATAGCGACAGCCATCTGAAATGGTAAGTGTGATAGCTGTGATTGAAATTGGAAAAGCAGAGTTTTGTGCTGTTATTAAACATTTTCATTTGAAGGGCTGGACTGCCACACAAGTCAAAACTGAATTGGATGAAGTTCACGCAGACTCTGCACCAACAATGAAGAACATTTACTTTTGGATCAATGAATTTAAACGTGGTCGTAGAAGCTCCGAAGATGAATGAACTGCGCTCTGTTCACCCAATTGAGGTCACCACACAGGACACCATTGAAAATGTGCACGATCGTGTTAAGCAAGACTGTCAAATAAAAATTCTTGAGATTCCTGAGGCTCTAGGCATCTCAAATGAGCGAGTGCACAATATCCTGCATGAAAAATTAGCAATGAAAAAACTGTGTGCAAGATGTGTGCCATGATTGCCCACAGTCAATAAAAAGCACATCCAGAAGTACACTTTTACTGAGTATCTGGCGATATTTAATCGCAATGTGCAAGACCTTTTGCACCAATTTGTTACCATGGATGACGCTTGGATCCATCATTACACACCAGAGTCAAAACAACAGTCAAAACAATGGACAAAGGCAGGTGAAAATGCACCAAAGAAGGCAAGGACCATTATGTCATCTGGGAAGATGATGGCCACTGTTTTTTTTGGGAATAATTCTCATAGACTACATGGAAAAAGGCAGAACCATAACTGAAGCCTATTATGCTTCATTGTTGGATCATTTGCAACATGATTGCATGACTGAAAAGGGACCAGGATTGAAATGCAAAAGGTGCTCTTTCACCAGGATAATGCATCATTGCACACAGCAATCACAATGGTGAAAGTGCATGAGTTGGGCTAAGATTTGGTTCCTCATCCACCTTTTTCACCAAACTTAGCCAAAACTGACTTTTTCTTGTTCCCAAACTTGAAACTTTGTCTTGGTGGTAAGAAATTTTAATCATATATAGAATAAAAAGAAGTATTTCAGAAAGTGGAGTGCCATTGTTACTAAAATTGTTACAAAAACTTGTAAGTGGAGAAAAGTATATACAAGGTTGACTCACTTGCCTAATTTTAGTAAAAATTTTAATCAAATGAAAAAGTGATAGTCATGTCAACAAGTATTTTGCAGACTTTGAGGAACCTACTTTTACGATGGGATGAAAAAGCTGGAAGGTCGCTGGACTAAGCGTATAGTCATCAAAGGAGACTGTGTCAAGAAATATGGTGAGATGCCCACCCAAAGACATTACATTTGCAAATTAAGCAAATTTGGATGTAATATTGCTCATTACATGTCTTCAATTAGCCATACAATATATGCGCTTATACCTCTTAGCCTCTAAGCAGTTGCATCAGAAAAGTGTGGTGAATGGTCCGATTAGTTAAAAATATGCTGGTTAGGATGAGGTACCCACACATACATATTGCAAGACATGCCAACTAGCCTCTCGTATCATGCAAATAACAAAGGAAGCAGTGGTGTATGATGTGATCATTATTATTATTATTATAATATTCTAGACATTGGGCCGAGTCCTCAACCCTGGTATCTCAGGTCAAAATGCTTTGGCTCCCTCGCTCTGAGGGAACCCAAGTGACTCCTAACATCAGCATTGCTGAGTAAGGGAGAAATAAAAATAGTTATTTTTATATCCATATTTGTTTACCAGAGGACTTCATACAGAATTTTGGACTTTGTCAAAATAATATAAATATATGAGTTGTAAAAATACTTAACTACACATGATACGTGATGCACTGTGGTAAATGCATTTGATTACAATTCTGTATACAGTAGTCCTTTTAACAGTTAGCGTGATAAATACAAGAATGGTTTAAGGCTGACACACATCCTCTTAAGACGTAAATACTCCACTGAGTGAAGCAGGTCCAAACATCCACATCATCTTCCTTCTTGTTTGGCACATATCACAGCTTATTTAACATATTTACAAATATATTTAGCATATTTATACATATTCATCTATATCATAAAAAGCACCATTGATTAAATAATTTTTTAAATATTAAATTACGTAAGTGAAGCTGATGTGTAAGAAATACAACTCATCTATAATTTAATAATTATTCCGCTTCACTGTGGTGTTCCATACAGTTAAATTTCAAATTTTTTAACTGTTTAGCAAACTGATTTTGCCTGATGTTCGTTTAATATTGATTGGTAATTTATTGTATAACACTTTCCCAATCACAAATGGATTCTTGTCAAAAAACTTTTTTCCTTTCCCCTCCTAATATGTATTACTTTTAGTTCTAGTTTCATATGTATGTATATTGCTATTAATCTTTATATTTGATTTTTGTCTGACTAAAAGAATTACCCTTTAAATGTATAATGACACCACAGTTAATATTCTTTCATTTTTAAAAACCTCCTTAAAGAGTCTGAATTTTAGTGAGCATATGATTCTTACACACCTCTTCTGTAATACAAATAGTTTTAAGGTATCTTTATATGTTGTACCCCACAATTCAATACCATAATTCAAATGAGAATGATTAATTCCATAGTAAATCAATATTAAATTAGATTTATTCAGATGTGCCATATAATTTAACAAATAAATACCCTTACTGATTTTATTACATGTGTTATCCATGATAAATTTTTGTTGATATGTAGACCAAGGAATAAGTGATTGATCGAGATTTAACTGTATTGGAACACCACAGTGAAGCGAAATAATTATTAATTTTTAGATGAGTCGTATTTATTACACATCTGCTTCACTTTCGTACCTATTTTGAGGACATGTTTCGCAAATCATTGTTTGCATCTTCTGCAAACGATGATTTGCGAAACAAGTCCTCAAAATAGGTACGAAAGTGAAGCAGATGTGTAATAAATACGACTCATCTAAAAATTAATAAGTGATTGATGTTTCTATTTCTTTTATTTTCAATTTTAATTCTCATATTACTAGATAGGAGTTTACTGATTTTAAAATATACTATGGTTGTCTTATCTAGATCATTAACCACATTGTTGCTAACAAGAAATTTGACTATTTTATCTCTGCCTGAATGTATATTAGTAATTAAATTATCTCTATTTTACTGCAGCAAATAATTTATGTGTCATCAGCATATGACACAGTTTCAACATTATTAGGAACAGGTACGAGAGTCATTAGTATACAAGGTGAATAATAAAGATCCAAGCACAGGGCCTTGTGGGACTCCATATTTTACAGTTGCTAAGGTTGATTCATAATTTGTTTCTGTTTCAGTCAATTTATATGTTATTTCTTTACTTTGTACCCATCCTTGTATACTGTATTACTTTAAAGAAAATGATGCATATCAAAATTGAATTTGTAAAGTTTAAAGTAATCTTTCCTCTTCCTACTTATAAATCAGGTTCAACTGAGTTTGTCTTTCAGCTGAGAATTGGAACAAATGTTCCCAAAACGCATTTTGATTTTACAAAAGTAATTCAGGTAGCACAAAATATAGCTGATGCTCCATTAATAGAATAAGTTTTAAATTTAATTTATATATAATTATTTTATTTTATTTATTTAAAAATTTAATGTATTTAAATTTAATTTACTATTATATGTGAGTATAATCACCACAGTTAAACTCAAATCCTAGACCTCTTTGACAAATCACTGTCTAACATTAGGGAACAGTGACCTAATGAGATTTATTTGACATGATCTATTTATTGCATTGTATGTGAGGTACCATCACTATCAACAAGCTTCAAGACTGACTCAGTGACACATTATTTGAAAATGTAATTTCTTTATCTGTATATAAAGTAATATTACATGTTGTAAATAATCAATATTATAGTTATAATACATGAGGAAATATTATACATAGGATTAATGATAATAAAAGGACATGTAAATCTGATCCATATATAAGTAATGAATAAATAATAATCTACATCAAGGAAGCCAAAGCTTGCCAACCCAGTTGCTGGTCTCACAGCCACATACACAAAGCAGAGGTGGGTAATCATTCAGTTTATATGGAAAGGAGATGTCAGCATCACGGCACTCCCAACCAGAAAGTTGGCTTTCTTGATCAGGGTTCGCTACCTGGTATGGCACCTCAAATTCCTCACAATGCTGAGTGGACATCGGTCCTTTCCCCAGGACTTAAAATTCACACCCTCAAGTGCAGAATCAAACCCAGGTGCCTTCCATGGCAGGGAACCAAAGCACAACGACATAGCCCACTATGCCACGACACAGGACCATTTATAAGTAGAGTGAAATTATACAATATGTAAGAGCCAAACAAGGAGTAGAATTTAAAATAGGATTAAAGGACTGTGTAATAAGAACATGATTATATTGTATAGATGAATTATAATTATTAGTATAATGATGGTTTTTCTATTCATGCTATAAGGGAATGACTGCTAAGACTGATGATATAAACTGTGTTGTTTTATTCCTAATGAGTAAGGGCTATGATGCGTGGTGGCATGGTGGTAGCATGTCTGCCTCACGTTCAAGAGGTCCCGAGCTCTAATCTCAGTCAGGATGAGTTACCTGGATGAGGTTTTCTCTGGGGTTTTCCCTTATCCTGAAAGACGAATGTCGGGTAGCTCTAACTCTGGGCTCATTTGAGCATTATTTCACCCATTCCATTCATCATCTGATATGACTCAACGTTGGAGGTCGTAAATTACCAAAAAAAAAAGCTATGATACAATGAAGCGCAACTAGTAATCCATTATCTATATATTGCTGGGGTTTACCTAGAATGCATTTTGTTAGGACCTACTTAATATCCTCTGAATTCATATATGGAGCATGGAGTACTACATGGAGTTTGACTCAGAATTATATTATGTTTTATTCTACTTAAAATTGTATTTTGACATTGCTCAAAACATATTGTATAATATCTGTGCACAAGATTAACTTTATATTTTATTTCAGTCCTATAAAGATTCTCCCAATCCTTGGCACTAGCTGCATTAGGTTACATTATCCTTTATTAAACATTACATTTTTTCTGAAGTGTTTATGTTCCACCTGCAACTGGTCACAGAAGATAAATCTTACCACATTGATCCTCTCAATACTTAATGCATGAAATTTCCTTAAGCTATTATTGTTAGCATCTGAAGTACATATCCATGCTATTTTATCTTCTGAATTAAAAGTGGAAATTGCACTGAATTCCTTCATTTGAAAATAAAGGAAAAAAAACTGAGTATTAGATACAAGTAGAGTTTTATTCACCTTAGATACACAATTTGTACATATGATTTTGTCATAACTTATAAGATAAAGATTAAATTAAGTATATACAGGTATTAAATATATACAGAAACTTACTAAAATAGTGTCTACTTAGCTAGATATCTGCACTGAGTTAATCATGAGTGCTATAAAAGTTGTGCTTTAATAACAATTTATATACATTGGATTTGAATATTCTCCCTGGCATAGCTTTTAAGGATCTGGGTAGCTTATTGAACAGAATGTTTCCTTTACGGAAAATGCTGTTGAGAGTACTATTGAGTCGGTGAGTATGTGTTATAGTAAGAATTAGAATGATACAACATTCTGAAGTCTATATAATGGTCATTTATGACATCTGGTGAACTATAAATGGCCATGGAAGAGCAGGTTATTCCTGTGGTTTTCCTAAATATACATCATTATCATAGAACACCAAATTTTTATCACTATGTACACAAACACTATCTGTAAAATTTAAAGTACACACAACACAAGCTAAAGTAGTTCGTAGTCTATACTAATCTATCTGCATCACAGATAAAATTCATTGCCTGATTTAGATACTCTGTCACTGCATAATGATTTTCTTTGCTTGGTTAATCTCTTTTGTACTCTCTGGATAGCTTCTTTCACTTGTTTTGTGTTTCTCTTGATTATAAAATATATTTTGTGCTTTTCCTTTAGTAATCAAGGAAATAAAAAAGGAGAAAAAATTGCTGTGTAACTCTGATAAAATTATAGTGAAAAATGTATTCCTGTAGTTGTAGACCAGAATTTTCTTTTGTATTAAATGATCTGTATATGAACACATTCTGTCATAAATTGAAGCACAGAAAGCGTGAGCTTATATTGAATGGAAATGACCTTAACATTTTAAAAGGGTAAGTTGGTTACTTTTTTGTAATTTAGTCAACATACAGAACTGTTCTTTACTTAAATATACGTACATTATTATTATGTCTTTGTCTAGGTGGTAGGGAGTTAACTGAGTATTGTATTTACTATAGTGAACCTAGTGGAAAAAATATATAAAAATTTAATGGAAGGTTTAAATAATAACTTATTAAGTGATAGTGCAACCAAACACTCATTAATGGTAAATCTAGATGGACATAACTTAAAAATAGATGTACATACACCCATTAGAATTACAAATTAACCTACAACTTGAATAAACAATGTTTTTATCAACTTAGAAGAAACTAAATAAAAATCAATCATTAATAAAAGCAGGAATAGAAGCTTGTTAGGACACATTATAAAAGTAAATGTAAATATAGTAGTAGCTAATTCAAAAGGTCAGTAAATTATAAAAGTTTAAGTAAATTAAGATGCTCTTTCCAACAGCAAAACTGGAAAGAGGATAATATAGGGGAAACTGAATATATATATATATATATATATATATATATATAGCTTCATCAAAACTTTATATAAAGGAATGAATAGTGTTATTCCTGTAAAAACATTTAAAGTAAAAATGGTTATTGGCCCATATGTGTAGAGTGGGTGATAAAAGGAATAATAATTTAATGGAAACAGATATTTTTTAATTCAATGAAACATGTCAAAATGGCCAATCTGTAGAATATATAAAACATATAATATTTTTAGAAAGGCAATAGAAATTGCAAAAATGAAATATAATAGGGAACTCATACAGAAATCTAATAATAAAACCAAAACTATATGGAATATTATTAATACAATTCATGAACAACGTAAACATAAAAATGCTGAAAATATAGTTGTGGGCGGCCAGGTGATTGCAAAGTGGGATTTGTGGTGGACAACATGACGCTGCGATGGATTTCCTCCAGGTCCTCCGGTTTCCCCCACCATCATTATACCAATTACTTCATCATTCATTCATCCCATGTATTCGGCCGACCCCCCAACCCTGATCTCATCTATCAGGTCAATATACTTCGGCTCCCTTGCTGAGGGAACCCAAGCGACTCCTAACACCAGCATTGGTGAGGAAGGGAGACATAAAAAAGAGTATAATATATAGTTGACAAAACAATGACAGAAAAATAAGACTCAAGGGAAATTTGTAGTATGTTAAAAGAGCATTATTTAAATATAGCATTGCAACCTTAAACTTAAAAAAAAAATACAATTAATAAACACTATATTAACTTAATACTAATTTAATATTAACTTAAGTAGCAACGTAACAAAACAAGTAGGTCAATTAAATAGTAAGGTAGTTTTAAAAGTGACAGAAGAAAATGTAATAAATGAAATAATTAACTTAAAATCAAAGTCAGACTAAATATGAAATTGCTGAAATTCTAACATATGTTACACATACGTCATTAATGCAAAGGAATTGTTCTAGGTTTATTTAAAGAAGTAGTTGTCAGATTATTACTTAAACAAAAGTGAAATAAGAAAAATGCAGAGAACTATAAGCCAATTACTCTATGGTGCAATTTTTTCAAAATTATTGGAAAAATTATATTTAAAACAACTAGCAAATTATCTAATAAAGTAAATATTATATTGGAACAGCATTATGATTTGCAATAAAAGCAATGCAAAAGGCTACTAATATTGCATTAAATCATGTTCATGATTCGTGCTATCCTTATAAATTTATCAAAAGCATTTGATCGTAAGAAAATAAACTGTTTAAAAAATTAAAAATATATGGAATTAGAGACTGGCCCAAAATAGGTTATTGACATTCTTAGAAGTTGAACATAATGTATAGAAATAAATCACCAAAATGCAAATGGAAATATAGAAACAATAAAATCAGATTTTAAACCTGTACACCAAGGAGTTTCACAAGACTCAAAATTAGAATTCTATTCTTAATATGTATAAATGAGATCTTCAAATTGATAGAAAAAGAGGGAGCCATAGCAATTGGGTACGTTGATGGCTATTATAAATAGGAGCACACAGCTAAAGATGTAGAACATAGGGTAAACAATTTGGAAACCATAAAGCAATATTACTTTAACTGGGTGTGGCTGTAACTGTAAAAAAAGACAGCATACATTAATTTTGATATAACAAACTGCAATTTAGATATTAAAGTATCCATAGAAGGTGAACCCATATGTGAAACAGATTGTGTAAAATTTCCTTAAAAATGTAAACCGGAAAACCCACATAGCACACAATACCAAAGAGATAATGGAGGCATGTATAAAATGAGACATCAAGGTGACACGCATAACAAAATGATGACATAGGTTCTTTAACACATTTATATAGTCGCATATGAGCTATGATATCATGCTGTGAAGGAATGTTACGTAAAGAGGAATGAGAAAAGTATTTCAACTGAAGAAAGAGACAATCAGGATAACAGGTAAAATAAATAATAGACAAATGCTTAGGAGATTTGAAAGATAGAATCAGAACTGAAAAATTCAATGCCCTAGCTGGAATTTGAATCACTGAACTGACTCACATGTACCCAGTACAACATGCAGAAATTTCAAATTTGAAATCACATATCCAAATGGCGAATTACAATTCGTAACTACTGAAATTCTAAGCTTTTAGGTTTTATTATAGTTTCTATATTGAACCATTTCCATGGCTCAAATCCCAGCATGAGTTCTTCATTTCTGATTCTAACTTTCAAAGTTTGTCTACACATGTTTTGTGCATGTTAGAATAAGTTGATTATTCCTATAAAAGGGTAGAAGCTTGTTTAACAACCTAAATATTTTAATTGTTCCATATATACTGGGTGTTAGGGATATGAGGTGCAGATTTTTAGTGCTGAGAGATCCAAATATGATTAATAATAAAGTTCCATAGCAATTTCCTCATCTTGAAAGTTATAGGAGATAATTGAACATCACTGAATACATTAACTGCTCAATCTGGCAATAGAGCAGAATTCTGGAGCTGAATATTTTTGTTCTGGTTTGCAGTCAGATATGAGTTCACACCTATAATGGGTGAAAGTCTAAACTAAGCCAGTGCTTGAGAGCCAGTTTGCCATGCGCCTGTGTGTTTATCAGCCACTGCTAGTAATGAGGGTGCTTTTGTTTTAAGCTACTCAATCACATTTACAAGACCTAAACTAAACGCTGTGTAAAAGAATGCATTAAGTTGATCAAGGACAAATTCAACTATTAATTATGGAAATATCTCATTCAGGTATATCACTTAAAATTAAATCAAAGCTACATATTTGCTAAACAGGAAGTTTATTAATGGTCAGTAACAACATCAACATTGACTTCAATGGACTTTTTGCCATGACTCTTGGGTTTGGAATTCTCCTATTGGGAAACCTATCCCAAGTGTAATGCTTCATGAGCATTCAGTCGACTTTGCCATAAGAAAGAAGCATGCCCTTAATTTGTAAAGACTGCCATAGTTGGGATGTATTAGATGCATCTAAAGTGCTAACAGAAACAGCTGTTGGTCAAGTATTGCGGCAGTTAGGTTTACTATTTACATTCCTGACCTTTCGCTTTAAAGACATGCCAATGTTTCAGGGTTGCCAAGCATAAGCTGTCAACTTTGTTGCAATAGACATGAAAGAATCCAGTTCATTCATATCATTTTGTGGTTAAACGAATCATTTTAGCAACATATTGTAAAGACACAAATAACTCATCTTTTGTAGCTTTACCTCATTATCCTAATTGCAAAAGTAAATGATTAAAGTGTGGTGACATTTGCGATCAAAAAAATTGATCAATATTATTTTTTATTTATGCAACCATGCACTTAAGAGGAAACTTATGGGGAACTTATACATTCAGGCCTCATTTATAACAAACAATGAAATTCATAGAATAAATAATAGATACAAGTGTAACATTCATTATCCCAGCGCATCATCACTAATAGCTGCACATCGACTCCAACACTCATTGATCAACTCATAACTAACAACTGCTGGGCCTGGGTTTTGCATTCCCTTTTATAACCTGCCAATTATGAAAGAAATGTTCTGGAAGTTGAAGTCTCTTGAATTGAAGGAATGGAATGTTGTCAAAGTCTAATCTTTTAGATTAGCCAAAATTGAATGGTCTGAAAAACATCAGTGCAGTTAAAGAATGAGGTATGTATTTTTAGCTCATGACATTGCCAGTATTTGTCCTCAAGCTACAAAAATGGTAGAATGGTGGAATAGAGTGATCACACTTAATTCCTTGGTGGTAGTTATTCACTGCTGGCATGGCATTATATAGAATTATATAGTCCTAGTTAAGAGAATTTACAATGACCATGAATAGTTTGTTTCTGTATAATTTCTCCTACTTACAAAACAGTAGGGTTTCAACACTTATTGGAACAACTCTTTGTAGTTGTCATCCATGTACTCCAAGTTGCATAGTGTTACCATAAGCAGTTTACCTTTCTTGTGTTAGTTACTTGTTATTATAAAATGAAAAAAAAAAAAGGATGAATACAAAGTTTATTGTTGAGTTTGATTTATGAGTCACTCATAAATCAAACTCAAAAATGAAGAATACTTCACTGTTAATAATGCTTCTGCTTTTAATATTTATGAAGTTTATTGTTTATTGGATGCCCTAGCAAGTTTGGGCATTTTGTCATATATGCTTCCAATTAGTTTTTTTTATATTCACCTTTTCCAAATTCGTCCATGAAACCAATTCCCCTCCCCCTTTTTTTCCCCTTTTCTTTTCCTTCCTTCGCCTCTACCTCCCTTTCTTCCTTCCTCCCTCTCTCTTTTTCTTTCATACTTTCTTGTTTTGGCTTTTAATTGCATAGCTTTTATTTCTAACATATCAATAATTTGAAACAAACTAAAAGTGCATACGGTTTAGAAAAATGAAGACTATCTACAGTAATGTGATTTATTTTTTGCTGATCATTTCAAGTAAAACTGAGATGGGATTTGTATGAAGTACATTTAATTGATAGCATTTTTGATAATAAAGCTAAGATTTTATGTTGGTTACTCCTTGATTGAACTGTAGGCAAGAATATGTGTATTTCAATAGTAGTTTTCTATTAGATTATCAGGCAGTAAAACTTTAACATCCAAGAAAGGAAGTGAAGTTTGACTGGAACTAATATGTAAAAAGTGGTTTCTAAATGGTCAGTAAAGTAGGAGAACTATTTTAACATTATATTGGATAGTTTGTGTTTTCTTAATAGCAAGTACAATGGACTTCAGAGAAATAAACTCAGAAGAATGCAAATAAATCTCAAGTGAGCTATAATTATCTTTTGTCTTCTTTATACTCTTAGCTTGTGGCATGACTGCTATGATACATGCACATTGCATATTTCAATTTTCTTAAAAATTGGCACCAATAATTAGATTGAAATACTATTAAAGATATTTACCTGACAAATAAAATGTATATTTGATTAACTGAGTATTGATAATGCTTATAGTATACCATACTTGTAAAAAATTGTAATATGTTTTGGAAATGTTCATTCCTATCCTCAGGTAACAACCAATGTTAATGAACATTCTAAAACATGTCTTAATTTTTCACAAGTGAAATATAGTGTAAACATAATCAACATTCAATTAATGTGACTAAGCTCACTGTCAAAACCTTCCTTATATCTTAAATATACATCTCTAATGATATCCTATGAAGTTCTCTTCATTTGGAAAACATTTTGCATAGCCTTGTATAATGGTAAAAAGCTAACAATTGAATACTGTTTTGTTTTAAAATTTACATCCTCCAATGTTAAGTCATATCAGATGATGAATGAAATGGGTGCAATGATGCTCATATTAACCCAGGGTCCATGGAGTTTAGAGTTACCTGACGTTTGTCTTTCGGGACATGGGAAAATCCTAAATAAAATTTTATCCAGGTAACTCACCTTAACCGAGATTTGAACTTCTGGAACATGAGGCACACACACTATCATCTACACTATCAAGATGGGCTTAACAGTTGAATGAAGCATACTACACAAAATTATATATCTCTTCGGGCTCATTCATTTGTTTACATGACAAATAAAATCACATCATGAATTTACTGGAAATGGTCTGTGAAGTTCTCTTCATGGAGAAGGAACTTTATGTATCTTGTAAAACTGGTAAGCATTAATTGGTAATCAGAAAAATACTACACAAAAAATAGATCTCATCGAAATATACAATTTATTTCAGATAACTTTCTTTGTGGCTTAAGCGACTTTGATGATTATTATTAATGGTTCAGATTATAGAGTAGTTTGTCGTTTTTGTAAAGTGTGCTCCATATTTAGTTGCTTTTGTGTGCATTTCCATATAGCATCCAGTTCCGAATAATTTGACTATCACTACTTCCCTTGTATCTATAACAAAATGTATATTTCTGTGACAGTTTCACTTAATTACAATGAAGTAAATAGAAGAATAAAGTTTCATAAGTAGAGAGGATAGAAAAAGTAATACGAGAGCATCACATAAGACTTTTAATAACACATGACACATGTTTAGCTATGAAACACTAATTTTCCAGACGGAGACTGGATGACAGCGATATGGAGACAATTTGTGAATGGCTGAATGAACATCCTGATGTCATTGCACTTGATTTCAGTTATAACTGTTTTACCAATGAAGGTGCTCGAACCCTTGCATGTTTTCTTAAGGTAGGTGGAGTGACATTCATCAAGTATATATTTTGCTGTTGCTGTGGGAAAGGTACTTGAAACTTTATGCTGTTTATTTACTTCAGAATTACATAATCATATCTTCTTTTTCTTTTTCATCTTCTTGTATAGAGATCTTGCACACAGGGGCGAAGCATCAGAATAAGTAGGGTAAGCTCAACTATCTGATTAGTGTAGAATAAAAAAGAAAAAGTTTTTACAGTTTCCTGCAGAAACTTTTTATTTGCTTACCACAGAGGAAGTCTTGATCGAGGATTATATAGAAAATCATACACTATTCAAAACAATTTCTTCTGAGATTTAAAATGATTTATTTGAATTAGGGACAGTTGCAATAAAAGAGAGAATTAAGCATGAAATAAATTATTTTAGCTTTTTGCCAGTTCACTCAGATGGAACTGTTGACATTTCTGTAAAAGCACAGCTTAGTATCATTGTTAGGAGGTGCAACTAGAAAGTAAGTCCCAATCACATCCAGATATGACACCTAGTTGGCTAAGAAGATTTAGAGGATCAACATCCCCCACTATAACTGGAGTAGCTGCAAGTGACCCCATGGCTCTTTCCAATGGGACAGTACCTAGGCTACAACACCGCCTCCTGCCATTACAGGGTGGAAGTGGATGCGCCACTTGCATACCTGGCTACTAGCTCTGCAAGCTAGTACTCAGTACAGTTTAGGCAACCCTCTGGCCCCTCCGGGTGGCCTGAGCCTTGCCCAGGTACCCAATCTCCCATGGTATCGGGAACTACTGTCCCCTCGAATCCAACCCAATTCGAACAACTCCCAATCAGGGAGGAGCTTGAATCTTTGGCCTGAGATTCCTATAGCAATGTCAGAGGTACCATGAGCACTTGGAATTTGCAGCGCTCACACCACGGCAGCTGAAGGGGACGGATCCTCCCCCCCCCCCCCTATGCAAAAACCTCCACACAAGGCGTACTTCTTGTAATGTAAGAAGCACCAAGGGTGCTAGGGGTCTGCAGTGCTTGCATCACGGCAGTTGAAGGGGTTGGAACCCCTCCCCTACAGGGACTCAGTTGGATAGGAATGCACATGCACAGAAGTACAGAGGGAATATTTGGGAATAATGTAAAGTTTTAGTCTTATGATAGCAGTGGTTACCGTGTTGTGCTAGGAGAAAATGGCTGCTATGATACTGTCTCCCACCAACTGTGAGATTCGTGCAGTCATCCAATTTTTGCACATGAAAAAGCAATTTCTGGAAGAAATCCATCACCAATTGTGTCTTGAAATTTGTACATGACATTACGTGCAGCTGTGGTAAGGTGATGGTGTAGAAAATTCAGTGAAGGATGAACCAATTTTTATGATAAAGATTATAGTGACTGACTGTACAGTGGTGCCAAGAAAATTAAGTAAGTTAGGTATTTCATCTGTAATCTTACTGAATTTCATACTTTCTTCAATAGATCTACATCTTGTGCAGAAGTAATTTGACAGAATGGATTCAAGCTACCTTATCCAGCACAAACACAATGTACTATAACTCATTAATTGTGATAACCTTAAGTATCATTGCCAGGCTGTATGAAATGTAGTGAGTTATATAATAAAACAATTGGCCTTATTTGAATTTTATATTCAGTGTTATTTATGTTTCTACTGTGCCTACTTGATAGAGTGACGACCTCTGTAAAGGGGTTGGGTTTTAATTGCCCTCAACATGGAAATTTATGGGTTTATTGTTTTGTCTCCTATATTTATCAAGTCAAATAACTCTATCTTTCTTAGAAGAGACTGTAGGTTACTAACTAAATGATAATCTTTATCTTCAGTGAGCATCTGTTTAGCATTTTCTGAGCCAAGTGCACAAGTGATGTAAACTTATGCAGCAATGAAATAAAGGTTGCTAAATCAAACATTTTAACTCTACATTTTGGAGATTCTTTTACAAGTGAGGAGCATCATTTCAAAACACGATAAGTCCGCAAACAGCAAATTTACAGGAAAGCCGAAAATGTAATAACTACTAAACTAAACAACACTTTTGGAATTTAGTTATGCACTCATGCTTTAAAAAATAATTAATAACATGATGCTGAGTGTCAAAAATCAAAGGCTTAATCTAAAGCTATAATCGTGGTTTAAAGTATGAAAAAATTTGGACTTATCATGTTTTGCACCAAATTAATATTCATATAGCCTTTTGAATCATTCTTCCATATAAACAATGCTAACTTCAGTAAATCGTTTTATTGAAAATTTTAAGGTATTTTTAGCTGTTACGTGCCAATGTAATTAATAATTACACAATTAATAGTTAATAATTAATAGTTATACAGATTGGTGATCTGAAATTTTTGTTTAGAGCCATGTAAATCTTTTTTGAAAAATACAAATTTGAAACCAACAATGTTATCATAATGAAAATTAGACATGAACATGTGGAAAGGCTTTACTAGTGGTCATGTACTGTTAATAATAAGGTCATGTAACACTGCTATGTTTGAGAAAATCTGAATTATGCACTGAGTTCATTTAAAACTTCTAACAATTGTGACTAATAGTTATCAAGTGAACGCAAACTACTGTAATGATAAACAATGGCACCACTCTCAAAAATTTAAACCATATTCTTCTTCCAAAAAATCACACTCTTAACTCTCGCTTTCCTCCTCCATATATTGTGCATCGTCTTTGTGCTAAATTAGCATCACCACCCCTTCTCTCTATTATTATTGGTTTACAGCTGCTATGCTGTTTACTCTTGTTGTGCCAATACCAAAAATAACTCATAAGACCTTAGAACACAGCGGAATAGTTTCGTTGTTTACTCTGACTTGATACTTAATAACCACTGAGTTAATCTTATTTGATTTTCTCGGCCTGCACCTTTAGGGAGATTATACCGACATCATTGATGCCAGTATCTTATCTTGTGATTTGTTGCTGTAGTTATATACTTGCTCTGGTAAGGTAATATGCAGGAATGGTGCAGCATTTAAATCTACAATTCCTTTCTTGGAAGTGTTGAAAACAGTGTTGTTATGATAAATTAACTTTAAAGAGAGTCGATTAAAGACACTAGACAACACTTACTTTTAAATTATTCCGGAACATGTTTCGGAGGCTTTGCCTCTATCATCGGCCAGCTCTCGACTGGTTCTCATTGGTGTAGCTGACGATATTTTGTCACAGGTCTCCTCTGGTGGCGGTTCAAGGAACTTGCTGAACAAATCTTTCTGGGGATGTCGAAATTGAATACTTTGTTCCTATTTTTTGAAATGAAGATTTGTTCCCATGTGGATAGTTCTTGTTTTCCTGATGTATGTTTTAGTAGTTTTGGTTCTGGATTTATGTTGTGGTTTTTTTCCCAAAAATGTGTGGCAACTGCTGATTTTTCTAATTGTTTGTATTGGAAAAACAAAAAGAAATTTAGAAACAAGAGCAAAGGAACACTTTAGAAACATAAAATACAAACAATTAGAAAAATCAGCAGTTGCCACACATTTTTGGGAAAAAAACCACAACATAAATCCAGAACCAAAACTACTAAAACATACATCAGGAAAACAAGAACTATCCACATGGGAACAAATCTTCATTTCAAAAAATAGGAACAAAGTATTCAATTTCGACATCCCCCAGAAAGATTTGTTCAGCAAGTTCCTTGAACCGCCACCAGAGGAGACCTGTGACAAAATATCGTCAGCTACACCAATGAGAACCAGTCGAGAGCCGGCCGATGATAGAGGCAAAGCCTCTGAAACATGTTCCGGAATAATTTAAAAGTAAGTGTTGTCTAGTGTCTTTAATCGACTCTCTTTAAAGTTAATTTAAATCTACCTTTTCTATGTGTACATGGAGACTTGAACTCCAGCATGCTAGGATCTTTATCACAATACCTGAAACACATCAACGATGATGCGGTAACTGTACAATAATATCCGCAAAGTAGCTCTGAATGTGTTCCAGTTGCCGTGTTTTCATTAAAATAATACCAGTAATTATTTTTATTATAAAATTTAAATGGAACTCACCTTTCTTCTTGTTCTCTTTTCCTTTTTGTCATACGCTTTTGCCTCTTTCTGGAGCCAGTAGAATGCTCACCTACAACCACACTTTCTTCCATATTCACAGAACCAACCACACGAACCGCTTACAATACTCACAATAATACCAACACAGCTATTTGACAATGCAATCTTTTCAAACAATCAGCTACAATGAAATACGTGTTTCTGTACTGCGACAATAAAAGAGGCGGGAATTCCTGTGCACGAGCCCGAAAATGTGCGTAAGAAAGTGGACACGCCGCGGTTTGATCCAGTCTAGCCACTGGACATATCGCAGTTTGCACCAAATCCGCAATTTTGCTCTCGATTTTAACTGTGATTTGAAGTAAACAGAGACTTGAGCATGATGCAGGGCATGCTAAAGAGTTCAGATTCACTTCAAACTACTTTTCGATCAAGAGTGGACTTATCACATTTTGAAACGATGCTCCTCAGTGTAATGCAATGTGTAATGTCTGTCTTTAGGAAGCCATGGACCTGAATATCAACTTCCAGATAGACTTTTAACCTGGAATTTTTATTGAAACCAATAAAGATATTGTATTTGAGATTCCTGACTCTATTATAGTTCAGTTAGATGAACAATTCTCCAATTTTTTCATGGGCTTTCATTCACTGAACTCTAAAGCATACAAAATTTGTCCAGTTGACAACTTTATTTCCATGGTATCCTAAAGTATTTAACTTCATATTGCATAATAAACCAGTTAGTATCTATAGTTCTAAAGAGAAAGTCAAATCTTGCATTGACTTATTGATTTTCATTGTAGGTATGATCTCCAAAGTCTATATGAACAGACATTGAAGTTGCTACAACTCATCCTCAGTATCACAGTGAACTTGGCTGTTACTGAATATTCAACAGTGCACTGAAGCAAATACACATCTACGTAATTTAGTAACCAATAAAGTACTATCCAACCTTTTAATTGAACATTGGCTATGTCACTTCCATTTTTAAAATCAGAGCATCTTTCAGAAATGTTTCCTCCCATTATCAGCTGAAAACCAACTGGTTATATTAGTAGAAGTCTCTGTGGTGCTAATATAAACTTGTTGAGCTGGTCCAATATCAGGTCCAGTAGCTGATAAAAAACTTTCAATTGTTATTGAACTATCCAGCCTTGTCACTATTTCAACTCGATTTTTTTTTTTTTTTTTTTCAATTCAGGATCCAGTATTTAAAGAAAAAATTATAGAATCTTTTCGGAAATGAAAAACAGATGCTTTTGGATTATTGAAATGGAATGAATCATATAAGCAATAAATGGCATAAAATAATATTATTATATGTGTTATGAATCACAATTTTTGTGAAGCAATCTTTAAAAATATATATTTAACCAGTAGCAGACCATTAAATTTTTGTCAGTGCTCTACAATATTACAAAAATAAATGGAAAGCACTAAACATATATTAAAATATGGGCCCAAATGATCTCGTCGACGGGCCCTAAAACACCACACACTCACTCAATTACTATATTAAAATAAAAAGTAATACCCACCCTGTGGTCAAGAATGAAGTCCATACATTGCTGTTTTCTGCTGTAGAATTTATAACTTGGGATTGAGAACCTCATTGTTGGTTACCACAGTCTTTTCAGTGGAGGCTATTGCTTGAGCATCAAGTTGTTGCCCTGAAATGAAGGATCGGAAATATTGAAGCTAGGTGTCCAAGAAGCAACATTTTAAGTAACCTATAAGAAATAAGCAATTAAGCAATAAGCAATTGAATAAATATAAGCAATTAATAAGCAATTGAATAAACACTGCTGTTAGTGATAGCAAATATCAGATTCTTGCATTTTGGTTGCTAATTTTATCACAAAAGTTTCTTTCTTTCTTTCTTTCTTTCTTTCTTTCTTTCTTTCTTTCTTTCTTTCTTTCTTTCTTTCTTTCTTTCTTTCTTTCTTTCTTTCTTTCTTTCTTTCTTTCTTTCTTTCTTTCTTTCTTTCTTTCTTTCTTTCTTTCTTTCTTTCTTTCTTTCTTTCTTTCTTTCTTTCTTTCTTTCTTTCTTTCTTTCTTTCTTTCTTTCTTTCTTTCTTTCTTTCTTTCTTTCTTTCTTTCTTTCTTTCTTTCTTTCTTTCTTTCTTTCTTTCTTTCTTTCTTTCTTTCTTTCTTTCTTTCTTTCTTTCTTTCTTTCTTTCTTTCTTTCTTTCTTTCTTTCTTTCTTTCTTTCTTTCTTTCTTTCTTTCTTTCTTTCTTTCTTTCTTTCTTTCTTTCTTTCTTTCTTTCTTTCTTTCTTTCTTTCTTTCTTTCTTTCTTTCTTTCTTTCTTTCTTTCTTTCTTTCTTTCTTTCTTTCTTTCTTTCTTTCTTTCTTTCTTTCTTTCTTTCTTTCTTTCTTTCTTTCTTCTTTCTTTCTTTCTTTCTTTCTTTCTTTCTTTCTTTCTTTCTTTCTTTCTTTCTTTTCTTTCTTTCTTTCTTTCCTTTCTTTCTTTCTCTCTTTCTTTCTTTCTTTCTTTCTTTCTTTCTTTCTTTCTTCTTCTTTCTTTCTTTTTTATTATTATTATTATTATTATTATTATTATTATTATTATTATTATTATTATTATTATTATTATTATTATTATTATTATTATTATTATTATTATTATTATTATTATTATTATTATTATTATTATTATTATTATTATTATTATTATTATTATTATTATTATTATTATTATTATTATTATTATTATTATTATTATTATTATTATTATTTATTATTAATTATTATTATTATTATTATTATTATTATTATTATTATTATTATTATTATTATTATTATTATTATTATTATTATTATATTATTATTATTATTATTATTATTAATTATTATTATTATTATTATTATTATTATTATTATTATTATTATTATTATTATTATTATTATTATTATTATTATTATTATTATTATTATTATTATTATTATTATTATTATTATTATTATTATTATTATTATTATTATTATTATTATTATTATTATTATTATTATTATTATTATTATTATTATTATTATTATTATTATTATTATTATTATTATTATTATTATTATCATTATTATTATTATCATTATTATTATTATTATTTTTTTTTACTTCAAGAATTTGAAGTTATCTTCACAAAATAAATTTAATCTTATAAGAGCTAGTATTACTAATGTTGAATTACAGTACATTGTGAGTCATTTAACATTGAAGTTAATGCAAATTCTACAGAATGGACCAAAAGGCCTATACCATAGACATTATACTATGTGTTCGATATGAGAAGCATTCACATCAATACACGTCGATAAATGATTGCCCATGTTCCGTGGAACTTTGGAGACCAAGTTTGGTGTGATAGCACGGCACTCTGCTACAATTTTCTCTCAAAGATGCTTTCATCCCTGATATTCACCTCATACACTTTTGCCTTCAGGTACCCCCTAATCGCAAAATCTATTGGAATTAAATCAGGGAATTGAGAAGCCAACTCCACTCATCCTCTATAACCAATCCACTGCAGGAAGTTGGCATCCAGCCAACTCCATACTTATATGGTATAATGTGGTGGTGCACCATCTGCATGAACCTCTCAGGGCAGGAATCAATGACATCCAAATCGGGCAATAATGAATCTCTCAAAATTTTCAGGTAAGTTTTACTGTTGACATTGCTGTCAAAAAAGTAGGGACCAGTGATACCGTCTTTCCATAAGAAGTACTAAACCATTACACGAGCAGCTTCTTGTTTTTGTTGCTAGTAAACCAATGTGAATTACTGTTGGATCAGTAACATAAATTTTGTCTGCTAAATTCAGCATTCACATAAAAATTTGCTTGATCTGAAAAGATAACTGTTGATCAAAACTGTGAAATATCTTCTGGTTTGCGTAGAAACCAATCATACATTTCCATATGATGATGTGGATCATCTTCTATTGTGGCTGAGCTGTGGCCAGTGGCTTAGTGGTTAGACCCCTCGGCTCTCACCAAGGCAGCCCAGGTTCAATCCCAGGCCACTAAAAAGTAAGATTTGTGGTTGAGAACATGGTTTTGGGGCAGTTTTTCTCTAGGATCTCCAGTTTCCCCGCCACCTCATTCCACTGGTGCTCCATCTTCATCTCATGTATCATCAGTGTCACCGCCTCTGGTGCTGTATGAATGATATTATTATTATTGTTCTTCCAGTATTTCCTAAAAGAGTTATTAAAAGGTGTCCTAGTAACAGCAGGCGTTAAATACTACACACACACACGCACGCACGCACGCACACATGCACGCACACACGCACACACACACACACACACACACACACACACACACACACACACACACACACACACACACACACACACACACACACACACACATCTTCTGCATACAGTGCAACAACTGCAATTTGTAGGGGTGAAATTTATGCCTTTTCAAGACCTGCCTGATTGTTTTGCAAGGAACACCATGTTCCATGCTTGTTCAGTGAGTTGAGTTCATCGGACTTATTGCTAGTTTTGCCAAAATCACTTGTTCCATTTCTGACTAAATATGTGGGCTCCCAGACTGGGAAACACCTTTCACACTTCCAGTGCTCTTGAATTTATCAAGCAGTCTCCCAAATGTGCTATGTGACATTGGCTCTCATTTGAGTGCCTTCGATTAAATTCAGCTGTAACATGTCTTTGAGAATATCCTTTTCTTCCACAAGGGAGAATAAGTTCCACACACTCTTCAGTTGTCAACATTGTTTACCTGAAACAAATGTAAATCAAATTATTTCCTTGTGGTGCAAGACTTTTGTCCATCCTGTATTCCACTGAACAATGCTAGCTTTAAGATATTGTGATAAAAATGAAAAGAGGAAGTTCATCTTAACTCACTCTATTTGTCACTAGAATTGTTAGCCTAATATTAACTTACAATCACTTTCTCTTTATACAAATACACAGATTAAACATGTCTCTTTACAAAGCACTGTCTCTTTTTATGGCTCTGTTCATCCAACAAATTGTGCTGCACAAACTGTATGACATACACAGAATGTTTCCCTTTTACAGTGTTCTGCTTGCCAGTTCATTCACAAATATGCAACTGCTTCTCTGCAGTGCACACCTGTCTGAGCTGGACTGTACTGCATTCCTTGCAGACCGACTCCTCATAGCTCTAAACTGTACTGCACATCTTCAGACTGGCTCATGACTGCTCTGCTCTGATGACTTACTTTGAACTGGACTGAACTAATGATTGACTGAGTGCTGACCTTTAAAAATCCTTTTATACCCTGCTGGTCATGCAAGGAATCTTCTAGAAGCCAAAGTCTCTCAAATCAAATGGTTGAGAACCAATTGCACAGTAACAATGTGGCTTGCACTTCTTATTTCATGACATCAGTTAGTGGTTGTCTTTCCAAGTTACATCCTTTCTGCTTCTCTCATGTGCAAATAACAAAGGTGGAATGGTTAGACTGAACTGGACTAAGCTGTGGAGGGGATTCAACACAGATGCCCAAACTTGGTCTATTGTATCTATGCCCCAAGTGGGGCACCGCTAGGACAAAGGATGAGGTGAGAGGAGACACAGAGGGGCCGGCACAAGGAGTCACGGCAGTGCAGAGGGCAGGGTCCACACAACTGACCCGTTGGAAACTACCCAGCAGGCCAGTACAACATACATCTCACACTGGTGTAGAAACGGCCCCATCAGACCAGGTTCGGAAACCAGAGATATCCTACTGGAGGAAGAAGTTTTACCGAGGGCATATCATCCTATCATGTAACGCTTAGAAAGCCACCAAAACTTCTACTCTAAAAGAGACCACTAGAGACCCCCCCAAAAGAGCATAAGTCAGGCAGGTCAGCCACAGGAATCAAACTCAGACCTCCCGAATGTGGGCTGCAGACGAAACCGCTTGAGCAATCCTGCTTTGGTAGAGTGGTTAGACTCACACTTGGCACCTGCCATCACTGTGACAATACTGTTAAAACCTTAATTAACAATTCCTTGCCACTGTGTTAAGGTGTTTAACAAATTTTAGAATTTGGAAAATGACTGCCGCAATCCAAGATGCTTCAAAGTTCTATTCCTGACTACAGAGGAGTCGTAAACCCAAAGTAATTTGCTGAGGGTTTTGAATTTTTAAACATATTTTGTACATGCATAAAGAGGTGTTATTTCATAGTTAGGTGTATATATTTAACTCATTCCTGAGTTTAAACTAGAAATTTAAATTATTTTACACTTAAAAAAATGCTCCTTTTGATGCAATATTCACAAGTTTAAGAATATTTCAAATGTATGCTCCTTAGTGTATAAAATAAATGTCCTAAGAAATACACTTTAAGCATAATTTGTCAAAGAATTAATTTTTATTTAATTGTGAGTTTCAATTTTTCCAAAAAGCATATATACCAGTTACAGTTGGATCAGCTGTTTGGCATATTACATTCGACTTATGTTAACTGCATTGCAAGTTTTAGATAGTATAATATTGTAAAAACTAGTTCTGAAGTTTCACTCTGATAACATGAAAATTGTATCATAAGGAGTACTTTAAGTACTGAAATATGTGTGAAGTATTATAAGTAAGAAAATGTAATTAAAATAGGGTTGGTTGATATCTAATGTTAAGCAGTTGACAATGAAGCCATTCACACTCTTGCACTCCAGCATTTTGATGTTATGTTGGTATGTTGACAGCAGAGTAGGTGGTTTCCATCCATAAGTTGTTTAAGTGTACAGAAAGGACACAGAGGAGATCTCACTATACCAATTCTGAGTAAATGTTTATTGAGACAGTGATGTCCTGTTAGAAGCCTAGAAGTTGCAACAGAGGACTTTTTTGGTTGTATATTGATTCTAGTCATGTTGTTACATAAATTTTCCCATAGTTCTCCTTTTGTTTGTAATATATCTTCTTTAATTGTTTGGTTATAAGTTAATATAATTATTATTTTGATAGTGTGATAACTTAGTGGCTCAAATGAATTTGACCTAATTTTATGCCTTTTTCTGGTTAGAAACTCAGCTGTTTCATTCCACAATGTGCTGGTACCCACTGAATTATTAATATATAATGGGGGGCATTTTAGCCTCCAGATAATATTTGAAATATTACAACCAAGAACATCATTGAAAATCTACTTCTTATCATTGACCTGAAATTGTGCTTATCTTTTTTTTATTAAGTAACTACTTAATATATGTGCCGCAAATTTCACTTAAAGCACTTTTAGTAATTTTTTAAAAAAGAAAATGTGAAAAATATCGGAAAAGGTCACAAATTTGCAATCATAGCCTCCACTTAGGTTTATTATGTAACTCTCATTTTAACACCTACAGCAAAAATATTTAAAATGTAACCCATGGTATAACTTCCTGCTAGCAGACCAGAGCCTGCCAATCCAATTGCTGGGCTCACGCTCACATATGCAAGGTGGATGATCATCTAACCGATATGGAGAGGAGATGTGGTCAGCATCATGGTACCCCTAGACAGAAAGTTGGTTTTATAGATCAGGGTTTGCTACTTAGCTTAGCTCTTCAATTTCCTCACGATGCTGAATGGGCACCGGTCCTATACTCAGGACTTAAAATCTACAGCCCCCAGGAATGGGATCGATCTTAGGCACATTTTGTGACAGGGAACCAAAACACAATGCTTTAGCCTGCTATGCCAGAGTGCAGGACGCAGCAAAAGTATTTACATGAAAATATTTCTAGAGAATCAAGCAAAATACAAAATTAAAAAGCCAAAATTCCATATTTTTATTATTTTAGCACAATTTTTACCTTAAAATATATAAAGTTCCTTGAAATATTAGATTGCAAATGTATATGGTTCACTTAGATAATAAACTGATTTTTAAAGCAAATTAAAAGATTAGTTAACCTAAAGTGTAATTTTAAAGAAAAAGCAAGCAAATTAAAATATTAGTTAGCCTACAGTGCAATTTTAAAGAAAGAACAGTAGTCAGTGCACCTCATACCTTTTAATGTCTTCACCGCCATCTACGAGTATTGCATAAGTGCATGTCTCCCCTCTCTTTCTTTTGCATAGTGATGTGTACTTATTGCACCATAACTATTTATGGATTAGACTTTTTATTTGTGCATTTTCTACTGAAAACTGGCTGTGACATTTGCAGTACATTTCCAGCTTTCAGGGATGATGTCACAAGCATCTACAGTCAAAAATAGACTGAGTGATTTGAATGGTGGGTGAAATAATTTCAGTATTAATTGTATAGTTTCTAGTAATCTATGAGAGAGTGCTATTTTTGTCTGTTTTGTTGGCATGCTGGATTGCATTAAAAGAGAAGTGGATAACTTTAGTGCAGTTTTTACAGTGTTCTGTAGCACATTAGCATACGATCACTGACTGCTCCTGAGTTTAACCTTTGATATGTTTATATATAGTTTTACTCAGCTTACCCAATAATTATTATGATGCTTTGCCACTGCTTTCACCCCCAAGACTTAAAAGTCAGAACCTGGGGTCAATGTCTGTCAAGGAACAGATGAACTTTGGGTCAAAGAGAGTGTATGGATTGGTGATTGCCCAATGATTGGTATAAGAGTGAAAAGGGAGATGATATGAAATTATGGTGAAATGATGAAAGAAGCATGATTTATCACAGTTGATGGAATGAATAAGGAATGAAACTGGATAACCTAGAGAAAACCTGTTTAGATGCCACTTTGCCGATAAAAAATTTGACACCTAGGAATTGAACTTTGGTGAGAGGCAAGCAATCAAACCATTTAACTATGGTACCACCCTCATCATCACAGCATAATTTTTTAAATTTTGCTAGCTATAAAGTTTTACTTTGCTACAATCATTAGTTTTGCTATTTTAATTCTGTTACATTTAAATGCTGATCTTGTTTGTTTGCATTGTATAAAGTGTGGAAGTTAAACTTATTATCATAACTACTGAGACTTGTGATATCTTAGAAAAGCCAAAGAAAAAAATAATAATAAAACAAGCATATGACATTTAATAATGTTTTTATAGCTAACAATCAAGATTTTAGTGGGGAACATCTTCTACTCATTCTTTTTATCTCCATGCAGATGCTTAATCCTATTATCTGAACATATATGTGATGCATAAATGGAAAAGCTTCATAAACCAGCTGACAGAGAGAATTTTTAAGATGCATACATAACATATTTGCTTTAAAAATACTGCTTTATCTGTTCTAGAACTCCCATAATATTACACGATTGAACTTAATGTGTAATGATATTGATGCCGAGGGTGTCAAAGAACTTGCTGACTTAGGCGACAACTTAGATCTCCAATCCTTGAGACTCAATGGTAATAAAATAGGAGAGGAGGTAAGAAAGAACTGAGTTAACAAACAGCTTATTAATTAAAGAATGCAAAGCAACAGCACCATAAGTAAAATTTCTATTATTTTAAGTTGTGGACCAAAAAGATGTGTGATATCCTCCGTTATATTTAAAATATTTAACTATACCCATTGTATCTGTTCTAAACGAAGCCAGCAGAATCTAGTTGCATTTGTAGCCTTCTAATATATGTATAAATGCAATCAGGAGTTTTCTATACAATCTTAAATAGAAAAGGGAAGGTAAAATTTATTCATAAACATCTCAATACCTTGCCTTGGTAGGTAGATGTGTACAGGGTGAGTCAAAAAACACAGACAGTATGTTGTGCAGAACGGCAAACATATAATTTTCCAAGCAGCAACCCATGTCCTGAAATGTATGGTTTGGGTGCAGTAAACCATCAAAGTGTCCCTTCTACATGCCGTCAATACAACAAACAGATGGTATGCAGCAAGAAGCAGTTTAACATTACAAACAGGGTTCAAACTGGGTACCTCCTAAGTCAATGCAGATCGTACATTGGCAGCACAGAGTTTCATGAACATGCTCCAATAAGTGTGGTTGACCTGAAAGAATGACAGTCACTCCATGTACTCCTGCAATGAGGTCCTGTTATGATGTTACAGGAGTAGCATACATCATAGTTTTCATACTACCCTACAGAAAATAGTCCATTGGTGTCAGATCTGGTGATCGTGCTGGCCATGAAACTGGTCCCCCTCTACCAATCCATTGATCGGGATATGTAATGTTAAGGTGATTCCACACATTTCTCTCAAAGTGTGATGAAGCTCCATTGTGTTGCAGCCACATTACCTGCCGAATGTGTAGAGGAACGTGCTGCATTAAGAAAGGCAAAATTTCTCTAAGAAATGTGAGGTAAATTGTTCGTATTAGCCTATTTGGAAGTAGATATGGACAATTGATATCGTCAACAATTACTCCAGCCCATAAGTTGATACTAAAACTGTGTTGGCGACTTCAAAGGTCTGTGCTCAAAAATGGATTTTTATCCACTCAAACTTGCACTTAGGACACCAGTTCTGTAACTTTGATGTTCTACAGTATCCAAATCATGCAATTTCAGACATGGGGTCCTGCTTAAAAAATGATCTATATCCTGCCCTGTGCAACATATTAAGAGTTGTCAGTGTCTTTTTGACTCGCCTGTATATGAAATGTATGGAATATGTTGCTATTTTAGTAGAGTAAATTATCTTTCTTTTTAATTGTAATAGAAAACAGTAGTAACCTAACTCTATCACTAAATACTACACTCCAAAATTAAAGGTTGATTTAAGTGATATTTGCCCATGACTACAGGAAAAGAATGTTTTACAGGAAAATACTGCATACAGACGTATACAATGAACCTGTACAATGTCTCTAGGAATAAGTAAATATGTGCACATGCTATATACCTCTTCTATGGGGAATATGGATTGAATCAACACATGCCGTTGCAACACTTTAATTGCTGATGATAATATTTATTTTCAGGGTGGAATATATATAGCCTCATTGTTGCAGAATAATAGCAATTTGATCCATTTAGATATAGCTGAAACAGATCAAAATGGAACTAGTCTTGCTTATATTCTTGCTGCCCTGCATGGACAACAAAACACAAAAACTAATCTTAAGTTACTGGATATAAGCAGACCACTTGGTTATGACTATTATAAATATGACAGCCGTCATGCCATGGAAACAATTGGCAACATGATGAAGGTATTTTTTTGATATCTTTAACTAAAATTATTTTACTTTATGTTAATTAAATCTCAGACTTTGTAATATTATTCTCTTGTGCATAATGAAAAGTGAGCACAGAGAACAAAAATGTTCTAGTAAGTATTAAACATATGTTATGTAGTTCTGTAGTTTTACCTATTCTGCATTTATCTACAGTAAAGGAAATAGGTATCTATTACATTCAACTGAGGAACTGAATATAAATATATTGCTTTAAAGAAATACTTCTTTAAATTAAAAGAAAAGGCAAATGAAAGGATTAAACAAGTATCTAAGTGCAATAGCACAACTTAAAAATAAACAGCAAGATAACATTTCTCTTATAATTCATGTACCTTTTACATTATCTACTATGTACCTATAGTAAAAAGGGAAGTATTATATTCCAACCAAAATTTTCATATTGAGATTTATTTTAGTAATACGTGGTTTGGGATGCTCTTAGTATAAAAAATACATCTCCAGAAAAAGTGTCTGCATTTGGATATGTATGTGTGTGTGCATGTGTTTGTGTTTTTTTTTTGTGTAATTTATGTCCTTCAATGTTAAGTCATATCGGATGATGAATGAAATGGGTGAAATGATGCTCAAATGAGTGCAGGGTTTATAGAGCTTAGAGTTACCCAGCATTTGTCATTCAGGATAAGGGAAAACCTCGGAAAAAATCTTGTCTAGGTATATCAAAATTTAACTGTATTGGAACACCACAGTGAAGCAAAACAATTATTAAATTATAGATGTCATATTTATTACATATCAGCTTCACTTATGTAAGTGAAGCTCTTGTCTAGGTAGTTGACCCTAACCAAGATTCAAACTGGGAACTCTTGAATGTGAGGTAGGCATGCTACCATCTATGCTACCATGGCAGGCTGTGTGTGTGTGTGTGTGTGTGTGTGTGTGTGTGTGTGTGTGTGTGTGTGTGTGTGTGTGTGTGTGTGTGTGTGTGTGTGTGTGTGTGTGTGTGCGTGCGTGCGTGCGTGCGTGCGCGTGCGCGTGTGCGTGTGTGTAAATAGCATCACTCAGAAGCCCAAATTTGATTATATATGTGAACATTGGTATTTAAATTCAGCAACTTCAGAAAATATTCTTAAAAAATCTCCCTGTCCCAGACTACGCTTTACTGGACACCTTTTTTGAAAATTTTGATTTTTCTAAAATAGCTCTTAAAGATTTTTATTACAATATATTTTCAACATATTTTCTTGACAATGAAATCTACATATCTGTAATTTTCTGTGAATATCCTCAGAAGCCTTCTTCATTCTGTATGATTTTTGCATAATTGGTAAATCATAAATTTACCACACAAAAAATGTAAGACACAAAATTTATGTCAAATACATTTTTTGTGGATTAAACTGTTTCTGAGATATTCCTTGCTATTTATTTGAAATTTGCAATATTTATACTTTTCTCATATGGGAAGTCATTATTGGCTTTTTATGCCCTGCCCATGCAAAGAAAATCGTATTTCAAAGCCATCAGTTAGTGATCATCTCTTTAAAGATTTGCGTATTGCTAAAGGCTGCTGTATTCTCCTATTTCCATTGTACTACTTAGGAAATATCTAATAATATAATTTCTGCAAAATTTTATCTTGATTAACTTGAGGTAGATAGAAGAATAAGTGATTATAAGAAGCATTTGTACAAGAGTAAAAAAATCATGTGAGTGCAACACATCAAATTTTTAATTATATATGTCAAAGATTTTCAGATAATTTTTTTCATCACAAATAGCTATTTATCAGTGCTGAAGTGTACAATAAAGCACTGGAGCACTGCTTCCCTAAGAATTTCAGGAGAAAAAGAAGAAAAACACGAAAGTTTATGCTAAACAATATTTTATTTGCTCTGGATATATTTTCAAAATTTATTCGTAAACATCCGCAGTGCTGCAGACAATTTGACAGCTGCTTAGATTCAAGTGACCAGTTTTGTGAGCTCATTCAATACTGTATTTATGTGTTTGTAACCTTGAATATCATGCTTTGTGTAGGTTTACTGAAGCAATCACAACTCTTTGATAGTTAGGAAGTATTGACAGAGCTTATCATGTAAAGTCTCTGTACTGTGTGAAGAAAAGTTAATTTTTTTGTTTTATGTGAAATTTTTAAATACAACTATAAGTAAATTTCAATGTCATTAGCAATAGTATTTTACATAGATTGGCAATAGGAAATTCTTGTGAAGATGTTAGTTATTAGAAAAAGTGTGTAAATTGCATAGTTTCTCCATTTTAGGCTAACATTTCACATGGTGTTGGCCAGCTGTAGGAAAAATTGGGACATCTGAGTGGAGAGGGGAGACAGGAATATACCTGCTTGTAGGTGATCAGTCTTGCAATGCAAGAAGGACCTACATGTAACTGTACAATAGGAAAAGTACTAAAGAATAGCCTTGATCTTTGAGACATTATTCTCTCTTATTTTAATGAAAATTATTTGGAACTTCCCTTGCTTTGAAAGTCACGCCTCACAACTGCTATTTACTTGGAAAATATTCTGTTTGGAACATGAATTTTGAATTTTCTTTAAATATCAAGTGAATTTTTCTTCATTGCTGCCACATTTTACATTACTAAAATAAACAAAACTTTACAGGAAAATGCAGAACTCAGTGGTTGATAATGTATGTCATACAAAAGTTAGCAAAACAGATCCATGTAAACATATTCATTACACCAAACATCAAATGACTGAAAGCTGCATTTCCCAGCTGAACTAAAGGGGGAAAACATACACACATATACCTACTAAAGTTCAAAGATCACCCCATGAATTTTGATTTGCTGGCTCTGAACAACCTTTGGAAGTGCATTGTTCCACTAATATATGTCTCCATTTCAGATTTCCCAGTAAAGACTGTCAACAGCACCAAGAATCAGTTAGACATATGCTGATGATGGGGACAAGTCCTTAGTCCTCATAACATGTTCAGATACTCTTTTAGTTAGTGACATTTAGATGTTTTTAATCCAATTCATTTTTATAAGTTATGTGTCAATAAATCACTGTTTCTTGTACTACTGCTCAAGTGTATTGACATTTTTTGTTGTTTTTCTAAATTTCTAAACATATTTTCACAGTATATTTGAAATAATGGACACTGTCCCTTCATTTGTAGGTATACCATCTTTAACATTTAAGTTACATCCTTTTTAAACAAATTCCCCTGTAGGTTTTACCTTTGCTGTTAATTATTGTTTTATATTCTCATTTGTAAGCCAAGACTAGCCCAAAGAGGAAACATGTTATCATAATTCAAGAACATTTTTCTCTTTCAACCAAGAATTGATTCCAGAATCTTTGTACTTGCCAAACACTAGACTACAGAGGCAATCTGGCTGTTCTTTTATTTCTCATGAGCTAGCATACATCCATTTTCTCCTTAAATAACTATCATCTTAATGTCATGCATGCAATAAAAATATACACAGGTGAGTCAGCTGCCCCTAGTTATTATCTACGCAACCCGCAGTTTATAGTCTGATGTGAAAACATCGACCCTTTTAGCACAAAAACCGTTATTGCAGCTCTGCCCTTATTTGGTAATATATGCGCCCAGCATTAATACTTACAGCCCTGAATGAGGACCAAAAAGCTGTGAAAATCTTAAATAAATGACATCTTTTCATGCATATAATACTAGCAAGCTGGTAAACCAATCCTTTCCCAAAGAGTGGCATAGAATATGTGACATATGACCGAATGGGTTAGTTAGCTGGTGGACAATGATGACGTAAAGACCAGGTTCGAAATGATGTCACATTGGTTTTTTTTTTTTTTTTTTCTTTCTCAAAGTCTTTATTGTCTGTATTTAGTTACTAATTTATTTATTGTTGCTATTGGTTCTCTTGAGAGCCAAAGATACAAGAATTTCAATCTGATAATTAGGGATCTACATGGAATAAGCTCACCATATAAGTTGCGTGAACTCACCCTATCAGCTGCCAGTAGAGGCCCTTACCCTTTAATGGGTAACTATGAACTATCTTTATCTTTTATTAGGGATCATGTTTAACTTTGTGAGCCATATAATCTGTACCATATCTGGTTGTAGACCATGTTACCTAGTTGCATGTTGACAACATGTTGATGACATTAAATCTTGTAGTTTTTGTATCATGCTTAAATCTTGTGTTTCACTTTGCATTTATAAAATATTTCAAACTTGGTTGAATGGGTCAAGCACAATATCGACCATAGTAAAATATCTACTTCGAACTATACATTTATAACTATCTGCCAGTGGAAAACATGTCTACTATTGTATTTTTAAAACACCTATAATGTTAAAAAAATGTTATTTGTATTATATCAAATGATAGGCCGTAAGAGGTAAACCAAAGGGTAAGAACATTTTTGAGCTGATGAGGCAGGATATGAACCCAGCTTAAACCGGCAGAGTGGTTAACTAAGTAATCTGTATAACACCATTTAGCCAACGCTACCGTGAGAGGTGGGGTTTCTATACTAATAAATAATCGCAGACCTCCAACCTCCACCTCGAAACTTTACACGTGCTTTACAGCTTCATACAATGTTTTGAGCTCGTTTTGGTAGTTTTAACAGAAATGAAAAAACTGCAACTGGCGTTACTTATACTCTATGAGCTAAAACTGCCATAATTTGTGACAGAAGCAAAAACAATCTACCTAAACCTTAAAATTTTTTACATGGCTGTACAACGAAAACATGTATTGGCTGAAGATTTAAATCCAATTGGTCCCACTATTAGATCTGCCATTTTGTGTTTCAATTTTATTGTCCACTGATGCATGTGATAGGTTGTTTCTTCAGGAGAGTGTTTAAAGGTGTGTATGAATGTATGCTAATGAATAAAAGTGCTTAAATTTGTCTAAAATTACTACTGCATCCTGTGTCTGTGTATGATGTTTTTGGAATTGACATACATAGTGATTGCTGTCCCCTATAACACTTATGCACTCAGTTATCTACTCCTCTACAAAATGTTCTGGCCTGGTATTACCATAGCTACTAAAATAAATCATTTGTGAAGAATATATATAACGTAAATTAACAAGTGTCAAAACACTATTATTTTGCATAAATAATTCATAGAATAACTGAAAAATCACAGAGAAAGTAATTTGACTATTACACATCACATTTGTTATTTATAAATCCTGTTATGTTTATTTCCAGTTTAATTCCTGTATAACAGAGCTGCATCTTCAAAAGATGGGCATAACTTGTTCAGATATACCACTATTACTTTTGGGCCTAAAGTATAATAAGACACTTTTATTGCTTGATCTACAAGCCAATTATATTGGCTGTGATGGAGCAGAAGCTCTTGCAGATTGGCTTGAAACTTCTACCCTCCGGGGTTTAATGCTAAGCCGTAATAACATTGACGATACAGGTGCAACGTAAGTATAAATATATAAAATATTTATTCTGAAGCTACTAACTGATAATATTACAAAATGCATTATCAAGGAATGGGTGAATTAGTTTACACACTTCACTTGCTTTTAAAATCTAGGATATGTTTCAAGAACAGTTGCTTCAAATATAAGCTGTTAATATATTGTCTGACAGTCATGTTAAACATTACTAACATATCCATAAAGGAAAAAATTGATAAACTTTTACATTCTGTATAATTGGTACTTGAATTTTATAATTGTTAAAGGAAATCAAGAATGTTATTATTTTGATAACCCAACATTACTAAATATTTTATTTATTCAACAATAAAAAGCGATGATCAGGAAGTAATTAAAGATGAAGTATTTCATACACATTAAATACTTTTAGACAAAGACTATCCTAATCATACAAAAATACCTTATGAACAGATGTTTCTCATGAACATTGCTACTGTAACAAGAGCTCTATAATATTATTTTCCAAACATTTCATCCAAATTCATACGGTGTATATTCATGTTTCTATTTTTCAATGAAGAAGATGCAAAATAGGAAACATTTAAAAATTAATTTTGATAATACAGGTGGACGAAATAAAATATTAGTAATCAATGACAGCTCAATTTATAGAAATTTCTTTAAAAAAACTATTAGGGACTTTTCTACTCTAGACAGACAAAATAGTAACAAATTTGAAGTACAATGTAGTGGAATAAAATTGTTTAAAAATTTTTATGCTGGTTTTTTTGAGCGGCTATCTGGAATTAAAGCATATTAAAGTATTCCAGCATTCACTGTAGATATAAAAGTCAGCAGCCAAAGCTAATGTTTTCACAACAGTCATATTTCATATCATTTTTTCAATATTTGAGGCATTTATTAAACTCTCACATCCATAACTGTTTAAACACCTTTATGCAGTTTCATTCTATAAAGAAGCAAGTCACCTTCACAATGAAATCTCTTTTCATTCTCTAACTACTAATGATGATGACGAGGATGAGGATGAGGATCTAGTGGTACTGGTGGCGGCCGCGGTGGTGGTGATTTATACTGCTGAAATGGAAAAAAAAAATTGTGTTAAGCTGTCAGAATATGTCATACTTTAAACGCAATTGACTGTTTTTATTGTTATTCATAACACAAAAACCATTTAATGTGAAAGGCATTTTTTGTCAGAAATTCCCATATTAAAATGTTCCTTTCCAAATCATAAATAAGAAAGAATTCTTAATTTTATTTTCTTGTTTGTGTGTCTTATCCACCTATAACACATGCACATATTGTGAATGTGTGGGTTACGTAGATTCGGACATCTGGTTTGCAGAAATTTAGAACAACTTTTGCTGGAGTAAAAAGATGTGAAATTGAGAATCTGCTGTCTTTGAGGCTGACTCGGTGTTTTGCTGTACAAAAACAAATGAATGAAATCCTGCAGTACACTTCAATCGTCGACTGTCACAATAACCAACAAACAACTGCCACTACTAACACCTTGCCGGTTTTTATACCTCCCCAGCCATTGTTTCTAGAAAGCTGCAGACCTTCTGAGAATTTTTGCTGCAACAACAATGGCCTCTCTCTGTCTCTTTCTCTCCTGCCCACGCACCCGGCTCCGTCTTGTGGCAGCAGCACAACAATGCCACAAGGTGACAACATGTACATGCACTCCACACAGCATTTAGAAACAATTTAAAATAATAGAGCTTGAAAGCAGAGTCAAATTACATTATGAATGGAAGAATGGTTTAGATCAAGAATTAATACTTTTAATTTTATAACATTTTGAACTACAGTTTATCTAACTGACAACAATTTATTTAAATGCAGAATATAAATTTGTATAAAGTTACAGTTCATTTGATTTAGCGGAAGCTTAATACAGCCTGCCTCGGTAGCGTGGTGGTAGAATGTCTGCCTCACGTTCAAGAGGTCCCAAGTTCGAATCTCGGTCAGGGTGAGTTACCTGGATAAGGTTTTTTCCAGGGTTTTCCGTTATCCTGAAAGACAAATGTCGGGTAACTGTAAGCTCTATGGATCCTGGGCTCATTTGAGCATCATTTCACCCATTCCATTCATCGTCCAATATGACTAAATGTTGGAGGACGTAAATTACAAAAAAAAAAAAAAAAAGAAAAAAGAAAGCTTAATACACTGCATTGATAATTGCTGAAGAGCAATTTCTTTAGAAGAAATGCATTGAAGTGTGTTTTATGTTGCAAAAATTGAACATTTTATGCTTTATGTATCAGATAAATATAAAAATGTACTTTTATTACTGGAAAAGCTGATATAATTCTCAAGTATTATAGCAAAATTAGATAAAATTGATTTTCAAATTAAATTTGACCCTCAAGCTTTACCAAAATTATTCAGCCTCATCCTTTTTGTATCCAGCTGCTCAAGAATGTTTGTTTCACATGCAACAGCTATAACTATATTCTTTAAAACATAGATGTTGCATTTTTTTATAATGAAATTCATGCAACATTCCTCTTTTATGAAAGCAGCTATTTGTTGCTAAATTTATGGTTTAATGCAAGGTTAACTACACATTCCTTTCTTGGAAGTGCTGAAAACAGTGTTGTTATGATAAATTAACTTTAAAGAGAGTCGATTAAAGACACTAAACAACACTTACTTTTAAATTTTTCCGGAACATGTTTCTGAGTCTTTGCCTCTATCATCAGCCGGCTCTCGACTGGTTCTCGTTGGTGTAGCTGACGATATTTTGTCACAGGTCTCCTCTGGTGGCGGTTCAAGGAACTTGCTGAACAAATCTTTCTGGGGGATGTAACCGTATGTAACATGAAGCCGTATGTAACATTTAGTAATTCTAAATGACATAAGAAATATCAATCTTCTAGTGGAATAGGCATAAAAAGGAATAGCGGCCATAGTTTTTGCATCTGTTTGGGTAAGATATTAGTGAAAACATAAGACATGTTCAGGTAAACAAATTAATATATTGTTGATGTCATGCGAAAACCTCATAAGTACACATGCATTATAAACTTATTTTTCAATATGCCATACATTATGTCATTATGGGAAGCACTGTCTGTAGATTATATTCTGCAGTTGTAGTAGTAATAGCATATGTGGGGATTGTAGATTGCTCAATGGTCCTCTTTTGTGCTAACCCTTTCTCCTATCAGGAGTCCAACAAATTGAACTCCAGAAGAAGACCAGGCTTAAAAGCCTGGATGGGATCAACACCAATTTGTTAAGATAAGTGAAGCCTAAGTGGCAAATATTTTTATTTGTGTAACAGCTTCATGTGTTTTCATTCTTCTGATGAGTGATAATTTGATGTAATTGTTTGTAATTCAATAAATTAGAATAGAGGCAAGAGAAATTGTTGAATTAGTTGAATAAAGTGTCCTTTTTTTACCCTATTTGATCACATTTTCCCTTCCTTTTTTTAATCAGAAATTTGCACCTAAAAATCCAAACCTTGCTTATGAGGTTTCCAATAAGCACCAACACTATGTTTAACTATTATGTATTTCCTTATTGTCATGACTAGATATGTTTTTTATGAACATTAAATAACATCAATAAAATTACAGTGCATTGGGCTATAAGCTACCAAGATCAAAAATAAAGCTGTTGGATTTGGCACACAATAAAATTACATCCAAAGGTTTGCTGTTTTTGGTGGACACAATTAAAAAGGTTGCCAAATTGGACATTCTTTATATCTGGGGCAACAAATTTTCAGGCCAGCTTTGCAAGGTAGGTGATGTTTTACTGACAAACTGATTAAGTAGTTGGCAGTACAGCTGTTTACTTGCTTCTTTCTGTAGCAGAGGACCTTTCTTCCTTTCGTATCTTTTTCATTCCTACCTTCTTATTTTTACTTTTTCTACTGTGTACCAAGTAAGAAGAAAAAACTTTGAATTTCACCCAAAAACTTAATTATAGGATTTCACTGAATAATGTTTTTAGGTCTCCCAAATAGAAAAAAAAAAAAAAGCATTTTTACGAAAAAAATCTGTGTGTGTGTGTGTGCGTGTGTGTGTGTGTGTGCGTGTGTGTGTGTGTGTGCGTGTGTGTGTGCGCGTGCGCGTGCGCGTGTGCGTGTGCGTGTGCGTGTGTGTGTGTACGCATGCATAAAAATAACATAGGTAATTAAAAGACAATGCTACATGAATATAAAGCTTGGTGTTTAAAGGGTTATAAAACACATAAATATTTCATTCATCATATTAGTTTATCTGTCATCATCTCACACCATCCAGTGCTGAAAAACAAGATAAACAGGTATAATAAGTATTCAGAAAACTAGCTTTAGTCTGTTTTTAACACTTTGTTACATTTTTATATTATAGGGACTAGTTTCAGAAGCCATTGTGTCCATTATCAGCCTCGAAGGTCTAAGGTAAAATGTAAAAATATAAGTGACAATGGTTAAAAAAGCGATTACAAATAGTTTTCTTCAATTAATTTTGACGTCACTATTACTGAATTCCTCTAATCACACATAAAAAGTAAGGTATACTTTAAATGACACGTGATTTCAGTATAAATCATAAATTCATAATTCTCTTCTACAAATAGAGAGCAGAGCTGAAATGTAGGAACCCTATTTTGTGTTCATTAAAAATATTCTTCATTCCAAATGTTTTTATTGTTATTCAGTGAGGTTCCTACAATAAACCCAGCCAAAAAGATTTCCATCTGTTAGACTTATAACCAGATGAAAAGGATTTCCTATATATATTTTCACTTTTTGTTACCTATAACAAATGTGTTTGCAACTACCATATTTCTAATGTTTTCTTCTTTTTTTTTTCAATATGGGCCCAACCATTGCTATTGAGAATCAAAATTAGGCTAACATTTTATGCCTAACATGATTTCTAACTACTTTGTTTACCACCGCCACCACCACCGCTATCGTCACTGCCACCGCCGCTGCCGTGCAGTTGTTAAATGTGTCTTAAGTGCATGTAGCTCTATGCATGAGATAATACATTAGGTCAGGAATCTGATGGTGGGTAAAAGGGGCAGTAGGGAATTTACTAAAACTGAAGTCAATTAGTGAAAGTAATAAGGCCATAATAGGTACAACCCCTCCAATCCATATCAAAATCATGGAATTATCTTGCAGAATATACACTGTATTAGGAATATGTGATTAGATCTAGAGATATTGTTAAACCAGGAGTACAAATATGTGGATGTGGTTTGCTTAACTGAACATTGGTTTTGTGATTATGAATCTGCATCATATTCAGTTTTAAATTACTTAATAGCAAATATTTATTGTTGGTCAACACATAAAAATGAAGGTATGGACATCTTGCTGAAAACTGGCTTACAGTATAAAACAAATTTCACATTCACACTCAATATCTGAAACATGTGTTGATCAAATTTTTGTGAGCCTTAATCTACAAGAAATTTACATCAGTAATGAAGATAAAGGTAGGTTTTTGTGTAATTTACATCCGCCCCAACGTTGTTATATCGTTGCCAAAGGAAACGAATGCTAAGAAAAATGAATAAAACTACAGACAACACATTTCAAAGCTTAATTTAAAGGTACTGCAATGTTCTAAAATGAGTAATTATAGAGGCAAAGAAACTAAGTACTAATAACTAGGTATTTAACAGCCATCAAAATAAGGGTAAAGAAATATGGAATGTAGTAAGGAAGACAACAAATTGCAATAAATACCTTAATAGAAAAGTAGCCTTGGTGGTAAATGATGTTATTACTACAGATCCAAAAGTAATTAGTGAAACTTTTAACAACTACTTTACAAATATAATTATCAATATGACCCAAAACATGCCTTCTGCTGTAGATGAATCAACCCTCCCTCATAATTCTAGTAATCAAGCTTCACTGTCCCTATAGCCTACAACAGAAAAAGAATACCTTCAAGCGATTAAAAGTATTAAGTGTAAAAGCTGTGGTGGATACAATGAAATTTCAGATTTTCTTGTGAAATAATGCTCAAACTATGTAGCAATAACCTTTAGTAGATATTTGTAATGCATCTTTTATAAAAGGTTGTTTTCCTAATTTCCTCAAAATAGCAAAAATCACATTGATATATAAAAGGGGCAGTAAGAATCATGTAGACAACTACAAACTCATAGTGCAACTCTCCACGTTCTCAAAAATATTGGAAAGGGTTATGGACAATAGACTAGTTCCTTTAATTTTTTTTTTTTTTTTGGTAACTTATGTCTTTCAACGTTAAGTCATATTTGACCAAAGGAATGGATGAAATGATGCTCAAATGAGCCCAGGGTTCATATAGCTTAGAGTTACCCAACATTCGTCGTTCAGGATAAGGGAAAACCCCTGAAAAAACCTTATCCAGGTAACTCACCCTGACCGAGATTCAAACTCAGGACCTCTTGAACGTGAGGCAGACATGCTACCATTCATGCTACAGAGGCTGGCGTTCCCCTTTTTGATAAATATAATATCAAACTCTCAATTTTGTTTTTGAGCAGGGAAGGGAATTAATATGGTTATTTTTTATTCTTAGAAGAAATACTGAATGCTAAGGATAAAAGCAACAAGCTCTGAGTTTTTTTATTGACTCGTCTAAAGCTTTTGATCCTGTTGATCACAGTATTCTATTAAGAAAACTCGATAATTATGATGTTAGAGGTGTTGAAAAATAGTGGTTTAGTACATCCTTAGGAAATAAAGCTCAGTTCGTAGAAATTAGTGATGTGTAATCAGACCTTCAAACTTCTAAGTTCAGTGTGCCACAAGGCTCAGTGCTGGGACCTGTACTCTTTCTAATTTACATCAATGAGCTTCCATCATATATGACTCCTGCTCATAGTGTGTTATTTGCTGATGATGCAAATTTTATTCTTACTAATTCTGATGAATCATCTTTACATCTGCCATAGACAAACTAGGACTGAATTTAATAAACTGGCAGAAGTACAATAGATTAATCATAAACATAGAAAAAACATACTATCTAAACTTTACTCATCTCCAAACTTAGCTGATCATTACAAAGTTTTAATGGAGAATGCAAAAGTAAGCAAAGCCAGTAGTATAAAATTTCTTTGAATCACTATCAATGCTTCATTAACATGGAAAAGCCATATAGTAGGGCTTTACAACAATTAAGCATATTAACGCATGCCATTAGAACATTAAGTAAGGACTGTATCAGAGAATTAATAAAAATGGTTTACCACGGATATATCTACTCTCTTATTTTCTATGGAATCCCCTTCTGAGGAAGCTCTAATCTGTCCATCATGGTTTTTACATTCCAGAAGAAGTTATTGAGAATAATAAAGCAGTTAACAAATAATGCTCCAAGCAAACCTATCTTTGATGAATTCAGTATATTACCCTGTTTATATATATCTTAGAAACAAATTCCTTTATTCATAATACGAGGTGCATTAAAGTTATAACACCTCCTTCTTTTTCAGGACTGGGACCAGATAGGAACTTTCTTTTCTTAAAAATACACATGGACTCTTTGTGAATGTGCGATGGAGATGGCAGCACTGTACAGTTCATAGAAATCTAAGGCAGAGACGAGAGTTAGGACTGTTTTTGATACTTAAAATGGCGATGTTTTCATTGCAAGAACAGTGTGTAATCATTAATTTTCTCCATTTTCTCCATTCATTGCCAGTTGAGTGAGGATATTGTGATGGCACCATGGATGATCATCCATGTGATCATCCATCAGCATTCGTTGCACCCACCTGGAAGACACTTTTCACATTTTCAGATCTTCATGCAGGATTGTGTGTCAATTTTGGAGGTGATTTCTGCAACGCTCAATCAGCAATCCTCCAAAACAACATTCTCCACTCGCTGGATCATGCCATCAGGCTGGTGCCAGGCCGTGATTGTTTTGGTTTGTTGTAACATGATGTTCTGCCTTCATTGAACTGTCACACTCAGGAACGCAAATTAGAAACATCCATGCTACCATCACCATATGCCTCACTCAACTGGCAATGAATTTCAATAGGTGTCACATCACACAAATGGAGAAAATTAATGATTACACACTGTTCTTGCAATGAAAACGTTGTCATTTTAAGTATCGAATACAGACCTAACTCTTGTCGCTGCCACTAGAATTCTATGCACTATACAGTACTGCCATCTCTGTCACGCATTCACAAAGAGTCCAAGTGTATTTTAAAAAATACCAGAAGTTCCTATCTGGTTCCAGTCCTGAAAAAAGTAGGAGGTGTTATAACTTGAACGCACCTCGTAATTTGCATCAGTTTACATTAAATAAGGATTATCACTCATATAACACCAGAAATACTGAATCATTACACCTACAGCAACATAGACTTTATGAGAGTATTAATAGCATATCCCACAAAGGAGTGATTCTTTTTAACAAGCTGCCCAAATCTCTTTGTTCATTACCACTAAGTTGAAAGTGAAGAAACTTACTGAAACACAAATTTTATGCAATAAATGAAATCTTAGACATAAAACTGTAACAACTCATTGTTATCCTTATTTCTAGGCCCTCTTATATACATAATGGACAGTTTATTTGAAATTTTGTATATTCAGTGTACTTTAGTTTCTTGTGTTACTGTAAATATTGTTTTTATGTACTAGTTCATCATATAGGATTAATGATTTATATTGTATTATCCTCTCCCTTATTTGCTTCTCTTTGTATTGATATGCTATACTTAAGACCATATTTGTATATAAAATATATGATAAATTTCTGACAAAGCCATGAAATTGTAAACATTTCTGATGGTGAATAAAAGCTTACTTACATAAAGAAATATGAAAGAAAATTGTTCAATTTTGACATCCCTTTGAAGAGAACCCTAACTTCAAGCTCAATATACCAACAGAGACTCCCCTATTGCCTCCATGGAGACCACCAAATCAAAATTCAACAGTTGACATTAGCTGGGGATGTTAGGAAGGTCCTAGAATGCATTCTAGGTAAACACTAGCAATATATGGAGCTCAGAGTACTAGTTTGATTCAAAATTATAACATTAAAGCTAATTAACTATTTACAAAATTTACTTACACAGATACTCCTTAATGCTGTAGAAAGATTTACTAACCAAAAAATGTTTTGTATTGTATTGTATATATTTCATCCTTTGGAACATAATACATATGTTATAGGACACGTCAGTTCAAGATACAAAGATAAATATAAAAAAGTTACATAAGACTAAAAACTGTAACAGATACAGGATCCAACAAAAGTCTAAAGTATAAAAGAAAATAAAACAAAATATATAAAGACCATAGAGAAATGCTATATAAAAGTAATTGTTCACAAATGTGGAGTTTACTCCATTTCATGATTTAGGAACTTCTCTACACTATAGAAGTTTCTCTCAATTAAGAAATTAAATAGAGCCTTTTTTGAATTTTGATTTGGAATCAATATTTTTTATACTTTGTGGTAGTTTATTGAATAAATGTAGATCAGTGTATGTGAAGCTACTTTCATAGAGTTTGGTTCTATGCGAATTGATAAATAGATTGTTCTTTGCTCTAGTATCATGTGTATGAACTTCTGCATTTGTTTTGAATGAATTTAGGGTTTCTTTCATGTAGTTAAGTGTTTCATATATATACATACATGGCAAAGACAAAATTTTAAATTTTCTAAATTTTCTTTAACATCTTTAACATCTATTTGAACTTGTTACCTACAAATATTGTGATGGTTCTTTACTTCTTTAGTAGAGCATTATAAAATTGTTATTCCAGTAGAACTAGACATCTTTTTATGTAGGTATACTTTGTGGCTAGGGATTGCATAATCATTTTCATGTCTTGTGTCATATCCATGGACATCAGAATTGATTTGCAGCGTGAAATTATAATTTTTAAAGTATAGAATGGCTTTTTAGATATATAAACTATGTAAAGTTAATATATAGAGTGTTAATGAACTACACCAAAATAATTTCAGCAATTGCAGACATGACTAATATAAGCAAGTTGAGATAAATAATGCATGGTCTGTGGCTGAACATAATGCTGTTAATTGTGTTAAACCTAATTGAGATTGTTTATTCACCAATTGTAATAATTTTACAAGGTTTTGTCATGTGAAGTATATACATAAAGTCAGTTACAATGGAGAGGTACTACTATCTATATTTACAATTTTGACTCTACAGTTTTAACCATTATTTGTTTTTGCAATTTTTATATTCTTCTATTGTATAGAAAGCATTGTTAATCAGATAAGATTTTATTTGTTTTATTTTTATTTGTTCTTTCCCTATTTCTTTAATCCAGTGAGGTAAATGATTGTACAAATCTTTTGCCTTACTTTCAATACATTTATTTTGTAATGAGCCTGTTAGTCTATTCCTAAAGTAATTTTCTTTTGTTCTTGTGTTATGTTCATGGATACTTGTATTTTTGTCTTCTTTATGGGAAGTTACAACATATTTTAGACATTCATATATATATATATATATATATATATATATATATATATATATAGACAAGGCAGTGTTAGTATACCTAATTTCTTAAATGCTGTTCTGCAGGTGTTTCTTTTTTTGGTATTTTTAAGAACTCTTATCGCTCTTTTCTGTAGTCTAAATATTTTTAGTATATGTTTCCGCTGATCCCCATAAAATAATCCCATAGCTCAAATGTGAGTGCATAAATGCGTAATATACTTGTGTTGTACTATCTTCATCCATGATTTGTTTAACCTGTTTTAGAATATATATACCCCTATTGAGTTTTTTTGAGAGTTTTTCTAAATGTCTATTCCATTTCAGGTTGTTATCTATTACTAGTCCTAAAAAGTTTATTTCACTAGCTTGCCTGATTTGCTCATCTTTTATTTCCAAGGAGATATTCACCTGCATTTTGTTACTTATACTAATCTGCATCCATTCTGTTTTCTTTGTATTTAGTGCAATTCCTAATTCTTCCAGGTAAGTATTAACCATCTCCAACAGTGCATTTGCATTACTTTGCAATTCAGCCGCTGTACTCCCTGTTACAATAACTGTTGTGTCATCAGCATAGCCAATGGCTAATCCTCCTGCTTCCTGAAGTCGTTTAAACAGATCATTTATGTATAAAAATTGGCATCAGATACTGATATGGTGGTATCTAAACAAATTGGGTGAAATTATTGTATTAGGATGTCTTTAAAACTGCTTATTGAGTATAGAAATATCCATTCTTAGAGCTCATTATTGGCAATCTCAAGATTTAATGCCTTAAAGATCTCTCAAATCTTGAACTTATCACTTGTTAGTGTAATACTGAGCAACAATTAACGGCCTTCTTACATCATGTAGCCTACTCTAGTGGTGTTTCTGCAACTGTTCTGGTGGACAACCTGTAACGTCAAAAACTGGTGTTTCAAAGGTCATTGGTTTGGTTCCTATCGTGTAGTTAATTTTGTTCTTTGTCATTTTAATATGTAAATTATAATAGGAAGTAATGGCATGTTTAATAACTAAGGACGTGAATTTAATTGGCCAGTGCAAAAACACTACTATGAATTACCTCAGAAGAAGACCGAACTGCCCAAATAATAGCAGCATATGAAGTTATTCTATGCACACAAGGAATTTTGGATAGAGTATATGACAGTCGTTTCTTTGCAGCTGTCAACTTTGCATTAAAAATGCAGTGCACTATTTCGAACAGTTTGTATAAACCTGATGTAAAGAATTCATATATCTTTTATTTTATGTAAGTTCATTCACCCTATAACCACCTCCCATTTAGATGTAACATGTGAACGTATTAAGCAGGATTCAACCTTTGTTAGAAAGAATTGTAATTAATTGCACTGACAAGGTAAAATTACTCCATAAAATGCCAATGTTTATACAAGAATTAAAAGCTTAGACAAAATATTAGAAAACAACCAAAAAAAAAAAAGACAAAAGACTGAAGGAGACTTGAATTCATTTACTTTTCATAACCATTACGCCTAAAGGAGTGCTCTGATACATCTCTTCATTTTCATGTGTTGTGCACTTAAGTGATATCGTCATTAGTAGTGGCGTACTGGCACTTTAGTAACTTATAGCCATAACTTCCACATCTGAATCAACAAGTCATAGGTCTCCTACCTCAAATTAATTGATTAAGATATCTCCACCTACTCTGAAAATATTTCAATGTAGTTCAGTAACACACTATATTTAACCATATAAATGTACATATGTTTACATGGCTATTATATTTTTGGTTGCCCTGGTATTGAATTGCTCTTTTTTGTAGAATAAACATTATATCAAAATTTATATTTCATGCAGTGGCATATAGTTTAGTTGCATATGCAATATATGAATATCCATTCATAGCATTTTAGAGTATATATTCATAGACAATAGCATATAGCCCTTGCTGTTTGAATTGGAATATAGTTTATTAAGCATTTCAAAACAAATAAATTTTCCTAGTCACTGATCCTAATTTCTGTATGTGTCCAGCATAGGTAAGTGATTTATCTATGTTCAGTCCTAAAAGATTCACCACAATCTACACTAATGATTGAATTGTGGTTTAGTTTATCATATTTTTCTTATGTCTATAAGGGATGAGTAATGAAGTTTTATCTTTATTAACAAAAAGCACATAGAAGAACAAAACTATTTTAAGAATAGTTAAGAACTATTTGAAGCTACAGTCACTACACATACACAATCTGAGATAAAATAATATTTCAATTTCAGAGAATAAAAAGAATGCTTATATCCGGTGTGTTGACCCAAAATAATTTGGATGTGAAAATATATGCAGTTGATGGCATTTACTATCCAGCGTTCTATTCAGTTGATCGTTTCAAACATATCTACTATTGTGTTGGAAATTATGGCTTCCCACAGCCTCGTCACATATCTAAGCCTCATGAAAATGTAATACCAACACAAATTTTTCTTCCATCACAAACAAGAAAAACAGAGGACATCGTATCTGTCCACAAGCTGTTAAACTGATGGAGGGTATGTAGAATATGCACATCATGCTTTACCATTTAGATCTGGTTATTTATTGCACTTAGAATATGTTTAAGTTATACTTTAATGAACCATTATTTGTGTATAGAAATCAAATAATGAAAAAATGTCATTGAATTGAATTCACTCATACTTGTAAGCATTGAATAATCTGTAAAAATAAGCAACTGAAAATTCCATGTTATAAAGAATAGGATACTGTAATCACCCAAGGGTGGGAAGAAAAAATATGACAATATATAATATAGTGTAATATGCATATAATATGCACATTCTTGTAGTTTTAAGTAAAGGCTCCATGCTATAAATTAAAATAATGTTTCTAAAACATTACTATTTGTGAGGTTAAACAAATTTAATTTTTGAATTATCTTTAATCTATTCTATTATACCACTACTGCCCTTGGCATGCTATCATCACAGCCTTGCTACTGCCCAGTCACAGCCACTGCTACCATTATCCATGTAACTTTATTGTTGCAACTGAAAATTAAAAATAGTATGTATAGAAACCTTCAAATGTATGTTTATTTATTGTTTCTCAGAACAGATGTAGGGAAGAAATATGATCAGAATGAGCGCATGTCATTTGACTTTTCAACAACAGACTGTCGTACATCAAGTCTGTTTACAATGAGAAGCATAAAAACAGTGCAGGTAAGTTCTTAAAATAAAACTTAATCACAAATATTCCCTTCTTTCTTCTGCTCTTCCCTCCTCTTCCTCCTCCTCCTCCTCCTCTCCTCCTTGTTCTTGTTGTTGTTTCTTCTTCTTCTTCTTCTTCTTCTTCTTCTTCTTCTTCTTCTTCTTCTTCTTCTTCTTCTTTCTTCTTCTTCTTCTTCTTCTTCTTCTTCTTCTTCTTCTTCTTCTTCTTCTTCTTCTTCTTCTTCTTCTTCTTCATCTTCTTCTTCTTCTTCTTCTTCTTCTTCTTCTTCTTCTTCTTCTTCTTCTTCTTCTTCTTCTTCTTCTTCTTCTTCTTCTTCTTCTTCTTCTTCTTCTTCTTCTTCTTCTTCTTCTTCTTCTTCTTCTTACTTCTTCTTCTTCTTCTTCTCTCTTCTTCTTTTCTTCTTCTTCTTCTTCTTCTTTCTTCTTCTTCTTCTTTTCTTCTTCTTCTTCTTCTTCTTCTTCTTCTTCTTCTTCTTCTTCTTCTTCTTCTTCTTCTTCTTCTTCTTCTTCTTCTTCTTCTTCTTCTTCTTCTTCTTCTTCTTCTTCTTCTTCTTCTTCTTCTTCTTCTTCTTCTTCTTCTTCTTCTTCTCTTCTTCTTTCTTCTTCTTCTTCTTCTTCTTCTTCTTCTTCTTCTTCTTCTTCTTCTTCTTCTTCTTCTTCTTCTTCTTCTTTCTTCTTCTTCTTCTTCTTCTTCTTCTTCTTCTTCTTCTTCTTCTTCTTCTTCTTCTTCTTCTTCTTCTTCTTCTCTTCTTCTTCTTCTTCTTCTTCTTCTTCTTCTTTCTTCTTCTTCTTCTTCTTCTTCTTCTTCTTCTTCTTCATTCTCTTCTTCTTCTTCTTCTCTTCTTCTTCTTCTTCTTCTTCTTCTTCTTCTATTCTCTCTTCTTCTTCTTCTTCTTCTTCTTCTTCTTCTTCTTCTTCTTCTTTCTTCTTCTTCTTCTTCTTCTTCTCTTCTTCTTCTTCTTCTTCTTTCTTCTTCTTTCTTCTTCTTCTTCTTCTTCTTCTTCTTCTTCTTCTTCTTCTTCTTCTTCTTCTTCTTCTTCTTTTCTCTTCTTCTTCTTCTTCTTCTTCTTCTTCTTCTTCTTCTTCTTCTTCTTCTTTCTTCTTCTTCTCTTCTTCTTCTTCTTCTTCTTCTTCTTCTCTTCTTCTTCTTCTTCTTCTTCTTCTTCTTCTTCTTCTTCTTCTTCTTCTTCTTCTTCTTCTTCTTCTTCTTCTTCTTCTTCTTCTTCTTCTTCTTCTTCTTCTTCTTCTTTCTTCTTCTTCTTCTTCTTCTTCTTCTTCTTCTTCTCTTCTTCTTCTTCTTCTTCTTCTTCTTCTTCTTCTTCTTCTTCTTCTTCTTCTCTTCTTCTTCTTCTTCTTCTTCTTCTTCTTCTTCTTCTTCTTCTTCTTCTTCTTCTTCTTCCTCATTGCAATTTTTTTTATTTTAGCAGATCAACAATTGACAAAAAAATAACTTGGTTTTATATTTGGGATCAGTATTCTGATATCCTTATCAGCTTCTTTTTATAACTTTTAAGTTTTTATCATTATGTTAAGATTAAACACAAATATGTGGATGTAAAACAAAGTAATATTGCACTGATCTTTTAATCAATAATGGATGTTTATTCCTTATGTAAAAAATTCAGTCTGAATTGATTTTCTGAACTTGTTTTGCAGAGTTACATCTAAATATTTAAATAACTTCTGTATCACTGTTAATGTAGTGAAAGGGACCAAAAGAGAAACAGACAGAGGGAGAGGGAGGCAAGAGTGTATGTCTGTGAGAAAGAAAAAGTGAGAGCGTGTGTATGTGTGCATGTGAGAGGAAGATGGCAAGTCATTAATAATTTTTGCTAGTATGTGCAGAAATGTCCAAAATATGCACATTATTAAGAATTACATATTTTTTATTTGTAAAACATGTATAATAAATAGCTTTTTCATGCAATAAATAAAAGGTAAAACAGACTCTGATATTAAGTGATAAGCACTCTGACTTCTCAGAGCAGAAGAACTGGGTTTGGTACTCAGCTTTCTTCAACAGAATCATTCCCTACGCTCCATATAGTCTGGAAGTGTGAATGTGAATGTGAGTGTGTTCAACAGTAAAAACTGATAAAAGGAAAATAAATGTAAAGAAAATCTTAACTTTGTTTAAAAGGACAGTCTCATGTCAGTGTTAGCATGTTAAGGTACTCCCACAGAACAAACTTCCAGCAAACAGACTGGCTGACATGACCCTGGCATTTGACAGTGTTGTTAACAAACAACATAACAGGCCTAATAAAGTTTACTCAATATTTAAGTAGCTAAAATAGCTTAAGATTTGCAATTCTGACTGGTTGTGTTTTTACTTTGTTTTTAAATAATAGGATGTCCAAGAGGAATTATTTAGTCCAAGTGTGGAAGCTGGAGATTACAAGCCAACACTATTATACCTAAAGAGAAGGAAAATCAGAGATATCATTGAAGATATGAAAGAAAATAAACAGCTGCAAATAAAAGAATATTGCCGTAAAAACACAAAATCTATAATTGCTCGAATAATAGAAGCAATGCACAAAATGCAGGAAGAAAAGGTGAGCTAGAAATTAATTAGCTGTAGAAAATATACTTATTATGTTATAGATAATCAACAAAAAGATGATCAATGGAATATTTTGTGCTTTTTACTTGTCTTTTTCCATACTGCTGTGCAATGTGATTACAGTTCGGCTGTCCGTTCTCCGGCTTTGACAGTTCACAACAGGGAGAAGCTTGCTGTTGCCAGTTCTTTAGCAGGAATTTCAAGCAGAGGAACATGTGTATTTTAAATATTTCACACATTTGCAGATCATTACTTCGTAAATGTACATAGACAATGTGTATATAGGTACATGATTCCAGAATAGTTGCATACAGAGATAATATACCATTTACCAGAAAAAAAATAACAGAAAGCTTTGTTTACTGAAATTGTCTATTAAACAACTTACATCCAGTCCTGTGGAAAGGTGCTGCAATCCTTGTAAATATCCATAGTACTGAGTACTAGTTCAACTCAAAATTATATAATTTTGTGTTTCATTGTATCATAGTCCTTAATCATAGGAAGCTCTGAATGATTATAATAATTATGAACAACTAATAGTTTATAAACAAGTTAACCCTCAAATGGAGTTGTGACTTCTTTGTTTCACAAATTAATGCTTGTCGGGTCGAATAGGATACTATTTTATTTTAGCCATGCAAGGTATTGTATTTTATTTCCATTGCATGTATTTATTAATAATTTTCATATTTCTACATTTTGGAACACTAAACATTAGTTTAACAATAACAAGCTCAAAATAAATCACAAGAGCAAAACAAGTTTATGTAACCCTGTGCATCAGTGACGTGAAATTATACAAGAACATTTAATCTCTCTTTTTGAAAAAGAAATAACATGGAACAGTAATAGAATGCTATAATATAAACATATAAGTGGTGAAAGATAAGCATCATATAATGAACTGCATGTATAAAGCGATACACAGCATTTCACAAAATTTCACACCATGTTTCTACCATTGAAAACTTGATGTCTATCCTCTGGATTCATTTCTCTCATCCCTATCTCATTCACTACAGTCATAGCTTTGTTCTGAAGCAGTTTCATGTTCACTGATATAAATAGGGTCAGTTTTTTCTTCAAAATCATCTGCATTGCTACCTTCATCTTCTTCTAATATTTTCCTCATGAAATCTGGAATATTTTAATCATGAACTGACATGCGTGTATGAGAGCTTGAAGCCGTAGTAATACTGAAAATAATTGAAAACACTAATTAAGCCTAAAAATAAAATTATGAAGACACTATTATGTGTTTCAAATGGAAGAGTTCTTGCCTGTAGCGAATCAGATGCGTTAGAGCCTTCAGCATTGCCACCTCGTTACCACCCATTCTTTTAATATTTTCCCTTTTCTCTCACACTTGTGAGTCTTCTTGGTGATAAACATAAGGGAATGCAAACAGAATTTTCTAAAGTTTTATAATAATGCAGTTGTTGAAATCACAATAACAACATGGATATTCATATATTATACACATTTTTTAAGTATATAGTTTAAAAATAATTATAGTTTATGAATTACTTATTTTCTAATCCAACGAAAATGCCAGCGGTACATCTATATAGCTGTGAATGTTACTTACATTAAGAGATAATTCATCATTTTCATTGTCTTCATTGTCTGAGTATTGCAAACTTATGATTATAGGTTCCAAAATCCCGTCACATGATATTTCTTTCCAAAAGTCTTCTTCTTGTAGTTTATCTGATGTCTCATGCAGTTCCTACCTTGTTGTGCTCCTTGTCAATTTCTTCATGAATAAGTCGTTCAACTTAAGTCATTTTAAAAGTATTATTTCTGTTTGCAACATAATTTGAGCCCACATTAACTCAATTGGATTGTTCTGGCAGTGGTAAGGGGAAAGGTGGTCTCATTTCATTGTGTCTCATTTCAATTGCAAGCTGATCCAGCTGATACACTTTCCCTAGTTTTTAAATGGAAGAACAACTTAATAATGCTGCTTTGAACTCTCTAGAGTAAATAGAGATTACAAAATCATTCATAAACAAAGATATATGACCAGACACGTTCTGCTAGGCCAATAGGAAGTGTGTTGTTTCCTCTTGTTCGAATTTAACAAACACGTTGGCTTATTCAAAATAATTCTTTCATCACTTTATGTAAAATGTTTACATTTTAGTTCTGAGTAACTACAAATATCCACACACACATACATGCCCACCAATAATGCTATTCATTACATTGCTTACGATGCGATGCATTGTTATAATATAATAGTACTTTATTTGTATCAGGAAAACTATATGAGCTAAAAATATGGGGTTTTTATAGTTATGTTAAATAAATTACTCTCTAATTTCCTCATTGATCAGTTTTTGCAAAATATGAATTTTTGTCTTAGCGAGGATAGTATTTATTAGAGATTGATTAGGTTGGCAGTCATAACACACCGCTTAGGGGGAATGCAATATGACAACACTGCAGTACTCCGATTGGTTGCTCACCTAGCAGCGCTCAAGGACAAGCATCATCCCATTTGAAACAGATAATAGACCTAAAAAGAAAATTATATTTACTTAATAGGTAAATGTTGACAACAAGAAGACAGCAACACTCACGGTGTCGTGGGATCGATAATAGCACCACTCAAACTTTGCAGCTGTGCACTAAAGATGCAAAAAACTCAAGAATGCTTATAGTTGGTCTGTAAGTCAGTTTTCAACTGCTGATAAGGTATGTAGAGTAGTCAGCAACAGAATGACCAACAGAGGAAATAGCAGGGCTTTAATGGTATTGAAAATGACCTCACAACTCCATTTGAGGGTTAAATTGGCTTGATATTAAGTTCCTAAAATATTGGGAATCAGGGTAAGAATGTCATTAAAAGTGTTGCACAATTTTTCTATCTTCATAATTGGCTAACAGATTAAAGTCAGATGTTTTATAGGATAAATATAGTGAAATAATTGAATACATAATAATGTAAAATATTCATTAATCTCACATTTGAATAACATTTCTTCTATTATCAGAGATCACGGAAAAGCTACCTATCTGATGTATCACATGAAGCTGATATCAAGGATGTTAAAGAAAAGGTAGAAACTGAAATTGCTGAGGTGCAAACTTCTCTTCCTGTACTACGCTCTCAACACTACTCATTTGAATTAGGTAGCAGCTATCCCCTTACTTCGTACTCAATAGCAGAAATGGAGGTAAGCCATTAAATTACAAATCTAAGGAAGAACTGTATTTGTAGCGTATAATACTAGGTGATAGTTTCTATTAAAAGTAGGATCAAATTCTAGACTATACTACTAGATTATAGGTTTCATTAGAAACAGAATTAAATTGCAGCCTGTAGCAGTTGATTTGTCTTGTTACAACTGGGTCAAGCTCTAGGCTACAGGAGCAGAACAGTGTCAAATTCTATGCTGATTATGGGGGATACTAAATCATTGTTGAGAGTCTGAATTCTGGTGAAATGCTACTGCTGACTTGTTCCTGCTTAAATTTAACATAAAATGTTCCTTGACTCTGGTTTGTAGGTCTATTTTGGGTTTGACCTATGTAGAACATTTCACAATTCTTACAATTTATTTGGTATGTTCTGGATCTATTGATTGGTGGGATTTCGTTTTTTGTTTCTGAATTTAACATTTTCATTAATGAGTATTTATTTATTGGTGCCAAGATGACATTTTGTTCTTCAAAGATATTTTTGAATCTTTTAAATGTTTTTGGGTGATATAGTATGAATCCCCTGAATGTCTGTTGCTTTCTTTTTCCATGGTGAATGTGCTTGTTTTCTTAATGTTTTTTTTTTTTTTTTTTTTTTACCTTAATTTTTTAATCTTCTCGAATACTAGAAGCAAACCTTAAACTTGACCTAAATCTAAAATCATTAAAAGGTGTGATAACCCTTAACAATTCACATCATGGTAGGAAAATCTTAATTTGAAATACAAAGACTGATTAATACATTTCATAATTGCACCAGTTAAAATTTAATAAAGAAATCCATTGTTACCACCAGAGAGAAGACTGCATTCAACTACAACTAATGACAATCTGACCTTCAATTTAAAATGGAAGCAACTGCCAAAACTAGCCCCTCAAAAATTACAAAGGAAGTGGATAAGCTAAAAAAAAAGAAGAAAGAAAACAAGTTCTTTATTAATTAATTTAGACTTTCATTAAACTTTAAAGAGAGTCGATTAAAGACACTAGACAACACTTACTTTTAAATTTTTCCGGAACATGTTTCTGAGGCTTTGCCTCTATCATCGGCCGCTCTCGACTGGTTCTCATTGGTGTGCTGACGAAATTTTGTCACAGGTCTCCTCTGGTGGCGGTTCAAGGAACTTGCTGAACAAATCTTTCTGGGGGATGTCGAAATTGAATACTTTGTTCCTATTTTTTGAAATGAAGATTTGTTCCCATGTGGATAGTTCTTGTTTTCCTGATGTATGTTTTAGTAGTTTTGGTTCTGGATTTATGTTGTGGTTTTTTCCCCACAAATGTGTGGCAACTGCTGATTTTTTCTAATTGTTTATATTTTATGTTTCTAAAGTGTTCCTTTGCTCTTGTTTCTAAATTTTCTTTTGGTTTTTCCAATATAAATTTGACTACAGTCATTGCATTCAATTTGATATATACCAGATTTTTTGTTAGATGGAATGCCATCTTTGATGTTTGAGCAAATTAGGTTTTTTAAGGAGAAATGGTTGACTGGTGCTAGTTGAATGTTTTGTTTTTTGAAGACTTTTTTGAATTTATCATAGGCCCATGGATGGTAAGTGAATTTTTTGAAAATCATATTAGTTTCTGTAGCTGAGAGGGTTGTGGTTTCCTTTAGTAGCTTCTTCTTTTTTGCTAAGTTCACAAAAAAAGTGAACTTAGCAAAAGAAGAAGAAGAAGGAAGGAGGAGGAGGAGGAGGAGGAGGAGGAGGGAGAGGAGGAGGAGAGAGAGAAGGAGAGAGAAGGAGAAGGAGAAGGAGAAGGAGAAGGAGAAGGAGAAGGAGAAGGAGAAGGAGAAGGAGAAGGAGAAGGAGAAGAGAAGGAGAAGAGAAGGAGAAGGAGAAGGAGAAGGAGAAGGAGAGAAGGAGAAGGAGAAGGAGAAGGAGAAGGAGAAGGAGAAGAGAAGGAGAAGAGAGAAGGAGAAGGAGAAGGAGAAGGAGAAGGAGAAGGAGAAGGAGAAGGAGAAGGAGAAGGAGAAGGAGAAGGAGAAGGAGAAGGAGAAGGAGAGGAGAAGAGAAGGAGAAGGAGAAGGAGAAGGAGAAGGAGAAGAGAAGGAGAAGGAGAAGGAGAAGGAGAAGGAGAAGGAGAAGGAAGGAGAAGGAGAAGGAGAAGGAAGAAGGAGAGAAGAGAAGGAGAAGGAGAAGGAGAAGGAGAAGGAGAAGGAGAAGGGAGAGAAGGAGAAGGAGAAGGAGAAGGAGAAGAGAGAGAGGAGAAGGAGAAGGAGAAGGAGAAGGAGAAGGAGAAGGAGAAGGAGAAGGAGAAGGAGAAGGAGAAGGAGAAGGAGAAAGAGAAGGAGAAGGAGAGAGAGAAGGAGAAGGAGAAGAGAAGGAGAAGGAGAAGGAGAAGGAGAAGGAGAAGGGAGAAGGAGAAGGAGAAGGAGAAGGAGAAGGAAGAAAGTGAAGGAGAAGGAGAAGGAGAAGAGAAGAGAAGGAGAAGGAGAAGGAGAAGGAGAAGGAGAAGGAGAAGGAGAAGGAGAAGGAGAAGGAGAAGGAGAAGGAGAAGGGAGAAGGAGAAGGAGAAGGAGAAGGAGAAGGAGAAGGAGAAGGAGAAGGAGAAGAAGATGGAGAAGGAGAAGGAGAAGGAGAAAGGAGAAGGAGAAGGAGAAGGAGTGAAGGAGAAGGAGAAGGAGAAGGAAGGAGAAGGAGAAGGAGAAGGAGAAGGAAGAAAGGAGAAGGAGAAGGAGAAGGAGAGAAGGAGAAGGAGAAGGAGAAGGAGAAGAGAAGGAGAAGGAGAAGGAGAAGAGAAGGAGAAGGAGAAGGAGAAGGAGAAGGAGAAGATGGAGAAGGAGAGGAGAAGGAGAAGGAGTAAGGAGAAGGAGAGGAGTAGGAGAAGGGAAGGAGAAGGAGAAGAGAAGGAGAAGGAGGAGAGAGAAGGAGAAGGAGAAGGAGAGAGTGAAGGAGTTGGAGAGAGAGGAAGGAGAAGGAGAAGGAGAAGGGAGAAGGAGAAGGAGAAGGAGAAGGAGAAGGAGATGGAGAAGGAGGAGAAGGAGAAGGAGAAGGAGAAGGAGAAGGAGAGAAGGAGTAAGGAGAAGGAGTGAAGGAGAAGGAAAGGAGAAGTGAGAAGGAGATGGAGAAGGAGAAAGGAGATGGTAGAGGAGAAGGAGAAGGAGAAGGAGAAGGAGAAGAGTAGAAGGAGAAGGAGAGAAGAGAGAAGGAGAAGGAGAAGGAGAAGGAGAAGGAGAAGGAGAAGGAGAAGGAGAAGGAGAAGGAGAAGGAGAAGAAGAAGAAGGAGAAGGAAGAGGATAGAAGGAGAAGGAGAAAGAGAAGAAAGGAGAAGGAGAGAAGGAGAGAAGGATGAAGGAGAAGGTGAAGGAGAAGGTGAGGAGAAGGTGAAGGAGAAGGAGAAGGAGAAGGAAGAAGGAAGAAGAAGGAGAAGAGAAGTGGAAGAGAAGGAGAAGGAGAAGAGAAGAAGAGAAGGAGAAGAGAAGAAGAGTTATGTGAAGAGTAGAAGAAGAAGAAGAAGAAGAGAAGAAGAAGAAAGATGAAGAGAAGAGAAGAAGAAAGAAGAAGAAGGAAGAAGAAGAAGAGATGAAGAGAAGAAGAAGAATGAGAAGAAGAAGGAAGTTAGAGAGAAGAAGAAGAAGATGAAGAAGAAAGAGAAGAGTAAAGAAGAAAGAAGGAAAGAAGAAGAAGACGAAGAAAGAAGAAGAAGAAGAGAAGAAGAAGAAGAAGAGAAGAAGAAGAAGAAGAAGAGAAGAAGAAGAAGAAGAAGGAAGAAGGAGAAGAAGAAGAAGAAGAAGAAGAAGAAAGATGAATGAGAGAAGAGAAAGAAGAATGAAGAGAAGAGAAGAAGAGAGAAGAAGAAGAAGAAGATGAGAGAAGAGAGAAGAGAAGAAGAAAAGAAGGAAGAAGAAGAAGAAGAAGAAGAAGAAGAAGAGAAGAAGGAAGAAGAAGAGAAGAAGAAGAAGAAGAAGAAGGAAGATTGAGAAGAAAGAAGAAAGAAGAAGAGAGATGAAGAAGAAGAGAAGAAGAAGAAGAGATGAAGAAGAAAGAAGAGAGAAGAGAAGAAGATGTTAGAAGAAGTAGATTTAGATGTTAGATTTAGAAGATTTGAAGTAAGAAGAAGAAGAAGAAGAATGAAGAAGAAGATGAAGAAGGAAGAAGAAGAAGAAGAAGAAAGAAGATAGAAGAAGAAGAAGAAGAAGAAGTAAGAAGAAGAAAGAAGAAGAAGAAGAAGAAGAAGAAGAGAAGAAGTAGAAGAGAGAAGAGAAGAAGAAGGAAGAAGAAGAAGAAGCTACTAAAGGAAACCACAACCCTCTCAGCTACAGAAACTAATATGATTTTCAAAAAATTCACTTACCACCATGGGCCTATGATAAATTCAAAAAAGTCTTCAAAAATGAAAAACAAATTCAACTAGCACCAGTCAACAATTTTCTCCTTAAAAAACACTAATTTGGCTCAAAACATCAAAGATGCCATTCCATCTAAACAAAAAAATCTGGTATATAGTCAAATTGAAGTGCAATGACTGTAGTCAAATTTATAATTGGAAAAACCAAAAGAAATTTAGAAACAAGAGCAAAGGAACACTTTAGTAACATAAATATATAAACAATTAGAAAAATCAGCAGGTTTCCACACATTTTTGGAGAGAAAAACCACAACATAAATTCCGAACCAAAACTACTTAGAACATACATCAGGAAAACAAGAACAATCCTCACATGGAACAAATCTTCATTTCAAAAAATAGGAACAAAGTATTCAATTTCGACATCCCCCAGAAAGATTTGTTCAGCAATGTTCCCTTGAACGCTACCAGAGGAGACCGATGACAAAATATCGTCAGCTACAACCAATGAGAACCAGTCGAGAGCCGGCCGATGATAGAGGCAAAGCCTCAGAAACATGTTCCGGAAAAATTTAAAAGTAAGTGTTGTCTAGTGTCTTTAATCGACTCTCTTTAAAGTTAATCTCTATCAAACAACACTGTTTTCCAACAACTTCTAAGAAAGGAATTGCAATTAGACTTCATTGTTAATAAATTACTCCAAACATCAGTTAAACTCACAAGGGAACTATCACTGTACTCACACTGCTACACATCTAAAAATATTGATGGTATAATGCCTGCTGTATATAAACCATGTGTACCAAAATTCTGTTGAGGAGTAGAACAGCAATGCCCGAAATTAAAGCGTGAATAGTGCTGCATGCAACCACTTGCAAATAGGTGCTGGACATCCCTCGTCAGTTCTGTATTGCATGAAGGGAGACAGTGCTCCTTACGTATGCCATGCGTAGACCGCTGCCTGTCAGGGGTAAACAATCCCTCCCTATACAGTGCTGTGTTATTATGCCTATATGTTCCTACGTATTCTGAACTCATTTCTGGATACTTCCAGCTATACTCTGTACTCAATTTTTGGCACACAAGACCTCACATAGAGCAGAGCTGATACCACCAAACTCTCAAATGTGTATAGATGTGAGCATAGTGATAGTTCCCTTGGTCAGTAAGTTGGATTATGGATAGAAATATGTTATTGGGATATAACAATGGCAGTTATTTAAGACCTGAAGCTTTCCTGGCGACGAATATGCTCAAGTTGTTCTCGGGAAGCAAGCCAGGTGAAAAAACGATTAGAAATGGCAGTAAGTAATGAAAAGAGGTGAAAATAATTAATTAGATTAAATGGAAGCTTATCAAGAACTTTTTGAACATATAGACATGATACAGGTTTGTTCCTATTACTCAAGTTAAAAATAAGTATTCAGTTTTTAATACATAAATCAGCAAAGAAACTTAACCTGTGATATTAAAAGTGCACACCTTGAAAAAACTTATGCTTTAATACCCCAAAAGATTGAGCCTACTTTGAGAAGTATACTCAACTTTCTGGTTGTAAATTAAAGATATTCTAAAGATTTAAAGAATGATTTAATTTAATATGTAATCAAATATGTGTATTTAATTGTTACAGCTAGCAAAAAAGAATAAAATAGATTATACTGGCTGACGTTCAAGAGGCATATATAAGAAAAATACGAACAACCAAATATTTTACAGGGAAGAAAGTTATGACCTTTGTAATGACCCATATTATAGAATTAATGATAGTCCATTAAGGATCACTCATTCACTTGTGGAAGAAGAAACCAACAATGGAAGAAGAGGAAGATAGA
>CM060949.1:132993459-133059492 GCA_030765055.1 Mantis religiosa | reverse complement strand
CCCTAGACACATTTGAGCGTCATTTCACCCATTTCATTCACCGTCGATATGACTTAACATTGGAGGACGTAAATATTAAAATAAATAAAAAAAAAAGAAATTCTGGAAAGTTCTTTTAACAGTACTGATTTGAGTGTTATATCAGAGTGGTCATCCACGTGACATAGGTAAAGCATGTGAATAATGAATGCAAGTAAATTTGCATCCTGGTTCTTGAGATTGAGATTGTTTATTCACCGGTTGTAATAGTTTTACAAGGTTTCGTCATGTGAAGTATACATAAAGTTAGTTACAATGGAGAGGTACTACTCTCTAATTTAAAATTTTGACTCTACAGTTTCAGCCATTTATTTTAACCATTGTTTTTGCAATTTTATATTTTCTATTGCATAGAAAGCATTCTTAATGAGATAAGATTTTATTTGCACAAAAGTGAATCGAGAGGATATTGACACATTGCTTCACTCACACTGTTTATTCACAGGACATGTTTCAAGAGCTCTTGCTCCTATCATCAGCTGATACTCGATTAGTGCAAGTTTTAGTGTTTCCTCTTTTCTCCGTATTGTCAATAAATGGTGTGATGTACTTGTCAAAAGATGTTCGGTGGTGGAGTTTCAAAATTCATGACTCTATGACGATTTTTGTTAATGAAGATTTTTTCCCATACGGAAATATGGGGTGATTAACATATTTTATTAGAGATGTTTCCAAGTTGATGTCATGTCTAGTATTCAAAAAAATGAAAAGCTACTGCTGATTTTTCTGTTTCACCATTATTTTCACTGTTTTTAATGTTTCTTATATGTTCTTTAGTTGAACATATAAGAATATAAGAACACATAAGAACATATAAGAACATAAGATCACTACTACTTACTTTCTTACTTTTATAATTTCTGCAGTGAAAGTAGATATGTTCACTGGAACTTTGGCAACATCTATGTGGCGATTCTGTAGTTGATTGTACAGCATTTCTACATGAGGCATAATTAAATGGAAAAATTTAAGCCAGAAACAAAACTAATTATTTTCAAGACACTCCAATAAAGCAGATGCCTGATTTATTGTTGCACCTGCTTGAAGTCTCTGATTCTGACAAAGTTTGAAAACATTCTTTCAATGCCTCCTTCTTTTCATAAACAACATTTAGCAGTCCTGAATTTGTAGTTCCACCTTGTCGATCCACCACTGGGTATTCTCTTCTTAACACATGAATCCAACATGATGATCTGTGTGGAGATCGTGAAAAGAAGGAGGGTATAGCATAAAGATTGAAGAAAAAAAAAAATCCTAACTTTTGTGTTTTGCCTGGCAGCTCTCTTCATTATCACATTTAGCTGATGAGCTAAGCAATGCACAAAGTATGCATTAGGGTACACATCTCTAGCATGCACTCCATTGATAGCCCCACTCATTACCGCTGCACTATCAAAACTTTGGTGTATAAGTTTTTTCTTCTTGTGTTTTAATATATTGTCATGCTCAGAAATTACAATTCTGCAACTGCATCCGAATTTTGCCCATTCGGAATAAAAAGTGCCCAGAATTGCTCAACAGTACTACCTAAGGCATTTTAATACCTTAAGACTATTACAAGCTGAAACATGTCAACAATATCCGTAGTTTCGTTGGCCATAACAGAGTATAGTTTGCTGCTTCAATTTCTTCTGAGATGTTTTCTTTACAAACTTCAAGAATTTACTGAAGTAACTCATCTTGTAATGTCTCAGAATTTCCTTTAAAAATGAGTCACTATTAAAATGGGGTTTAAATAGGGAATCAATTTCTGCTGTATATTTAAACAACTCCCTGAACTGCCCTTGATTTTGTGATCCTTCATGCTCTTCATGCCCTCGTAGGGGTAGCTCGTGATAACCACAAAATTTCACACAATTGATTATCTTTATAAGAGTGTCCTTATTTTTTGGACTTGAACGTTGTGACGATCTATTTATTTTTATTTTTTATTTATTTATCTGCCGTAGGAGTCAGCCAGACTCGTGGCATCCTCAAAAATACAATTTCAAAGATATAAAAATGAATTAAAAATATGATTGAAAATGTTACAAATTAATATAAAGTCTAATACACTAGTACATTGATTCCTTATAGGCTTGGCTTAAACATGTCTGTACATTTATTGATCCAAATGTAGCAAAATTAAGCATGTTATTAACATGGTTTTTGGACATTTCATGTTTATGACATTTTTCATATAGTCTCTTCAAGTCTGAAACTCCCTGTTGAACCCTTGCAATGTTGGCTGCGTCGTCTTTAATTCTAAATAAAAGGCAAGGAAAACAGAACAGGGAATTGCTGACTTCACGGCCACATATCCACTCATATTTTGTGTAAATTTCAGGACTGAAAAACCTGCTATATTGTTTTTGGTAGCTTGTTGCATTCTGAATAATGTTTAACACAGGAGTCAGTCATCCTCCCACTTTAATGTCACATTTCTCTTGCAGTTTTAAAGCGCCAAAACGAAGCGACTTTAAATATTCGACTGAATTATTCATTGTTACAATCACACCATTGATACCAGTATATAAAGTCACATTTGATTATACTTTACTGTCAGGAAACAAAAATATATATGACTAGCTGTGAAAATGTTCAAAAACCGTCTGACTTCACGAAAATCTGCACAAAATTGCACCTACTCCGCTCTTAGGACTGCAAACAGTGAGTTCACTAAGCTATGGGATGTGTGGTAGGTCGAAATGTGAAGCGAGGCTGGTAGAGGGAGAAATGGAAGTAATGTAAGCAATATGCACGTTAGTGAGCTGTACTGGCAGTCCTCAGAGGGAGAAGCGGCTTCATATATGAACTTGCCGTGCAGCCTATGAACTTGTTATAGTGACTTACTGTATATATGTGTGTGTGTGTGCGCGTGTGTGCGTGTGTGCGTGCGTGTGTGCGCGTGTGTCTGTGTGTGTGCGTGTGTGCGCGTGCGTGCGTGCGGGTGCGCGTGCGTGCGCGTGCGTGTGCGCGTTCGTGCGTGCGTGCGCGTGTGCGCGTGTGTGTGTGGGGCTGCAGTCCCGCAGCCCTCCTTTATTGGCCGCCACTGTAACTAATAACAAGGAATGCCTTGAAAATGGTTAATTCCATTGTGTCTCAAAATTTTAAAAAAACATTTCTGTATAAAGCATAGCTTAAGGTGGGGGAGATTTTCTTGAAAAGCTGCATGTGGCATCATTGTAACGCTCTGAACTTAAGGAAATGCCCCTGTGAAAAGCTAAAAATCTAAGATTTCCAGTTAAGCAACATGATATTTTTATTACAGTATAGTATTCTAATAAATGATCTCTTACAATGCTTTAATAAGATATATGCATTTATTAAATTTATTGGGAGTCGATTAATTAGTGTCATTAATCGACTCCCAATAAATTTAGTTTATACTACACTGTTTTCAACACTTCCATGAAAGGATTTATATGCATTTATTTCAGAAGTAATATGTTTTTGTTCTGGATTTAATTAATTTAATTGGTTTAATTAAAATATGTTATATGTCATAATTTTTTAGATGCTTCTAAGGATTTTATTTTGTCTTTAACATACAAATAACCTCTACTTGGAGATTTTTAAAATTCAAATGAAGCTACATTAGGAAAGAAAGCTCAGCCCTTGACATTTTTGTGTTTTTTGATTTTATGAATATTTTTAACAAAAAATTACATAATTATAGAATTTCCAAAATAGCTAGGTATATGAGAATCTTATCAATCAGAAGTTTTGCTGAGAATTAAAAGATAATTGGTCAAATACTTCAACATATAAGAGCATTTTAATTAATGAGAAATGTTGGCCATGGTAGCTCAATGGTTAAGAGCAACTGGATGGAGACTGGGAGATCTGTGGTTCAAATCCCTGCATTGAATTTTTCAGTCTGACTCCACCTATCCAAATAATACACACAGCTAGTGTGGAAGAATGATTAATTTACATAACAATTTTTGCCAAATAATTGTTGAGAACAAAAGGTGCTATCTTATTATTGAATGTTAATTCGTTACTGCACTGTTTTTGAAATGCTGTATTTCTATAACTCTGATTTTACATTTTCTTATTTGTATAGATCTTGGAATACAACATTCATGGTGTGCCCATAAAATCTCCACTTTCTAAGAATGCTAAAGCAGCCCTGCTTCAAACACAGTTAGACTCAAGTAGTACATCATCGGAATCACAGGAGAGGGAGCAGTTTCAGTCTTTTTATACCAAGATGGATAAAGGCACACAAACTGGAGCATCTTTAACAGAACTTGATTTTGATTTCGATGATTGATTTAAATGCATCTTCATGTTGCATGTTCATAATTATGCTTTGATTTCACCTCATCCAGTTTCAAGATAGGCTGGTTAATTTAGTTTGAAATGCTTTGTCAAAATTAAAATTTGATAGAGGAAATAACACTTACAATATTATTTACAAAAATGGCATTTTTAACAAATTATGTAATAGTTAAAGATGTACACAACATAAAAATTAAAATTTAACAGCCTTAAAAGATCAACAAAGTCTAAATTTACAGAACTCTCATCATGTGTTTACATTATACACAAATGTAAAAGTAAAAATACGTGTATGGTTTCTTGTGGTTTATGTATTATGAATAATTATAAACATTATGAATAAATTATTTCTCTTGTTCCATTTATACCCAGCCTTTAACTGCAGTGGTCATATCGGCGGCCGTTCTCCTTTGGAACATATCAAAGATGTTAACTCGTATTCGTTGGGTTTTTTAATCATTAGATCACACACACATTCACACTCCCATTTATACTTCCAGACTCTGGGACGATGAGGAATTATCTTGGTCGGAGAAAAATCCCCATTCCCACCTCCAGAAATCGAACCCAGGATCCCTAGTAAATTAAGTATTGTTACAGTGGCAGTGATTGTCTAAGGCGGATGGATTAAGTGTGAGTCCCTGCTTCTACTGCTTTTGTTGTTTGCCGGCCAGGAAAAAGGTAATGTTCCATTTAGATGAGTTAAGACTTTGGCAACAATAAGCTTTTGGAACTTTTCTTCAATGACTCAGATATAAAAGGAAAAGCAAAAGCCAGCCAAAGTCAACAGCCCGCCTCGGTAGCGTAGATGGTAACGCTAAAGAGGTCCCGAGTTCGAATCTCGGTCAGGGCGACTTGCCTGGATAAGGTTTTTTCCAGGGTTTTCCTTTATCCTGATAGACGAATGTCGAGTAACTCTAAGCTCCATCGACCCCGGACTCATTTGAGCATCATTTCATCCATTTCGTTCATCGTCCGATATGACTTAACGTTGGAGGACGTAAAATTGAAAAAAAAAAAAAAAAAAAAAAAAAAAAAAAAAAAAAAAAAAAAAAAAAAAAACACCTCAATGATCACTGAAAGAAACAAATCGCTGGCTACAGATCTACTCCAATTCGAACTTTCTTCTGGACACCTATGACAAAGCCCTCACCCCTGACTTTGATCTCGCGCTGATGCTAAGAGGGCTGCAGCAATGGTCCTTCCGAGCTCCATCTTACCGCGGACCCAGGATGAGGAATCGGAATTGATCCCAACTTCATTCCAATACGCGCTCTGGAGCGCGTCCGGTCTGCTTGGCCGGGGAACTGCATTTTTCCCTCTCATATTCCCTAGACATCAACTTATGACGAAACACATCTCCGTCCAGATATTCGCTTCCGTCTACCTAGTTACGTCTGCAAAGTACTAATAGTCAGGGTCGTCCCGGGGGCAGCATGATGGAGTTGGTGAGGCAGAAGGCAATCCACGGACGCAACCAGATCCTACCTCCTCTTCAAATCTTAGAGACCACGGCAGAAAATTTGGACCTCGACAGAGTGGAGATTTCTGTAGTCTCCGTGTACCATCCTCCTGGAAGGCAGTTCGTGCCCAATGATTCTCAACATCCTAGCCCTACATCCCAGTGTCATCATGGCCGGCGAATTCAACGCCAAGCACCAGCGCTGGGATTGCGGCCATCGGGCAGATGCCAGAGGCAATGCAATCATTCACCTTATGGATGCAGACCCTCAGCTACAAGCATAGGGTCCCTGCAATCCACACACTATTCGCAAGGTCGAGGACTGTCTTCAGTCATCAACTTCGCGAGCATAAAATATTTCCCATAACATCTCACTCTCACATCAATCAACGCTCTTCATTCTGATCATAACTTCGTGTTGGCTGAGATAAACACTAGGGATGCCAGACACGATATCTTGCCTCATACGCCCTAACCCACTTCTGGTAGTTGAAGTATTCCATTCCACCTACAATTACTATATCTGTAACGTAAATACAGTTCTAAGGCTATCTGAATAAAAACGAATATAAAATTTATGGTGTGTGATGGATAGAGTCAACATGAAAAATCCAATGCCATGGCCGGGATTTGAACCACGGATCTACTGGTTTCCGTCCAGTCGCTCTTAACCTTTGAGCTACCATGGCCAACGTGCCTTCCTGACATTGGTGTGTGTTTACTTACGCGCCTGTCCGTGAGTAGCATAGATAACTCAAAAATCGTATATCAAACTTCAGAGTATTCAAAAAATTACATACCGGGTTTTAAAAGATGCCAACAAGAAGTTCACCAAATAATGGAGTAGCATACACAGCGCACAAAGCTAGGGAGAGTGGAGTAAAAGAAACCAGCCGGAGACATAATTACAGAAACCAATACCTGTATGTTAGAAGTATTGGCCAGCTGTTGAGACACTTGTCCCACTGTGACACAAGGCGTTGAATGCCTGTCTTATAAAAGTCCCGGGGCTGCTGGACGTCGTCGTCCGAGGTAAATGGTTTGTACCTCAGAGCCTTTTTAAGGAAACAATAAATGTCGTCAACGCAGGGAGAGAGGTCTGGACTGTATAGGGGGTGGCCGAGAACCTGCCATTTGAATTTTTTTCAGGAGTACCACGAATGTGTTGCCCGCATGAGGCTTTGCACTGTCGTGGAGCAGAATGACTACATGGGTGTGATTGCCTGGCCATTTTGATTTGATCGCTTGGCGAAGGTTGGTCAAGGATTGCGAGTAACGCTGAGCATTCACTGTTGTCCCGTGCTGCAGGAAGTGTATCAGAAGGGGGCCATCTTGGTCAAAGAACAACGTCAGCATAACCTTTCCTGCTCTTGTGTGGATGGCCTTAGCTTTTTTGGTGGTGGTGACCCTGGATACTTCCACTGGAGACTATCGCTTTGATTCTGGTTTGAAGTGATGAGACCATGACTCATCTCCAGCCACCGCTCGTGCCAGGAACTCATTCCCTTTCCTAGCATAGCGCTGCAAATGACCAAGACAGTGGGCTATTTGACATGCTTCCTGGTGTGGTTGAAGACTATGGGGCACTCATTGGGCACACACTTTGCGCAGGAGCAGTCGTTCCTTCGTGATGGTGTGAACACTTCTGACGCTCAATCCGACCTCGGAGGCTATGGCTTTCACTTTCACCCAGCGGTCCTGGGTAATGAGTGCATTAACCAGCCGGACGATGTCAGCGGTAATGTAGTGTGGTGCTCCAGACCGTGCATTATCGGTTAACGACACCCGTCCTCCACGCCCTGACCCTTGCAAGGGACATGCAGTGTTCGCCGTACACTTGTGACATTCGTCGATGAATGTCTGTTCCCCCTACTCCTTCCGCTGTCAGAAAACGAACAACACCTCTTTGCTCTTCTTTTGATGCCCCCATTTCACTGTTTGCAATGCAACTGGCAGTGTTGGATTGACCGACCGACCGAGGTGCTGGCTGGCTCTGTTAAGCCATAAGGTTTTTGCTGCATGCCCACTCGTTAAGGGTTTTACCGCGGGTAAGGTTATTCAATTGGGATTTTGTAGGATGTGTTGTGGGTTTTGAGGTTGGAGTTTCTTTTGAGTTTACAAATTTATGTTCCTTCGGGTTGAAGGACGGGATGCAGTACCTTGCACCCTGGTGCTTTTATTTTTGAAATTAGTTATTTATTGGGAAAAATTTTGATACCAAACAGCTTAGAAGAATTATGTGGAGCTCAGCTTTAGCTGCTGTTAGGATTAGTTCCTGGGTTATCTTGGGTGCCCGCAAGCCATGCGGGGTAACTGGAACAGTCTAGAACGGCGTCTAGTGGGGTCATAATCTCCCAATGATCTAACAGGGGCACTTCTATGGTTTGGTAAAGTAGCGTATAATTGTGATGCCCGACGCCTAATTTTATCCTCCACGTATGGAAGACAGCGTTGGACGATTGATGCTGCTAGCTTTGTATAGTCAAGTGACGTGCACTCGTGCCCTCTAGCGATGGGCTGTGAACTTCCATGCTCTGGTCGGAACAACACTTTACACACACACACCACGATATTACCATCCTGTCACCGATTTGCGCATACCAGACCCCGGCTCATTTCTTTTTGAACGTCCCTTATATTAAAATCAGTCAAATACTGATTCAGAATAAATCTAGCAGAGGAAAATTATATATTAAAATAAGTTATGTTTTGTAGTAGTAAATGGAGAAGAAATAAACTTGCTTACAACGGGTACAGATAATATTGAAAGAAGTAGGAATGAGGGAAACAGAAAGAAACTATAAAAATGAGGTTTCTAGAAAGACATTAGAACAAGAGTTGGGGATACTGAAAAGAAAAATTGTAAACAGTTTTAATTAAAAACGTCATTAATAGATTATAGATATTTAAAAATAGAATGGGATAGAAAAATGCATCCAAGTGTGCAAGAAAGAAGATGGACAGCCGTAAAGGCATTAGATTAGATTTTTGTATAGAGAGGATTCAGCACTGCGATGCCCGCCTCGGTAGCATAGATGGTAGCGTGTCTGTCTCACGTTCAAGAGGTCCCGAGTTCGAATCTCGGTTAGGGTGAGTTACCTGGATAAGGTTTACCCGGGGTTTTCCCTTATCCTGATAGACGAATGTTGGGTAACTCTAAGCTCCATGGACCCCGGACTCATTTGAGCATCATTTCACCCATTTCATTCACCGTCCGATATGACTTAACGTTGGAGGAGGTAAATTAAAAAAAACACTGCGACCAGACTTGATTTATTATCCTATGCCTCAAGTGAGGCATCCTCGGGAGGAAGGATGAGGCGGGAGAAGACAGAGGGTGGCCACCTAAAGAGTCACGACAGTGCAGAGGATATGGTCCTATTATTGACCAGTTAGAAACTCCCTGGCAGGCCAGTAGAACCGGTATCAAACTCACTGTGGTCCTGAAACGGCCCACTAGGCCGGCCTGGAGACCGTCCCACCGGAAGAGATGTATAGCGGGGCATATCATCTTGTCATTCAAGCCGAGTCACCCCATCAACACAGAGAAATTAAAATGGACGGACAGGAAATTCAGGGGATGGAATTAACCTATTATTATTATTATTATTATTATTATTATTATTATTATTATTATTATTATTATTATTATTATTATTATTATTATTATTATTATTATTATTATTATTATTATTATTATTATTATTATTATTATTATTATTATTATTATTATTATTATTATTATTATTATTATTATTATTATTATTATTATTATTATTATTATTATTATTATTATTATTATTATTATTATTATTATTATTATTATTATTATTATTATTATTATTATTATTATTATTATTATTATTATTATTATTATTATTATTATTATTATTATTATTATTATTATTAAATTATTATTAATTATTATTATTAATTATTATTAATTATTATATTATTATTAATTTACAATTTTAATGAATTTATTATTAACTTTCTAGGTCTGGGTACTGGCCTACTGAAGGAAAACATAGTCCAGACCAATATTTCTAAACTTGCTTAAAATGGATAATTTCATGTTAGCCCCTGCGGAACGAAATACCGGCACATCGTCGGTGCTGATGAGATCCTACCAACTGACACCGTCGCTGATAAATAATACATTATTATTTTTATTAATATATTTTTCATAGCGTTAATAATTTTCAAAATATTCCAAGTTTCATATCAATGCTTTCCGAAGTAGATCCCCTGACGATACTTTTAAGTTCGCGATTGTCTTTTCCTGTCCTTCACTGTTTTGTTACCACAACATTTGTTGCCGTTTCCGAAAATGTTATGTAACTAAGCCCTTGATAATTTGAAATAAGCCTTGGAAAAATTGTATCATGAATAATGTAACGCAGATAGAAGAATCACTTTTTGTATGATTACTATAATGTATGTGAATGTTAATGGTCATGGCAGTCATGTGCGTGTTTACGTCAGATTTGTATAAGTTCGAGTGTTACAGTGCCATAAATTGCATAAGGTGGAGAGGGACATTGAGTAATAAGCATCCCATGAGTATAACCACAAGGTCACTGAGGCTGTGGGAAACCCCCAAGTGCAGGAAAAAGACCTCTGAACAAAACGCTTACACTGATGATAGTCAAATTGATGTGGGTAGAATAAGCAAGTTAGTTTCCTTAGAGGAAATTACCTGAAGCAAGTACATTGATGGTGTACATATTCTTAATTTTATACACAAACATCTAATATTACAAACCGCATACAATAGAACAGTAGGTCTTTAAGAAGATGTTTCAACAGAAATCAGTTTCTGATATGTTCCTTCATATCAGTTTTTTTGTTCACTCTTCTGCAAATTATTCTTACCAAGGCTTACCCTTTTATTCTACTTTTGTTAATAAAGATGAACTTTCATTATACATTTATGTATTTGTTCCCTTGTCCGTTAATAGTATAGACTAAAAGCAAAACAATACCAACACTTCCTAGGGGAGAACCTCACTTTCCTCTCTGGATACGCGAGGAGGTCCGTTGCCACCTTGGGCTCACGTCCATGCCGAAAGATAAAACCCCCGTTTCCGTGTATCGTTCTGGCTTTTTAGAACTCCAGGTACAATTCCGGGATTGGGATTTTATTTACACGGATGGATCTAAGAGCGAAGCTGCGGTCGGATATGCTTTTGTTTTTAATCGTAGGAGTTTTATTTTTGGTTTACGGCGACAGTGTTCGATTTTTACCGCGGAACTTTTTAGTCTATACCAGGCGATTTTATATATTGAGCGGCATTCCATACGTGCCTGCGTGAACTGTTCAGACTCCCTCAGTGCACTTCAAAGCCTCTTGACGCTGTACACCATCCACTGGTGCAGCGTATGCAGGATGGCGTCCACGGCCTGGCACTCACTGGCACAAGGATCACCTTTGTGTGGATGTCAGGTCATGTGGGAGTGTCTGGCAATGAAGCTGCCGATGCCGCTGCTAAATCTGCCATTTGCTCGCCTAGGTCTTACCGTTCTTTTGTCCCTATCGTGATCTTTCTTTATTTTTACGCCAGGCCCTTCATATCCGTTGGGAAGATGAGTGGATGGCTATGCGTGGGAACAAGCTTCGTGCGGTTAAAGCCCTTCCGGTTCCCTGGGCAACTTCTGCCAGAGTTTCCAGGCGGGAATAAATTATTTTAGCTCGTCTACGTATCGGACACTGTCGTTTTAGCCATGGCCACTTGTTCCGTGACGAACCCGCATCTCTGTGTGCCCACTGTGACGTAACCCTAACGGTACGTCACATTTTAACTGAATGTCGGTTTTTAGCCTAATTACGTGCCAGTCTGTCGCTGCCAGCCACTCTTTGTGCCGTATTGGCAGATAGCGACCATACTGTGGAAGGCGTGCTTGCTTTTATCCAGCAGAGTGGGTTTAGGCGCCTGCTCTGACACGTTTGAGGCACCTTTTGGTTCTCATTTTATTCCACTTATTTTATCCTTTGCCTTCTGCAGCTACCAATATCTGCTTTTAGTCTTTTATGGTTCAGTTTTTAGCTTTTTATTGGAACCAAACTTCGGACACTCCAATTAACTTGAGGTGGCAGCTAGGTAAAGATGCACACTAAATGAATTAGTCTGATACTAAACCTGAAAGGAGACTGAGGATGATTTTATACATTTGGAGCCATTGATGGTACATGAATCAACAACTCCACATGTTTAAGCTGACCATGGCAACCGCCTCACTGCAGCACAACTTACAAGCATTATAAATTATGCATTCTCGATTTGCACTTAAACGCTTATACATACATGATATTTATTAACTATAGTGTCGTCACAGAGTGCATTAGTCTGGGTTACCATGTATGTTCGTAAATTATTAAGTGTGAAACTCAGACGACTATCGCTTAAGCAGTTTTTAAACAGCAAAAAACTCCTTTAAACTTCACACGATATCAGAAAATTCCATCTGTCGTCTGGCGTGTTTTCCTTCTTACTATCAAACTTTCACACATAGGTTGATAACCACTGTTTTTGCTTAGAAGTTTTGGAATTTAGCTTTAACCTTTTAAATACCTGGCACAAGAGGTATTCTATTAATTGAATTATGCTCTAGGACATTTCCAAATCCGATTTTTCTTATTGTTTAATAGCTTTGGGCAACACTGCAAAATTATTTGATAGGAATTTAAAATTTCTAGATAGCTCATGCGATATCAGAGACTTTGCGATTGCAATAGCAGATGAATCTGCATCACATAGAGCACTAATAATATTTACAATTTCATTGTAATTCACTGCATAGTACGTGACGGCCTCTATCGAAGTACCCCATCTTGTAATTATTGGCTTTGGTGGCAGAGGAATCGCTGGTGCCATATTACGAAATACTGAAAGTCTCGCATGAGCTCTGACACTTGCAAAGCAATGCTTCTCTAGTTGGCACGTTACGTTGTTTTCGACGTTTGATTCTAGAGGCAGTTGTTTGCGCATTTGTTGGCCGTGCTGTACATCTAACGTCATTCATACTCTGCGTCCAGCTAGTCTGATAACACATCCCTCCTACCTTTAATGACAAGAGTACTAAAATGTCTATGCACATTTGCATAGAAGAAAGCTACACAACAGGGAGAAAAAATTACTTTAATTAATTAATTTATTTATATATTTTTGTGTAAAATACAAATCATATATCTGCTTGATTTTACTGCGGAGACAATCTAAACACATATTCTGTAAAAATAAAAATTCTTATTTTAAAGGGATGCGCTGATGGAAATGTAGGTATTATGTGAATGGCTGTCCTAATGGCAGAAGTGCCGGGTCCATGTTTAGGGCTAGCGCAGATGTACACACTTACAAGGGACACCTTTGACCTCGAACGCTTGGAACCGCACGAAAACATGCGTATATAACAATCGAGCATAAACAAAGCAGTGGTCGGTGTCATTTCCATGAAAAACGTTGTATTCTGCATTGCATGACATTTTAATAGAAACGAAAGTAACAAGATATCGATAACATAGGAGGAAAATTATACGTAATTCAGTTCCACTAAATTTTTAATCAGCACTGTCGAAGTCCTCTGCTCAAAGTACTTATAATAGAGCAAAACACATATAGGTACTGCACATCCGACAGTACTTATATTAGTGTACTCAAAATACAGATAGCATGTCTGCCTCACGTTCAAGAGGTCCCGAGTTCGAATCTCGGTCAGGGTGAGTTATCTGGATAAGGTTTTTCCGGGGTTTTCCCTTATCCTTCAAGATGAATGTCGGGAAACTCTAGGCTCCATGGACCCTGGAATAATTTTAGCATCATTTCATCCAATTCATTCACCGTCCGATATGACTTAACGTTGGAGGACGTAAATTACAAAAAAAAAAAAAAAAAAAAAAAAAAAAAAAAAAAAAAAAAAAAAAAAATCGCGATTTCAATGAAGTGGTTAAAGGACAGTAGGAGAGAACAATGTGCACACCTCATTAAAACTACGTTATTATATTCCAAATCAATTTAATTCACGGAGTCCAATATCAAAAGCCACAATAATTAATTTGCAAAGTTACGGTATGTCGTGCCATAACTTCCCTTTCGCTAATTATAGGCTTATACTTTGCTGCAGCAAATGATTGTAGATCACAGACTGAAGTTCATGATGAAACAACGATAGTGTATCTGTACTTCTGGTTCGCCACATCGTACTCTTTCAAATTAGAAATTCTTTTGATGTAACTTATATCGCTTATAGAGCTTATGAATGGCGCTAGAAGACCAGTGCAAAGTTTTGCATGGAAATAACCCACACCACTGTTGTTTTAATGTTCATCTGTTATTCTAAGTATGTTTTCGTGCGGTTCCTAGCGTTCGAGGTTAAAGGTGTCCTTTGTTAGTATTAACAAACCATATATCATATATCAAAATTGTTTAAATATTACTTAAGCCTAGTACTATTCCTCTTTTCTTGTTATGTACAGGAAGAAATATACAATAAAATCACTTCAGCAAACGTTTATTTGGTGTAACATGAAGTACGTAGAAGCTTTTATAACAATTGTAAGACATAGTTCGTATTTCGGCATGTAACTAATATAAAAATATTTGTATTTAAATGTTGGTCTAAAAATGATGCAACTTAGTGAATAGTATATCTGCCTCAGTTTAAGAAGTCCCAAGTTCGAATATCGATTAGTGCAAGTTACTTATAATGTCATATTGTGACCGCGAAGCGGTGGAGAGGAGAGGAGTCGAGTCGGATAATTGCGCCTCCATTGTTGTTGCTAGTGGAAGGGACCGGTGAGACACGGCCTTTCATGGGTGCAGCCACTAGAAGATATTACTATGCCAGAATCGAGTTGTAATACTACTGAGCAGATCCCGCTCCCTCGGCCGTTCTAGAATGTAATCCGAGAACATTCAACTACTGGGACGATCTTCCTCGCCCAGCATCACCTATGTGAAAACTGTAGGGAGGCGTTCTGGGGTGAAGGATTGTGTTTTAGAGTTTGTGTGTGTTTCGACCTTCAGTCGACGAGTGCTGCTCCGTGGTGAGTAGTCGGCTCAGTGGAACAGTTCACGAGTCGGTCGGTCAGTCGAGTTGTGTGAGTCAACAGAGCAGTGCAGAGAAGTATGGTGTAGTCGTGCTGTTCGAACCGTTACCGTGGATTTATCTTTGGTAATAGATACTTCTCAGATAATGCATTGATTACTCCACGTGTAGTGAACATGTATCTGTCATTTGTGATTCCTTCCATTGGCTGAAGTGATGCGTTCATTGGTGCTTACCACAGGGCCAGGAAGTTCCGGCAGTTCCCCTCTCACTCTTACAAGAATAATCAGTGCGTTATCTAAGAGGTATCTGTTACCAAAGATAGATCCATGGTAACTGTTCGCGGAGCATGACAATACGCTCCAAGATCCGTGGTGAGGAATCGGCGGACAGTGGAACAGGCAGTGAAGCAGTTTACAAAAGAATATATGTTCAGAGTCGGCGTTCAGCCTTGTGGAATAGGTAAACCGTTGTGCACACCAGAAAGATTATTAGCAGCGCAAGTAAGTGCGTGCTAAAGAGACATTGAAAGAAACGTGTTGAAGTTGTGTATTTGTGTATAAGAGAAAGTAGGTAACTGTACGTTAGCACTGGGCTAGCAATTTAAGTGAAAATAAAGCAGTTTGAAGCCAACTTTTCTGTTTTATATTTTTGTCACAATAATGTATGTCAGGCTATTTCAATCCTGATGTAAACTTCTGCGAGAGAAGAGAAACGAGACAGGAATAATGAGACAAATGACAGTTTTCATTGGCTCAGGAAACGTAATGGAGGTTATCTTTTATTTGCATACTTTCACTGACCCAATCAAAACCTAATGCTCATCTCTCTCACTATCGATGTCTCTATCTCTCTTCACTCTCACACGTTTACCAGGATTGATGCTGACATACCATTTAGATAAGGACTATTTTTGGGTTCTTTCCTAGTCGTACTGAGAAGAATTTAGGGTAACACTAATTTTATAGATATGAGCCTCGTTTGGCCCACTTATTCACTGTCAGATATGACGAACCCAGATAAACGACGCTAAACTGGCATAAAAGAAAAGATATCTGTTTTAGTTATAAGTAGTTCCGACGAAAAGCTATTTATCACAAATTACTTAAACCGGTTTCTTTAAAACCTCCTTTATTATATACCTACACAGAAACGCAGTTGAACTCGTAGGCCTAAAATTCTTACTTATGTACTTATATATGAATGTACAATATGTCGTTATATTAAAGCAAGATATTTTTTCTGAGCCATACAGCTTTTACTTTCTCAGCTACGAGGGTGACACTCAACATTTTATATAAAATAAAACAACGATTAGTTTTAAAAAATTTAAGTACTTTTATCATGTTTCAAAATATTCCTCTTCAGCATCAATACATTTTTGCACTTGATGATATCGTCCTTAAAGTAATGATGTCACATTTCTAGAGGCACTCCACAAACAAGATTTTTATGTATAATGTTCCACTGTCATCTTGATGACAAAAAAGTGATTCCATAAATTGTATCTTCAATTTTTGAAAACAAAAAGAAGTCACGAATTGGTTGGTAGATTAGGGCAGGTCGAAGGTCCATGGTACTGACCTTTATGGCAACCAGATCCTACTCAGTTGCTAGTTTATGTGATGATAGGTTATCATGATGTAAAATTATTTGTTTTATTTTAGGCGTTTTTCACAAGTTTTTAAAATAGTTGAGGTGAAGCAATATTCCTGTTCCAATTGGCAGTAGTGGTAGGTCTATCTTTTAAGGCTGTAGGAGCAATACTTCCACTTAAGAAACATGAGATATTTGTAAGCTTAGGGTTCTGTTAGAAACACCCATTGAATCGATTCACGTTGCTTTCCACGATCATTACAACAATTAAGGGACGTTTAAAGTATCGCCTTAAACATTTTCCAGAATGTTTCTACACCAATCAGTGTGTTGTTATTTTGATCGGGAGTCAGTTTATGTGGAATTTATCGATAACAAGTTTTCTCACTTCTAACTGTTGATGTAAAATGTCGTCTTAATAAATTCATAAGATGCTTGTCGATCTTCAGGTATTGCATCAATAAATACACTTTTTGGGCGGCCTCCACAAAATTCATCATTTTAGAAAATAAAGAAAAGATCTCTTTTGATTTCTCTATATCAGTTATAAGATGTTGCTTTAGATGGGACTACCTTGCCAAATGCATTTTTAAGGCAATCTTACATTGTTTGTGCGTTAATGACGATTTAAACCGTTTTAAATCATAACCTGGATGAAATCATTTTTGGATTAATATAAAATCGTTTTTGCAATACTTTATTTGCAAGTTAATCACTGTAAACACATATTTGGTTGTGTAAGTTAAATTTACAATAAATTTGTCAATTGCCATGGCAACAAGGATGAAATATGTCATTAATATTACGGTTCTAGTTTTCAATTCTTACGGTACCAGCATGAAGTGACGTAACATCCAACAGCACAATACTTACGGTACCAATAGGAAATGACGCAATACCCAACAATGGTAGTAATTTTTATTTATGACAACTTTTTATGACTTTTTCAAGTATTTCAAAAATTAATTGGCTACCCAGAAACTTAAGCTACTTAGCAGATCTCAAATGCTTGAGAATACGAGGCCCGCAGGCCAATATTCACTCTCGACCTGATAAATCACTTAGAGTTCTTGGTACGCAATGTACTATAAATGATAATTAACAAACTTTTCGAGCTAATCGTACAAAATTTGTAGCAATCAAGTCGAAGCCATTAAAATACTGTCAAATATAAACAAATTTCATTTGTTTTTAGGAGCACTGCATGCTAAACATTTGACTGTCACTGCTCGGTACCTACGAGTTCCTACCTTAAGTAGAGAAAGTGTTGTATTCCAATCCAAACCAGGATATATTTTTGAGCTCTCGTGAATCTAAAAGAGTATGTTTAGAAAAAGACGTGCACGCGTTTTATAGAGCTTAACTCATAATAAAAATTCAGATAAATATCAAGGAAGCTAAACTTCAATGTCTTGTAAGAACACGAAAGTAACAAAGAAAATTACTCCTCCCCAAACTATCCTTTACATGCAAAATATCCTTTAGTTGCTATTTTAAGATTAAGATTTTAACTCACACTTAAGATATTTGCATGATTTATAAAATATGCAGATCTCTTTAAATCTTTGTAGTTATACAGAATACAATTTTGTAGCATTAACCATTTCCAAAATATTCTTTGTAATTGTTTAGAACTTTGAAATAATTTAAACGGTTTTTTAAGTGTTATATCATTTTAATTTTCTTTTATTCCGGTTCATGGAAAGAGTGGAATTTCAAAGCAATCAATAGTGTATCGCTTTTTAAAGATTTTTGAACTTTTTCAGCCTTTTGCATCCTTGTACCTGCAACGAACCCGTAATAAACTTATGTCTGCAAACGTTTATACATAATGAAATGAATAAACAGAATAAACTTATGTAAGAACTGTACGTAAAAGAGCGGATAAATAAAGCCACAACACTACCGAGGTTTCCTATTAAATGTTATTGCAATTAATAAAAAAAAAATATAAAAAGCTCTCTTATCTATACTAAAGTATTCTCGTAGTAGCGTTATGTTGTTTTTATAATTTAAAATTTCATTTAACTATCTTTAATTATTTTTAAGGAAACGTAACTTGCATTTGCAAATGCCACTCACCAAAAAATGCTCAATTAAAAATGGAGCAGAACTTCAAAACTACTTAGAAAGAATGAAACTATATGCCTAGGACAAAGAAGTTGTCATATTTTGTTATTTTCCTCAACAGATGGGCTAAAGTTTTGCTGGACGTTAAGATGTATATGAGCATATTGTACAGAATCTATAATTAAACAAAGAGATGTAGAATTCTTTACAAAAATATGCCACTGTGCAGTTGGTGTTCCTAGAGTATAAGCTATAGATCAAACCAAAGATCCATGCCATAAGACTCAATTTTGGCAGTTATTGTTATTTAACATCTCCTAATCTAATACTGTGAAGTTGGGATTGGTTGATTTGAATCTTTTGGAACTGAAAAAGGAAAATGAGGTGTATCCTTTGTATACAAGGCGGCGTAGCGTTGCGATCATCTTATTATGAAGCAAGGAAAATTGAATAAACATTCTATAAGCATTGTGATATTCAAATAATCTAAGATCACGGTGCCCATGATCAGACTTTTCAGATACGAAAGTTGTCTTTCCCTCTGAAGTCATTTTGCACATATTAAGAAACACTTGCCGCCCTTTGAAGCTGGCACTCCCATCAGAGAAACCGGAGAAGAATTTGCCAAGCATGAACATTTACGCATTCGTGTGTTAGAAATAAATTCCAGCACCTCAAGTAAAAACATCTTGAAGGCATTCACTAATTATCAAGATTGAAATATCGCAGAGAAATGTGTAACACGTGTTTGTGATTAACCTTGGAGTACTTTAGAAACTGTAATGCCCTGAACCTTCTGATTTCGTGACCATCTCAACATAAAAGAAGACACATTCATGACAAGGTAAACATAAAAATTGCAAACATTATTCAAGTTAGATAATTTAAAGAGTACTACTAAAGAGAATGCATCTTGGGTTACACTGGCCGTTTCACCATTAGGGCAACACTTCAATACATTGTCATGCTCGGTACGTGCTTGTTTCTTTCTATTATTAATTTTAAATTCCTCCTCTTCCTTTATAAGCGTTGTTGTTTCCTTCAACGATGATTCTTAAGTTTCTTTTAACTGTCGATATTATATCTGATTTTAGTTCTTTGCCCAGTTTTCATTTTACCTTGTATTTAGTTAAGTGCAGAGGCTCTACCCTCATTAGTCCTGGACCCGTAGGACCAAGGATCCGGGTCTCCTACTACCCGAGAGCGATGGATACTCCGGGGCTCTTTCCATAGGGCAATACCTGGAGTCTAAAAAGCCCCCCCCCCCCGCTGAGCACAACGTCAAGACGGGATGGAAGTGGATACGCCAATTACGCGCGTCAAATCCGCTAGGAAGACTACCGAAAACCTCGGTGGGGCCGCCTGGTGATCTAGCACACCATCTACTAGCTCTGCAGGCTAGTACCCGGGACTTTTTAGGCAACCCTCTACCTCCTCCGGGTGGCCGTAGCCTGGCCGGAGGTACCCAATTCCCCGTGGGTGTCGGGAACACCCTGCCCCCTCGAGTCCAACCCAATCCGTACAACTCCCCTAAGGGAGGGGCTCGGCAGTTCGGCCCAAGGTTCTTCTAGTAACGTCAGAGGTACCACGAGTGCTAAGGGTCCGAAGCGCCCGCATCACGGCAGCTGAAGGGGACGGATCCCCTCCCCTACGGGATTACCTCGTATTATTTACCTGCTATTTAAGTCCTTTATGAACCTACTCAGATTGGTCCTTCTTAACCTCCCTTTTTCGCGATTTGCCACTTACGAGGGTCGGCTGATAAATCCCGGGACCCACAATAAAACAAATAATTTATTTTTCTTTATTTATCAATATAATCTCCAGAAAGACTAATACATTTGTCATATCAGTGTTCTAATTTAATTAAACCATCTCTGAAGTGCGATTTATCATGTTCCTCAAAATAGCTGTTTACCACTCTTTTGCTCTGAAATCTTCGTCCTATGAGAAATTTTTTGAGGTTCGGAAAGAGGTGGTAGTCACTGGGTGCCAGATCTGACGATTAGGGTGGATGTTCAGGCAATAAATTTCGAACTTTAATTCGCACATTTTTCCCATTGCAATGACTAAACGATGGAACGGAGCATTGTCGTCAAGAAACAAGATTTTTTCTTTGCCAAATAGGATCTGTTTCTTTTCACCTCATCACTCTAACGTGTAGTAAGCTGGCGTAGTAGTTACCCTTTTCGAAGTAATTAATAAATATAATTTGCTGTGAATCTCAGAAAACACAGGCCATAACCTTGTTAGTTGACAAAACTGACTTTGCCATTTTTGGAGCTGGTTCACCTGGCGCGATCCACTATTTTGACTGTGATTTACTTTCTGAAGAGTCAAAAATTCACTGTGATTTTTACGGTGGATCTCCGAACTCTTAACAGAAACAGTTTTTCTTTGCAGCTATTGATCAGGTGTCAACAAACGCGGCACCCATCTTGTACAGACCTTGTGAAAGCCTAAACCATTACATAAAACATGACCTGCACGTTCTTTTGATATGTTTACAGGCTCTGCTATGTCAAAAGGCTTTAATCTGCGGTCTTCCAGTACTAAACGATAAATTCTTTCACTGATCTCTGGAGTTGTGACTTCCACAGGGCGTCCAGATCGAGGCTCATCACTAGTGCTCGTACGTCCCATTTTAAACTCGCCAACCTACTCATTATATATGAAGGGGCAGAGACTTTTAGTGTACTGTCCATTTCCTCCTAGATTTTTTAGGCGTTAAGCCTTTCAAATGGAAGTATTTAATCACTGCTTGTTTTTGCAAATTCTCAATTTTCGTGAAACCTCTACACTTGTCTTGTTTAATATGCTATCATTCAAAAACTAAACAAGCCATTGGCCTGTAACTATGGATACAACTAGTCTAGATTTAAACTATATGATGCTATTTGTCAAACTGTCCCAGTGGAGCCATCTCTATGTGAGGCCTGGGACCTACCAGCCTACCCTCCTATACTCTCCCCTTTCCCTATTGCGGTTATTAAATGTCATTTGCTGCTTTTATCAGTCCTTGTTACGGTTAGCTATTGTTTCGTCTGAGTTGCTCTTTACCTCTCACGATAACCCTCTATTCATACTTCCCTTCCTGCGATTTGTCTAGCCATTTTGAGCCTTGTTACCCTTAGCGATACGTTCTTTCCTATCGATTTCCCTTGCTAATTCTCATTTCTTTTCTAATCCTCTGTGTTCCTGCAGCTACTTCACTCTGCTCTTGCTCAATTACAATTACTTTTTGTGCCTTACTCTTCTCTGTTTCTTGCGTTTCCTCCATGCTATATTTTCTATTTAGGTGCCTCACATATTTTATGTTTCTTTGGACTGATCAACATTTCTGAACTTTCCGCTTCTCCTCCGCCGTTAGCACTATCTTCACTAACACACGTTTGCAATTCTCAGCATCTCTGAGCTCTTTCTTCATTTTCTTCAGATGAGGAGCACTAACGCTATGAAAGACATCAGCTTTTTCTGCTTCACATATATTATTCCCGTGTCATTTCTAGATTCATCGCAGTACATTATATAAGAAATTCCTGAAAACTTCAGTCGAACTATCCAGGATACGAATCTGGAGCTCCTAGTTTAAGAGGTATTTAATGAACGTTTTTATCATTAAAATTGATCGAGCATGGTCAGTACCATACATGCTTTGCCATACGACACGGTAGATATCTGGTCACCATTTTTTTTTGGATGTTTCTAGTATGCAAGAGGTTAAGAAATTAAAAAGATTAACTTTAAGGATGACTGCTGGAATTACAAGGATAATTGGGTATTATGAGGGCATTTGAGACAAATACCTCATTTTTGCGTAGGCAACTAATAACTCTTTGATATAAAACACTGTGATGGTATCTTGATTAGCGCCATCAGTTTGCTGATCAGCGTAGATAGCAATGGAATAGATACTTGTGGTACATGCTCGATACAGCACCGTATCCTTGATATATTCTGGTTCCTTGGAAATTGGATTGGTCAAGGTGGACCTACAAGGTTACCTGACCCCAGCTCTCTAGTTTTAATGTGAAGGTCATGGCATCTACTGAGCCGGCATCTGATGTTCAAATTTTGGGGCAAGTGTGCACGAGCCTTTCGGTGTTTACCTTCCTTAATATTTCTTCCTGTAATACTGGCCTGTCCTTGACATGTAGTCGAAATTGACCTCGTTCTATTGACTATGAATTATCGTTCTCTTGGAATATAAATTTCCTTCCTATTTGTTTCATTTTATTTTTTATTTTACTTTGCTTAATCTATGTTAGTATATTTAATGTTTTTACGATATCTTCACTTCTTGTACTGTGTATCAGCCGTAAGGCTCACTCAGCTACACAGAAATTTGGTGTTACTCATATTAATGCTACTGTTAACATTCTTAACTGAGTCGGAGAGCAAGAAATGGTTTACACAATGTAAAAGTATTATCTTCTTTTTTTCTGTCAGATGTATCAGACGTAAGACTTGCTCTGTTTCACAGAAATTTATGCAGGTTACATTTAGGAACCATATGACTGTTGAGTTAAGAAATACACAAATTTAGGAGGAGGTTATAATGCTGCTAGGAATTTTTACAGGGTATAAATGTGATATAAGATAAAAGGCCAGTGGAGTTTTTGTGATTCATCGTCCGGTATGAGCTACCCAATCAAAGGACTTTAAAACTTTAAGCACAAAAGAGAACAAATAATATACATTTTATTTGTGATGAAAATGTTTTAAACTGAGAAAATGTAATATTATAAATGTACTTCAGTAAAGGGTAGTTGGTTGGGACAACTTTGTTGAAAACCTTCCCTTAGAATGCTAAAATGGTAGGTTATTCAAGCATGAAATTTGATGCTTATGTGCTGCATTCATAACACACATACCTATATCAATTCCGAAAATACTTTATTTTGGGTTTGATGAATCTGAAAATGCATTTTCTGTGAAATATTCATATATATAACGTTTGGATGAAGAGAGGGTGGGATTTAAGAGCCCAATTAGGCTCATTTTTGTTTGAATTACAATAGTTCCTCTTCCTAATAGTGGCAAAGGAATATTCATTCAAATGCCATTATTTTTTATTTTATTTATTTATTCTTATGAATATAAGAGGACTAATAGAATGCACGACCTTCGATGGACGCAACGAATGACAATGTGAGACCCAAGAATAGGACGTCGAACAGTAGGGAGACCAAAGAGAGATGGACAGATAGCTTCAAAAAGATAGCAGGGACACGATGGTCAACGCAAGCTAGGAAAAGAGCTACATGGAAGAAACTGGAAGAAGTAGTTACCAAGGTGCTATAAAGTAGAAAGGCGCGCGCGCACCTTTGTGTATCATAACAAATATGTACAACAATGGTGTATGTGTTAAGTCTGTGAAGTAAACAGTGACAGCGCTGATGACACGAAAGTACGCCGTTACTGGAGCGCAGCAACTGCCAAGGCTCTTAGGAGTTAAAACCCTAATGAGCTTCTCAATTGCTACACCTTGTGCAGCTGGAGGCCTTTGCCCTCAAGGGATTTACAGGCTTTTCATTCAAGACCAATTGCAATGTTCATAAGAAATGTGTGGATGCATACAGTACTAACATAACTAAACACTAGAAACAAACAAGGGAAATATAAATGAACAAAATTTATTCTAGAAAGAGAAAAATAAGAAATATAAACAATTATATAAAGAAAAATAAGAAAAATGAAGGCGTCATTATTAAGCAATTATACTATTACTTTCACATGTAAACTTATTGTTGCAGGGTTTAACTGTGAGCCTCTACTTAAAAGCTTCTTATCTGTAGTTAAATTAGCCGTTAGATTGTGCATGACTTTCTTAAGTTAAAGTGCTTTATTAAGGCTACTTTACTCACATAATAAAATACTTATGACTGAAACCAGGGAAGGTGGAAAATTTCAACATGTTGTTAAGTGAAGAATAATATCGAGTTGTCTGCTTAGCTGGCCATTTGTAATTTTAAAGAAATTATTATTTATTTACTTGCCATTATCCTTGATGCAGACCAGTATGACCAAAGAGTATTTGCAGAAATTTTGCTAAAGCGATAGCAGATTTAAGAAAAGCAGATCGTTGTTTGTGGTGACGTGCTGTTACTGCAAGAGATTAGCGACGTCCTGTGTTCAACTCCCTAACTAGTAAGGGATAGAGGCCTGTCAGGTGTATTCCATTATGATGAAAATAGTGTACAGTGGAACATTTTTACTTTAAATAAGTGACACTCGGAGCTTTGTGATGCCTGAGAGGATACGGTAGGATTCTACGGATGGGATTCGGCACCTCGAACACACTGATATTTTGTACCTATGCCCACATGGAACATCCCCGAGAGGATGAGGCGAGAGGAGGCAGAGGAGGGCGGCAGACCCTAAGAAGTCATGACAGTGCAGAGGGAATAGTCCCTACCATTTACCAGGTAAATGAAACTCCCCTGCAGTCCAGTACAAGCGGCATCTGTCATACCGCGGCTCGGAGACCGGAGGCCGCAATGCTGGAGATCAGAAACACCTGGTAGTCCGATATAACCGCATCCTACCCACCGCGATCCACTAGGCAGACTTGGAGACCGGAGATCGACCTGCCAGAGCTTGGAAAACTCCCGGCAACCTTGCACAATAGGCATTCCTGCTACTGCTTTCCTGAAACGGCCCACTAGACCAGCTCGGAGACCAGAGACTGTCCCATCTGAGGACGAAGGTGTTTACCAAGAGCATAGGCATCATCCTGCCATGCAGCGCCGAGACTCCGTCCGACACTGCTACTCTGAAAGGGACCACCAGATGAGAGATGAAGTTAAACGATGATGGAAATGAAATGGAGGGGCAGGAAATTCGGGGGATATAATTAACTTGTCCAACATTCGCCTGGCGACCCTGGGAAACCACCGAAAAAGCCATGGGTCAGATAGGCTGGTCACGGGAATCGAATCCGGAGCTCCAAAATGCGGGCCACAGACATGAAAGTGATGTCTTAAATAAAACTTAACTATTTTAACAGTGAAAACTGAACAACGTGACAGTTTAAAAACTAGAAGTTTACAATAAGCTTCGAGTCAGTTTTCAAAAAATAAAAAGTAATGCGAAATCCTTCATGTGAAGAGCACTTTAAGGCGAGGATTTTATCAAAATCTTCGTGTTGCAGCTTTGGAAGAAGCCAAAGTTAAATACTAATTTTATCGTATTTATTCAACTCATTGTTTTTAATTTGTGTTCTCTCTTTTTCACTCTCTGAAAGACACAGGTGTTTTTAAAGAAGTGCTCTTTTTTAATTTGGAGGCCTTAAAACTGTATTTTGTCGTGTAATCTTGACCGAATTATTTAATGGGATGCAATATTTCTTCTATCTACTATAAGGTAGATATAGGGTGCATAAAACCTTTGTTTTGGTTTGGTAGGAGGGTATGATGAAAGTATTTCAGGTGAAATATTGATATGAGATTTTGAGTTCATTACGGTAATTTATCTACAAGAAATAGGCGCTATAAGTGGAATAAACGAAGGAAAGGAGAAAGGAAAGGAATGAAGGCAAGGAAAGGGTTCGGTTAACGGAGGGGGATCCCTTCAGTAGGGGCAGAGCACCATACGTAGGTTCTGGACTGTTTGTGCTTCTACCGCGAACTCAGAGTGGCAAGGATGATGAGAGGCACTCGAAGGACGATGAGAGCTGGGTCCCTAATGTTTTCAGTACGACTCCACCCACAGGGCCCAAACTCCTGGCGATGCCCTCACTGCAGGGAAAATCGTCATTGGGTCCTTGCTGGGCAGTCACGACCGACGCAAGAAAGAAACTCTACTGCCCACCCGCAACATGCCGAACATCATCACCGGGTCCCATAACATAGAAAGAGATAACAGTTTAGGAAATTATGGGTACAGAAAGTTGTGGTAGAAGAGGAACCATCCAACCTACCGTCTCAATGAAACCACAAAAAGCCATGTTGGTTTCAATGGGGATCAAAGCCGTGTGCAAGTCGTACAAATTGCCATGAAAACAACGTAGCAAAACTCAGAGAGGTAGTTGCGACTTGACTGGCAATAAATAAAAGTATTCATTGTTTCACTCTGTAGCACAAACCCAAAACAGTGTACTGCAGTGAAGCATAAACGATTAAGAAGGGGCAAGTGTGAGCATAAAAGTTCCCTGTGGAGAGGGGGACATACACCTTCTCCTTGCTTCTCTTTTCCGTGGACTTGACCATGGCTGGCAGTGTACTCCAGGCCGTGTCTCAGATAGGACCGTGGTGTTCATTATGACGTAAGTTAAGTGCTTCACTTACATAATAATGTATATGTCTTTGGTCAAAATACACGAAAACAAAAACAAAATGGAATTCTAAAAGGAGAATTATAACGGAAATTGGTGAATATGTTAAATTATGTTATGAAACTTCCTTATATATGCCGTATGAATAATATTTTACAAAATAAAAATACAAAGAAAAATAAACATAAACTAAAAATATTCCTGCTAGTGACGAAGTAGATATCTATGTTGCTAAACGTTATACTCTTATGCATCTAAAAGCATTTGAAAGAAATGGATATTACCAATGATGATCGTGATGATGACGATAATGACATGGGTTTTTAATCCTGATCAACATCTTATGCGATTACAACTTATTCTATCCCTTAAACTGTACTTTTGTTTATCTATTTATTTCAATAAAATGCTTGCTTGAACATTATTTCAAGTTGAATGATATTGGTTTATAACACAATATGCAGAAAGCATAGTGTAGCTTTTATATCACAAAACAGTTTTTGTTATTAACGAGCTTAAGCGAAGAAAATAGAACGTAAGTTGACTTTCCATAAGCTATGCATTTCAGCATGGGAAAACATAATTTTAATTAAGGAATATGTTGACAATTCATAATGCTACAAACATTATTTCGTTTAGATTATACATTAAAATGCGTTTTTTTACTTAGTAAGCTTTTGGCCTATCTCTTATGGTTACAAATTTTGTAAATTCAATTAGCACGAAAAGAATATCCCAGGCTGTTCACTTAGAACTGAAGTTAATGCATTTTATTTGCAGGTTAACTATCTCTAACATGCAATATTTTAATCGATAACGTAAAGGCTGTTTATGAGAAAGTGTAAAAGATCAATGGACTTCAATGACAACTTAGATATTTATCTGATTTTTCATTTTATGTTATGCTCTTTAAAAACACATAGATCGAGTGACACACGAACACATACACGTCCACAGACTTCTCTTTTCCCTAAATATGTCCTATTTTGGATTCAGAGACATCAAAACATGTAAAAAAACTCAAAAAGGCAGTTTAGGTATTAATAATTGTAGAAAGAGTAAAGGGCTACGGGTCTCTAAAGTGTTAAAGCAGAAACGAACCAACTTGTGACATGTCCACACGTATAACAACCAGAACATAGTAGGAGTATAATCAAGTTTCAGAGGGAAAGCAGTTCATTGCTCTTAAGGGGCCCAATCGATGAAGATTAGACAAAAATAATAAAAGATACAATTGAGATTTATGCATTTTACGTAATATAAAATTCAATTCTATAGGAACAATTTCGCGCAAATATTTTTGATATCGGAGTGAAAATGACGGACTTTGATGAAAAGTTGAATACTCCTAAGTGGAGAGCGTAATGCTACTTTTGAAGCCCATTATACATTTCTTTCCTAATTACTTAGTGTTTTTCTTAAAATGTTCTTAATATTAATGCTTTTAAATTATGCATCTTAGATTATATTTATACATAATTAGAGTTTCAGGAAGCAAATATGAGCTGTTTTCAGTTGTTTATTATTTTAGAATTTTTATAGTATTTGAAACGTTTCTTATGACATTTTTAAGAGGTGACTACGGAAACAGTTTCTACAATAATGGCTATCCAAACCTTGCTGATGATTATTAGTGTGAGGCAAATGTGCTACACCGCAAACTCACCCTAGTTTTATAAATATATATTTTTACAAAAGTAAAATGTCATAATTGAGCAAAAGTTATTTTTAAACCGCAGTTCATTTAAAAATACGTGCCTTAACAAACTTACCTTCCAGCTCAATACGAAACTGATTTAAAGCGTATGACAATTAGGAGCATTTTTATTTAGCTTAGCAAGTTTTTATTTAGCTTATCTTCTTTTAAGTCTGATTTTCTGAGCTGAACACATTTTTCAATCGATTTTAAACTATATTCTTGATGAACAAGAGATTTGATGTTTAAACATAACTCAGAACTGGATGATAATGCAATACTAACTTGCTTTCAAGAAAAATCTCCCACTCTAAAGTACCCTGAAATAAGCTGTTTAATAATATTTGTATTAAAACAAACAAAACACGGGTTTCTTTTTTATTTTCCTTACTGCTTACTTTTAATATGAGTAGGAGTGCACGGATAGAAAGGCCTCCAGGACATGAAACACAGTACTGCAAATACGGCCCCGCTTGTTTCCAACGTGAACTCTGGGAGGGAGGAATGGGATAGGATACTCAAAGGGCTACCAGTTATGGATGATGGAAGCAAACATAGACGAAGCACCTAACGACGAAAACATCCGAAGCCACCTTAGACTCTTTACAAGCCGCTCACCCCAGTAGTTTCCCACAGGGGCCCACTGCGGAGGCAGGGCCTTATAGGGCAGACCTGGGACATCAGGGGGAAACGTTTACAGAGCCCATAGCAACCGTCCAGTAGCAACTTCCGAAAACTGTCACCTGAATGTACGATTCTGACGTGGATGAGAAAGGGATGATGGGGCAGGGAAATGGTGGGTAGGAAACAGCAACATCCGTCTAAGTGACAAGTGGGAAACTCTACGTCAGAGTGGGGATTGAACCCACGACGTCCCACTTTAATGTGCCATCTCGCTCGGTCTTTGAACTGATAACAGTCTACACGGTCACGAGAGATTAGCAGTTTAAGCGTTGTTTTTCATTCTACTGTTCAACTAGTACCGTAAATGTTATCTGTAATAATACCTTCACTTTCATCTAATTACAAGAAAATATTACGTTTTAATTTTATAACCTTCCCTAGTAAGGGACAGTAACAATGAGATTCATTCATCTACATATAAATTGGCTCCTTAATGCTGAATTATTTACTATTACATAGGCTAACACTGATCACCAATAATGCTCTGTTGCATGTAAATAGCTACTCTCGATCTGCTATTAATGCTGAAATAAATCTCCGTTCTATATCTACAATCATTATAAAAATAATAAAGAGTTATAATAATTTTATTATTGTGGTTAATGGCATTGGAAATGAAACAACAGTTGAACTAATAAAGGAAATGGCGAGCAGTCACAAAGAATTCAATTACTCAAAATGCCCAGCATTACTGACAAAAGCGGAATATGGAAGCTGTTGACTAACATTTGGACCATATACTAGACAGACAGACCAAAAGAGTTCATTTTTTCCGAAACTTAAATACTCGCTTTAACTTCATTTAAAAAACTTTTAAGCAAATATTTCATAGAAAATATCAAAACTATTCCAAACAACGTCAACAATGGAATTACTTACGAGTGTCTTTTTTCAGTGAACAGAGAGCGCAGAATTTGTTGCTCGACCCAACACCAACTCCAATACTCAGACCATAATACGAGAATCGATTGTAGGAAAAATGGCGGCGGTCGTGGCCCAGCTTGTTATGTTGTGATTATATCTACAGAGTAAAGTGTGATTGTGTGTTTGAAGAATTAATGTAATTCATATTGCAGTGGCAATTAGTGACTAACGAGTTAGTTTATAGTTAAGTATTTAACATAAAGTGATGTTTACCTAAATATATACTGTGAAGTATTGTCGAAATGCATCGTTATTGTGTTCCCAGCTGCAATCTATGGTAATGTACCTCACACGACATTTAAAGTTCCGAAGGAAAAATCGTAATGGGATAAGTGGACCAGGAACATACATCGTAAAGATTTTAAAGTAAATGACAAAACTGTAGTTTGTATTCATAATTTTGAACAGTGCTTTGAGGTTAAGGAAGACATCTTTCCAGTAAATGATGGTGAACCAATTCGTGCACTTCGAAAAGTACCAAAATTAATAGATGATGTCTACCCCACGATTTTTAAGAATCAGCCATCCTATCACACATTAAAGCTCAACCAGAAAATACGAAATCCTGAAGAATGTATCCAAGACATTTTACAGAGAGTGAAGATAATTTTAATATTTGGTGTGCACAAGATGTTATTGACAGTTTTGAACCTAAGTGGTGAGGAGATTTTAACCCATTGATAGTCATTATTAAAGACGATTAGTTACGTTCTTTTCAATAACATTCAAGATCCCAGCTTCACTGATGTTCCTTCACTTAATAAGTTTCAAAGTATTTCATAACCTAGAAGCAATATTATGAGCCTACCAGTGGAAAATTTTAAATGGCTTTTGCAGTGTGAGGGAACTGACACCCTCAAACGTGACAATTGGAGTAAACTGGACAATCTGGTGAGTTCGCTTAAATATTATAGTATAAGCAGTACCTATGTCCTTACCAGAAAAGGTTACTAGGTAAACAATATAAAAGAAACTTTAGCACTTGCTACAGACGATAGGATGATACAGTCCAATAAGATAAAGTTTGCTGTGTTTAATGCTTATGAGTTGTCATGCCTTATAAATTAAATTTTGATTGGAAGTATAAGGTGGAAAATGCATAGTACTGGTCGTGCTACTATATAATGTGATAAGCTCTTAGGATTTGTCATGATGCTCTTTATTTATGTTATTACACGTATTAGTTGAAAGTATAAAGTGATAAATGCTTAGGAGTTACCTCGCTGCTCCGTAATATGGATTATATTATGTCCATTGTGTATAGTTTCCTATTCTACGTAACCAGAGCCGCTGGGCTTCGACGGGCGCCATCTTGGAATCTGTATTATGGTCTGAGTATTGGAGTTGGTGTTGCTCGACCATTCTGCATTTCAAAGTGAAATATATCACTTTTAATCAGAATTGTATTTTTGAGTGACTGAATTCGTAGAATATGTATTTAATATTACCGAATTTGCATATTTTGAGCAATGAGATACGCTGACAAAAACTTACGCAACGTCCTTGCAGCGTGACCATGAAAACATGGAAATCTAGCTCGAGGACAATTGTGATAAAGTACTTCTTTGTACTAAATTTGTCCCTTAATTCCTTAATGTAACCTGCAGTAATACATGCATTAGTACAATGGCACTGTGACGTCACACACCTATACCTGCCCGCCTAACCGCTCGCTGGCAGTTTCTCCAGCATCTGCAAATTTGTACTGTATTTTACAGCACTAAGTTTCACAGTAAATACACATTATAAAGACTTCCTAGATGATGATGGTGATGATGATATTACTGCTAGCACTACTACTACTACTACTACTACTACTACTACTACTACTACTACTACTACTACTACTACTACTACTACTACTACTACTACTACTACTACTACTACTACTACTACTACTACTACTACTACTACTACTACTACTAATAATAATAATAATGATAATGATAATGATGATAATAATAATGATAATGATGATGATAATAATAATAATAATAATAAATAATAATAATAATAATAATAATAATAATAATAATAATAATAATAATAATAATAATAATAATAATAATAATAATAATAATAATAATAATAATAATAATAATAATAATAATAATAATAATAATAATAATAATAATAATAATAATAATAATAATAATAATAATAATAATAATAATAATAATAATAATAATAATAATAATAATAATAATAATAATAATAATAATAATAATAATAATAATAATAATAATAATAATAATAATAATAATAATAATAATAATAATAATAATAATAATAATAATAATAATAATAATAATAATAATAATAATAATAATAATAATAATAATAATAATAATAATAATAATAATAATAATAATAATAATAATACTAATAATAATACTAATAATAATACTAATAATAATACTAATAATAATACTAATAATAATAATAATAATAATACTAATAATAATACTAATAATAATAATAATAATAATAATAATAATAATAATAATAATAATAATAATAATAATAATAATAATAATAATAATAATAATAATAATAATAATAATAATAATAATAATAATAATAATAATAATAATAATAATAATAATAATAATAATAATAATAATAATAATAATAATAATAATAATAATAATAATAATAATAATAATAATAATAATAATAATAATAATAATAATAATAATAATAATAATAATAATAATAATAATAATAATAATAATAATAATAATAATAATAATAATAATAATAATAATAATAATAATAATAATAATAATAATAATAATAATAATAATAATAATAATAATAATAATAATAATAATAATAATAATAATAATAATAATAATAATAATAATAATAATAATAATAATAATAATAATAATAATAATAATAATAATAATAATAATAATAATAATAATAATAATAATAATAATAATAATAATAATAATAATAATAATAATAATAATAATAATAATAATAATAATAATAATAATAATAATAATAATAATAATAATAATAATAATAATAATAATAATAATAATAATAATAATAATAATAATAATAATAATAATAATAATAATAATAATAATAATAATAATAATAATAATAATAATAATAATAATAATAATAATAATAATAATAATAATAATAATAATAATAATAATAATAATAATAATAATAATAATAATAATAATAATAATAATAATAATAATAATAATAATAAACAATTTTTAACTCACAAGCGAAAGGTCAATTAGATGTCAATGTTAATATATTTTTTAAGAAAATATCTCATCCCTAATTACTATTTAGATGATATATTTTAAAAAATTTAAATTTTTTCAAAAGCGTCACTAACCATTTTGATTAAAATACTACAGGTTTAAGATGTTCTGATGGGAATGTAGTGTATATCTTCACTTTTCTGAGAGCAGTTTCTAAAATTATTTTTATTGTGATTGATTTTAGTATAATTTTGACCAGTTGAAATAAATATACAAAATCTTATTACATAAAAATGTGCTTCACGTTAACAGGCAATTTGCGCCAGATTATTATTATTATTATTATTATTATTATTATTATTATTATTATTATTATTATTATTATTATTATTATTATTATTATTATTATTATTATTATTATTATTATTATTATTATTATTATTATTATTATTATTATTATTATTATTATTATTATTATTATTATTATTATTATTATTATTATTATTATTATTATTATTATTATTATTATTATTATTATTATTATTATTATTATTATTATTATTATTATTATTATTATTATTATTATTATTATTATTATTATTATTATTATTATTATTATTATTATTATTATTATTATTATTATTATTATTATTATTATTATTATTATTATTATTATTATTATTATTATTATTATTATTATTATTATTATTATTATTATTATTATTATTATTATTATTATTATTATTATTATTATTATTATTATTATTATTATTATTATTATTATTATTATTATTATTATTATTATTATTATTATTATTATTATTATTATTATTATTATTATTATTATTATTATTATTATTATTATTATTATTATTATTATTATTATTATTATTATTATTATTATTATTATTATTATTATTATTATTATTATTATTATTATTATTATTATTATTATTATTATTATTATTATTATTATTATTATTATTATTATTATTATTATTATTATTATTATTATTATTATTATTATTATTATTATTATTATTATTATTATTATTATTATTATTATTATTATTAACCATTTCTGAAATCGTTTTTGTGTTGATTTGAATTTTCATATGCCTATGCTTTTCTATAATGGGAAGCTGTTATTCGTTGTTTTTGCTCCCGTGGTGCGCAGAGGACAAGATTTCAAATCCAACCTATGGCGACCAGCGCTTTAACATTAGACCATCACTTTGCCCGTTATATAGCGTAATGTATAAACGTGAATTTAAGGTTTATCTGAAGTAGCTAGAGTAACAATAGTCTGTAAAAGAGGGAGTAGAAAGGTCACGGGAATGCAGCACACCAGATTACTGTTCTCCGTAGGTGGAACTTCTGGATTGTAGGTAATATTGAATATCTGAAGCGGCCATTGACTCTCACGTGACATGAACACGTGACTTTTCGATTGTATGGTATAATCATGTAGACCTCAGCCTATTCCTTCTGATCGTGGTTATCGTTCAGATGGAAAAGAAAAAGCTAACAAAATTTCTTGCTGCCTGTTATCACTAAAGAAAGTAGGAGTCACTTACAGTTTACCTTGAAAGCTACTGCTACAATTATAATTTGCAAGGTTACACTAGAATAATGTGCTTCAAGGCACGTTAAGGATCATACGAGTGGATTTTATAGTATACAATACCTAACTGAAATGTCAGATTATTCCGTTCTCCTATTCTTTGGTTTATACATCATCTGTAACTACTTGAAATATAGATTATACTACACCACTAGAGAATATATACTATAGAATATACTATAGAATATAGTATATTATAGAATATACTACACCACATAGCAATTTCCGCTTAATTGTTCGAGGTCCTCCAATATTAGGCATTATTCTTGCGAGTTGTGAAGCTCTCTCTTCTGCCTTTTTAGCAGCAGTTTTCACATGTTGCCCCAAAGTTGTGTTTTCATCCACCATGACCCCTAAGTATCTGATAGCCTTCCTAGGCACTATCGCGATCTCACTCAGCATAAAGCAGCTATTAAACTGATTTCTAGGGTCTTTCATAATAACAGCTTCCGTTTTGTGTGGTGCTAATTCCAACTCATTATGGGTCATCCATCTACCGATGCGTCTTAACGATTCGTTAACTCTAAATATCAGCTCTTCTTTATCTTCAGCTGTAACCACCAGCGCAAGATCATTCGCAAAATCAGTTGGCATAGCACCTTCTGTCAACGTCAACCTAAGGACACTATCATATAAGATATTCCAGAGAGTTGGTCCAAGAATGGATCCCTGTGGTACACCCGCGGTTATTTCTAGATCTTCTTTACCAATTCTTATTTTCCTTCCTTGAAAATAAGAAGTTAAAATATTTATCATATATGGAGATATGTTTCGTTCCCTAAGACCATCCAGTATTATACTCCAACTAGCTGAGTTGAAAGCATTTTTCACATCCAGAGTCACAAATGCAACCCACTTTCCATTCCATTCGTTTTTTATTCTAAGTACAGCGTCAATAGCCTGTATTGTAGATTTCCCTTTACGAAACCCATATTGCTGCTCTGATAGTCCTCCATTTTCTCCATTACTACTACTACTACTACTACTACTACTACTACTACTACTACTACTACTACTACTACTACTACTACTACTACTACTACTACTACTACTACTACTGCGGCTGCTATCAGTTTTATTATCGGTTGTAAAAACATGTCTTTTTCAATGTGATGTAGAGTCAGGGAGAAAGGGGGGGGGGAATTGCTTCAACATTTAACAAATTACACGGTAACAACATTAGAATAAAGAATATCATTAGCATTGCGTTTTACATCCTGAACCAATGTGTTTATTTTGCTAATGACGTATTTCCACAACACATGAATACAAATGAAACATCTCTAACAAAGCGATGTAAAGACAGTTAACTATTTATGAATGGACACGCGTGATGTTAGTGTCACAGTCGTAAACATATTCCTACAAGGACAAGAATTAGCTTTGCTTTGTTTATTGACTTCTCTTTACGAAACGTTAAGATTGTTATCCGAGACCGAACACCAAGTGAGTGACATCAACTGCAGAAACTTCAGTTCCGAAACACTTTTAAGACAATTAGCCTTTACATAATGGGACGTAGATGACAATAAGAAAGGTCATCTGCCTAGAACTACATACCTGGATTACCCTTCTTTCGGTTAACCGTCCTCTTCCTTCTTTTTCCACTACGTTCTTTCAATAGGAAGTATTGTATTACACCCAAATACACGTTTTAAGACCTCCTGAACTAAAAAGCATGTTTAGAAAAAATAATGTGTCTGTGTGCTCACGTATCTCTTTACCTTTATGAGAACAGCACTACTCCAAATTCTAAATAAAATAATCGATTAAATACCAAACTTGCTATTTCAATTCAGCCTCGTCCAACGATATGACATAAAGATCTCTAAGGTCTCCTCAGTCCAAAATTCTCTTAAATCCGAGAAATATTTTGAAATTTATGATTTTCTGAAAAAGAGGCTATAACGATTTTGATTAAAATGCTGTATTTTAATATGCTTTCGTAAAAAGTTAAAAACATATATTGAATTTTCTGAAATAGCATTTGTAAAGTTATCTTAATAATTTGTATAGTGTTTTGCCCTTCTCATATAGTTTACATACCAGGGCTGTTCAATAAAGAATCATCACAAATTTTTGACAACGTACCTTTACTCATCCTCATAATTTTGATGGTCCTTCTCAAAATAGTCTCCTCTGAATGCCATGCACTTGTCTCAGCGTTTCTGCCAGTCTTCAAAGACATGCTGGAAACCATTCTTACAGAGATCCTTCAAAATCGCCTCCGCAGCCTTCACCACTGCTTCTGATGATGGGTAAGGCCTCCCACGAAGGCGTATCTTCAAGTTAGGGAATAGAAAAGCGTCACATGGGGTAAATCCGGACTATAGAGAGGGTGAGGGATGTACTTCACGTTGATTTTTGCAAGAAAATCGGCAACATTGGCAATATGCGGCCGCGCATTATCGTGGTGCAGCATCCAACCTGCTTCATGAAAATGTGGTCTTTTGCGCCTGATATGGACTTGCAATGTTTTTAGGACATCCCTGTAGTATTGTCTAGTTACTGATGTGTATGCAGGTATAACATGCTGATAAACCATTCCACGAATATCAAAGAATGAGATGACCATAACTTTCCCAGCAGAAGCAACCACTTTTGCTTTTTGGGGGGTTGGTTATGAAGGAGATTTCCACACTGAGCTTTGCTGTTTGCTCTCAGGATCAAAATGATGTGGCCAAGTTTCATCAGCAGTGATTACGTTTGAAAGAAACCCCGGATCTTCCTCTAACATCAACTTTAACTGCATGTTACCTCCATTGCATCGGTAGGCGACTTGCCTAGTTCTCACAGGCGGGAACCAGGAGTACCAACAATGAAACTGCTACGGCGTGTTTGTTTCACATTAAGCTAACAGAATATAATAAGATTGAATTTTAGTGTGAAAAATTATGACCGTAAAAAATTATGTTCATTCTTTATTGAATAGCCCTCGTATATAAAATAGGAGAGGATAAAATTTACGAAAAGGATTCGGCACTTCGACCAGATGATCTTTTGTACCAGTGCCCCAAGTGGGACAGCCCGGGAGGAAGGATGAGGCAAGAGGAGACAGAGAGTGGCTGACCTAAGCAGTCACAACAGAGCACAGGGCAGGGTCCCTACCATTGACCACTTTGAAACTCTCCAGCATTCTATTATAATCGGCAGCCCACCTGCCGTGGTCCTGAAACAGCTCACTAAGCCGCCTTGGAGACCGGCTTCCTACCTGCAGGAGGAGAGGGTGTTAAGCAGAAGCATCTTGCCATGCAGCACCGACTCCTGCCGAGACTTCTACCCTGAAAGATGTGAAGTGATACTGGAGATGAAATGGAGGGATAGTAAATTCGGGAAATGCAATTAGCCTACCGAGCATTCGCCTGCAACCCAGCGAAACTCTCGAAAAAAAAACCTGGAATATGTAGGCTGGCCACGGGAATCGAACCCGGGCCTTCCGAATGCGGGCCACTGACGAAACTGCCGGATTTATCTAAATTATATATTATAATAAAACAAAAAGGTTATATAAAATTAATTCACAATGAATTGGAACTCAAAGATCGTTTAAAGAAGGTTCAAGATATATATTTTATTTGTTATATAAATAGTATTTTAATAAAAATATTAGGTAATATTTGAGAATATCACCAAAAATGAATATTTTTCCTTTTTGTTGTTGTTGTTGTTGTTGTTGTTGTTGAGAAGGGATGATATTTTCTTAAAACTTCGAGCACGCCGCTGATATGCTGAACTAAATACCAAATCAGAAGATCTTAAAAGATGAATTTACGGTTAAATCTTGATGTACAATATTTTTTAAAGGACTTTGAATACTTCCTATACTTATTATGAATAAGTGGCAGTAAAAACTAAAAAACTGGTACTGATGTTTACAGTAACAATCGAGCAATATTTATCTGCTTAAAGGATAATAGAAAAAAGGTTGTTTCCTCGAAATTTCCATCCATTGCGCTTTCCTAGTCATTTCTGATTGTAAGACTACATTCCTCTTTTAACCAAAACATTATTCCCATTCACTATTTCTTCCAGTGAATCTCTTAGCAAGCAAATAGCTTTATTTAGGCACTGTCCCAGACAACTCATTTCCTTCTAATAGTTTCAATATTGTTTCAGCTGCTCCCATTTTTCATTCTCCTTTATATTCGCACTTCGTTTTTCTTCACTAGTTGCAGTGTCAATGTTTCTGCATTATACATCGCCACACGCCGCAGAAAGCACTTCACTGATCTCTTCCTTAGAACATGCTAAAAGACCCTTAGAAAATATTTATTCTTGTATATAAACCTGCATTGCATTGCCATTTATTGCCTGACTTTCTGACAACATCTCTCTTACTGTTTGTGGTACATTCGAAGACTCTTTAAATTACATAATCTGTAAGTTGAATAACTGTGTGTCATGCGTTTAAAGGGAAGTAGATACGAGTATTATGCGCTCATTCGCGTATTATGCAATATGCCTTTCCTTCGCTTTTTCTTCTTTGTAATCCTCAAACGTGTGTTCATGTACAGGTGTCCAGATGGTTTCATTTAACTACTGAGGGTTGTTATTTGAACATAATAAACCCTTAATACCTTAAACATAATAACCCTTAAAAAACTTAATACAAAATTTTCATCTGAGAAATTTTGTAGTCACAAAATGCATGCCAATAAGTGCATGTTATGATAGAGAACTCCTATCTTCTTCTTCTTCTTCTTCTTCTTCTTCTTCTTCTTCTTCTTCTTCTTCTTCTTCTTCTTCTTCTTCTTCTTCTTCTTCTTCTTCTTCTTCTTCTTCTTCTTCTTCTTCTTCTTCTTCTTCTTCTTCTTCTTCTTCTTCTTCTTCTTCTTCTTCTTCTTCTTCTTCTTCTTCTTCTTCTTCTTCTTCTTCTTCTTCTTCTTCTTCTTCTTCTTCTTCTTCTTCTTCTTCTTCTTCTTCTTCTTCTTCTTCTTCTTCTTCTTCTTCTTCTTCTTCTTCTTCTTCTTCTTCTTCTTCTTCTTCTTCTTCTTCTTCTTCTTCTTCTTCTTCTTCTTCTTCTTCTTCTTCTTCTTCTTCTTCTTCTTCTTCTTCTTCTTCTTCTTCTTCTTCTTCTTCTTCTTCTTCTTCTTCTTCTTCTTCTTCTTCTTCTTCTTCTTCTTCTTCTTCTTCTTCTTCTTCTTCTTCTTCTTCTTCTTCTTCTTCTTCTTCTTCTTCTTTCTTCTTCTTCTTCTTCTTCTTCTTCTTCTTCTTCTTCTTCTTCTTCTTCTTCTTCCTTCTTCTTCTTCTTCTTCTTCTTCTTCTTCTTCTTCTTCTTCTTCTTCTTCTTCTTCTTCTTCTTCTTCTTCTTCTTCTTCTTCTTCTTCTTCTTCTTTTCTTCTTCTTCTTCTTCTTCTTCTTCTTCTTCACTCCATGGTTTGGGCATATCGCCCGTTCCGGCTTCATAGATCTCTCCAGAGTTTCTTGGTTCGTCCTCTGTCTCTTCTTCCTTTTGGATGATAATTTAGTACTGCATTTGGATATCTTCCATCCTCCATTCTTAATATATGTTCATGCCATTGTTGCCTTCGTTCTGATATTTTGTCATGGATTGGTTCGGTTTCTAATTCCTTTCTAATATCCTCATTTCTTACTTTGTCCAATATTGTACAACATTTAACACTTCTTAAAAATTTCATTTCTGCAGTCTGTATTTTATTTAAATCCTTTTGTGTTGGCACCCAGATTTCGGTTCCATATAGTAAAGTTGGAATAGCCATTACCTTATAAATTTTCACTTTTGTATCCTTTCTCACTCTGTTTTTAAAAGTTCTTTGGATTGTCCCACATATTGCTCGGAATTCTCGGAATTTGTTTACTTTTTCTTTTATATCAGCATTGTTTCTAAAACTTATGTTACATCCTAAATATTTAAAACTCGATATTTGTTCTAAAATCCTATTTCCTAAAACAATTTTTGATCTTACATTATAATTTCCTTTAAAAACCAAAATTTTTGTTTTTTTCTTCTGATATTTTAAAATTTTACTTTTGTATTACATTATTTAGAATATTCATTGATTTTTGCAGTTGATTTTCACTCCGATGAATCAATATTTGGCCATCCGCAAACAGCAGGGTATTAATATAAATATTTTCTTTTATTTTGATTCCTGGGTCTACTAAAATCGTCCATTCATTTAGAATATCGTCCATATATATATATATATATATATATATATATATATATATATATATATATATATATATATATACATATATACTAAAAAGAGTAGGTGATAAGCTACACCCTTGTCTTAGTCTAGTATTGGTAGAAATTTGTTCTGTTAACCTATCACCAGTATCAATTCTTTAAAAGCTTGAAAGACGGATATCTTGGAAGAACTCCTATATGATCATAAAAACTACTCTTGTATTTTGCTATCTGAAATGTCTATGCTACATCCCTTTTTATTTATTTTTTAGAGAGGTTTGACTATGCTGTATTTCTATATAACTATTATATACTGTATATAGCAATGAAATAATTAAATGCAACCATCAACACACTTTGAAAGTAATGACATAAAATTATGTTTTCTACTGAGTGCTGCGCTCAGCTGCCGAGACTATTCATTGTGACCACATGCTTAAAAATAAATCACTAAAATAATATTGCTCTTACGAGCCTCATGTATGTTTCTTATTTCGGGAGCAGTACAGCAATGACTTTTGCCTAAGGAAGAGAAAGCTCTATGATAAAATCTAGCAAGAGTACCTAGGTGGTATAAATTTACATTTTAATGGATGTATCATAAAACCTTAGGGCTGTTACATTCACAGGATTCTTCTTTACTAACTGCTCCATCAAATAGTTTTACAAGAGTTTATTCTTCTATATACTTCTTGTTATCATAGCGAAAACTTCATTATTCATACAATTTTTTTCTTCCAGTTTTTGCGTATAGTTTGATGTTCTTTAATCGGATTAAGTAATATTGCACCACGAATGAATGAAATGGTTTAAATGATCCTCAAATGGATGCGGGGTCTCTAGAAATTAAGAGTAACCCGACATTAATTTTCTCAGGACAAGAGGAAATGACTAGGCTTTGAAAGTGCATAATGATAAAAAAGATTAATAAAAAATTGTGCATTATTGAAATTGCACTAAAACTCATCAGTTACAAGAGCCCGGAACGACCTCTAAAATTAAAGGTGGATAAATTATTTAAGCAGATGTAAAATTTTGTAGAATCTACGACTTTTCCAATTGTGTAAATGTTTACTAAAGTGAAAATTATCATCAGATTAGTTTTTTTAACATCTAAAGCAACAGATTGTTTTGAAAATATATGGAAACGACCTTTGTGCAATAATCAATTTGCTCCACCAAATTATCTTAGACTTTGAAATAGCTGCACATGTTATGAAAATGACATTTCCTCTCGTAACTGTTCAGTGCTAATTTAATTTAGGGTTAAGCTGGTACCATGAAATGTCAGAGTTGCGATTGATAGTTATATGCAAGAGTAAAGAGGAGTAAGTGAATATTTCAAGTTGTTTTTGGGTTGCCTTTTATAATTTCAGCTGACCTCTAAGAAATATTTGTGGACTCCATCAGCATTTCATCACAAGCACACTGGAGTAAAGGGGAATAAAAATTACGTTTTGTCTTATGAACACAAAAAAGAAAGAATGAAAGAAAGAAAAAGAAGGGAAGCGAGGAAGAAAGAGGAATGGCAATTTGCAGTTAAGAAAAATATAAAGTAAGTATCCGAAAATTCAAACCTATAACAAGAAACACCTCGGTCGCAGTTAACACCACAAAGATTTTTTTTTGTATAAGCTGTGCATTTTGGCGAAATCTACGATTTTTGTGTAGTATAGTTCTGTTTATCTGTCACTTTTAGTAGCGGTACAAAAATGATTCAGAAATAAAAGAATATCAGTGGACGTTTGCAGAAAATTAAAGGTATGCATTTCCCTTCTTATGAAAACTTAAACAGATGATATCTTAACCAAAATATTTAGAACCAATTTTGAGAATTTTTCTTCAAATATTAATGTTGCGTCCTTGTAGGTTCTGAACTAATGACAAGTTTCGCTTTTGATTTAATCGGTTCACAGACAGACACGCAAACCTTTTCGTAAATATGCATTTTCTCGGTTCAAAATATTTCCGATGAAATCTCGACATTGAGCTTTTCAGGTGGAATACATTACTTCCACATTTGTATAATTGTGTAGTAGAGAAAGCAAGAAACGCAACTGTGATATTCAGGAATTTATTTGACAAGTTATTTACGTGTTACGTAGCGTATAGGCTTATGGTGCAGAGGAAAGAAAATCACGTGAATGCATACAAATAACATACATTCTTCTTACCCCGCTCGGTTTTCGACCTTCGTATCACACCTTACCCACATCTCTCCCTGAATTCCGGCCACGCCGTGGCTGACTTGTTGACCGCTTGGCTCTCACCAACGCCGCCCGGGTTTGATCCCAGGCAACCGCAAAGTAGGTGGACAACACGACGCTGGGGCAGGTTTTCTCTGGGATCTCCGGTTTCCCTCGTCATCTCATTCCACAGGTGCTCCATCTTCATCTCATGTACCATTAGTGTTACCACCTGTGGTGCCACAAGTAGTAAAAGCGGGCATTAAGTATACTACGTAATGGAAACGCAAGAAATGTTTTGCAAACGGATAAAAAGTGACTACAAACAAGCCTGAATATGTCAAAAAATGATTATAGCTAAATGGTTCTGTAAAGGTATCGTTTAGTCATGCTTTTCTCATACGCTATTGGAATATCACGTTTTGTGAACTTACCATGAAAACTGATAACGATAACAAAGTCATATGAGTATTGGCGTGTTGTTTATCTCTGTGCATGGTAACGTGAAACATTGTTCTAACGAATAATCAGACCTAGGATTTTTAAAGAAGACTTGTCAAGTTGTTAAAAGTGAGTTATGTTTTATATAAATATGAGTAGCTGGCATGCTTAATTTGTAAGATTACTCACTCACTCTGTTTTTATTTAAAGAGCTTTTCGGTCTTTGCTTCAGACCATCTTCAGTGGGTGCTGCTCCAACTACTCAACTTAACACATGGTTCAGCTATGGGTAATCCATTGTCTCCATTTTTAGCTGACTTATATATGAGTAACTTAGAAATTAAAGTAACGCCTACTCACTCAGACATATTCAAAGTATGGTATAGATATGTAGACGATGTTTTCGCCATTCTACCCAAGGATAAAACTGATGAAGCTTTAAAAATTCTCAACAATCAAGATGAGTCTATAAAATTTAACATGGAAATAGAAGAAAATGGATTATTACCTTTCTGGGATTTAAAAATTTTCAAATATCATAATAAATTAAAGTTTGGTATTCATAGAAAAGATACACATGTAGATAACTATATCAGAGCAAACAACTACAATCCAACATCACATCAGTTAGCAGTGTTTCATTACTTAATTCATAGACTTATAAATGTCCCAATGCTTGAATCTGAATATCAACTAGAATACTAACACATTTTACATGTGGCTGAAATAAATGGTTTTAAGAAATCAACCATACTTAAAATCAATAATGAACATATATACAAAAATCATTAAAATCAATTACTACTTTAAAGAAACCAGAAACTACAGCTATATATAAGAAGTTTAATTACCATCCTTGAGCCTTCAACAAATTTAAAAGAATCTTCCAAAACTATAATATAAAATTAGCTCCAGAAATAACTTCAGTCTCAATAATTTACGTAAGAAACCTTTAAGCAACACCATTGATAAATTAAAATTATCTGGAGTATACAAAATACTGTGTAACAAATGTGGATCATACTATATTGGAAGAACTAGGAGAAGTCTTAAAACTCGTCAAACGGAACACTTGAGAAACATAAAACTTAAACAAATAGAAAAATCAGAGTTGCCAATAACTTCTGGAAATGCAACCATGAAATTTGACAAAGTATACAATTATTAAAACATTTACAAACTGTTAATGAACTGGATATTTGGGAAAAAAATATATTCTAAATAGTGAAAAAGGAAACATTTTGAATTTTAATATACCAGCATTGAATAGTGTTCTACAATTTATTAAACAAGTTAATCAAGTCAACACCGATGTAGCTCAACCCATTACTATGAATAATATAGATAAAGTTAAAATTAACCCAGATTTCAACCAATCTAGGCTACCCAGGAAGCGGATGGAAGAGAAAGTACATATACTTCAACAGACAACTGGTAATCAGGATATTGTTCTAGAAACTGAGATAGAAGAGGAAGTATATTTGCCACAACAATCCAACAGTTCAACTTCTTCACATCCAGAAATGAAACACTCCAACCTGTTAATACCACAGATGACAACCAATCATCTGTGTCCAGCCCCAATGTTCCAGTCCCAAATGTTGGTTTTAAAAATCAGAAGATCTTCAAGGGGAGGAGCCTTAATTTTCTTGGACAGCCAAGTTTGCGTCCGACGACAGTAGTTGGAGCAACACCTACTGAAGATGGTCTCAAGCAAAGATCGAAAAGCACTTAAAAAACAGCCTGAGTGAGTAATCTTACAAATTAATCATGCCAGCTACTCATATTTTTATAGACCTAGGCTTCCTACTTGAGTCTCTTTCTCTTGGAAACTATTCTTAATTGTATTTTACCTTAACTGCTTAATATGTTTTAGAGTTAGAAAAAATGCAGTTCCAAAAACACGTCATTAACAGTTTGGCCTTATGACTAACGATTACAATATTTAAATTTCTTTCTAATTTTAACGTGCAGATCTGGAGACACAGGCAGAAGTTGCAGAAGTCTAGCAATAACCTACATGTATTTCAAAAGGAGTCTATTAAACTGGCACAGTATTATTTAATTCGTTTTCATCATATAAAAAGAAGTAAAACCTAATAAAGTTAGCGTTAGAGAGATCTTTTATCATTCAAACCCGTACTGACGAAGACTTTATTCACTCAAAATAATAACTATACTACTAATTTTACTCCAAAAGCAATGCACCTTCGTAATACTAAATATAAATATTTTTTGTTAGAATGTAACTACTTTTTAAAAACATTTTAGGTATAAATAACACTGGCTTGTAATCTTTTACTCTAGCACACCCTACATAAAGGTTGCAATTTATTTTTACAAATCTGCACAATATAAGTATGTATGTAGGCAATCAACGATCTAGATTATAGCCGCTATCTTAAGCTGGCCTAACCCACCATAGAATTCATAGATTGATATGTTATAATATGCTATATGATATTAAATCTCTGTTCTGTAATTATATAGAATTTGATAAGGTTAAACTATGCTTGGTTAATATGACACTCTGCCTGAAAATCTTTGAATATAACAAGGACGAGGTAGATTGTCAGAGTGCTGTTATATTACTAATGATAATAATATAAACAAATTCATTTAAGAGGTTAATTGTAGAAGAAGAGCCATAGGTACTTGGATAACATTCTCGTGAAGATGCTCGTATTGTTGCTGCCACTTCTCCTGCACTTGAACATTATAAAATAAGTACGAGGGCTGTTCAATAAAGAACGATCACAATATTTTTTGACAACGTACCTTTACTCATGCTCATAATTTTGATGGTCATTCTCAAAATAGTCTCCCCTGAATGCGATACACTTGTCCCAGTGTTTCTGCCAGTTTTCAAAGACATGCTGGAAACCATTTTTTGACAGATCCTTCAAAATCGCCTCCTCAGCCTTCACCACTGCTTCTGATGATGGATAATGCCTTCCATGAAGGCGTTTCTTCAAGTTAGGGTATAGAAAAGAGTCACATGGTGCTAAATCCGGACAATAGGAAGGGTGAGGTATGCACTTCACGTTAATTTTTGCAAGATATTCAGCAACAACATTGGCAATATGCAGCCGTGCATTATCGTGGTGCAGCATCCAACCTGCTTCACAGAAATGTGGCCTTTTGCACCTGATATGGACTTGCAATGTTTTCAGGACATCCCTATAGTATTATCCAGTTACTGATGTGTGTGCAGGTACAACGTGCTGATAAACCATTCCATGAATATCAAAGAATGAGATGGCCCAGGAGAAGCAACCACTTTTGCTTTTTGGGGGTTGGTGATGAAGGGGATTCCCACACGTAGCTTTGCTGTTTGCCCTCAGGATCAAAATGATGTAGCCAAGTTTCATCAGCAGTGATTACGTTTGAAAGCAACTCCGGATGTTCCTCTAACATCAACTTAGCTGCATGTTATCTCTATTGCAGCGGTAGGCGATACTGAACATGTCTGAACTTACCTGGTTCTCACAGGCGGTAACCAGGAGTACCAACAATGAACCTACTACGGCGTGTTTGTCTCTCATTAAGCTAACAGAATATAATTAGATTGAATTTTGGTGCAAAAAATTATGACCATAAAAAATTATGATCATTCTTTATTGAACAGCCCTCGTATTTTGGTTGAGGTATTCTTAGATGGATTGGAGGTAATTAATAATAATAATAATAATAATAATAATAATAATAATAATAATAATAATAATAATAATAATAATAATAATAATAATAATAATAATAATAATAATAATAATAATAATAATAATAATAGTAATAATAATAATAATAATAATAATAATAATAATAATAATAATAATAATAATAATAATAATAATAATAATAATAATAATAATAATAATAATAATAATAATAATAATAATAATAATAATAATAATAATAATAATAATAATAATAATAATAATAATAATAATAATAATAATAATAATAATAATAATAATAATAATAATAATAATAATAATAATAATAATAATAATAATAATAATAATAATAATAATAATAATAATAATAATAATAATAATAATAATAATAATAATAATAATAATAATAATAATAATAATAATAATAATAATAATAATAATAATAATAATAATAATAATAATAATAATAATAATAATAATAATAATAATAATAATAATAATAATAATAATAATAATAATAATAATAATAATAATAATAATAATAATAATAATAATAATAATAATAATAATAATAATAATAATAATAATAATAATAATAATAATAATAATAAAGAATATAAAATTTAGTTTGCTCGTTCAGTTACTCATCAATTATTTATCCACAAAAAAATCTGTTGTGCAATTCATGAGTTTATCTACTAACTCCTGTACAATATATTCTTAAAATTCTCTTCTCTTTCATCTAAGATATGCAAATCGAGATAAAGATTTGTAGAAATGGCCTTAATATATATTTCTTATTGGTACAGTGGGAAAAGCACAACACAGTGGTGGTAATAGTTATTTATGATTTATCTACTTTAATAAAAATATTTTATACTTTAAATTTGTACGATGGCTATATACATTGATTTTATAGTCGGTAGTTGAATATAGGGCACCATGTAAGAAACCAGGTCATTAGTGTGGGTACAGAGCTACGGTAACTAGGGGAACATATAAATATACATTGTTGCAAAATGAGAGATTAATCTAGTGATGTTGAATTTGCACCAAATGCTGCTATTAATTTAATAATAACATTGAGATAATGTTACAATAAATGTATATATTAAATAAATATTAACTTTGATTTGCTTTGAAGTTTCAGTTGTGAATTTACATGAAATTATAGTAGGCCATTAAGGTACTTTTTTGATTTTGTTGTGTTCCACTTTACACAATCAAGATAAAATCTTCTAGAACTCGTTGCTATGTGATGGTTTTGACATTCCATTCACTTTACATGACAAGGATAAAAATTAATAAGGACTTCCTAATTGAGAAAAATATATTTGAAAATTTAGACCAATAACAAGTAAGATCTGAAAGATCTTGTGGCTTTAATGAGATTTACATTTTTGCCTAATCAGATTTTGTCTATTCCTTAAGGTTTGAGTAGTTATGTGAAAGCCATCTAGAGCGGAGACAAATTCTGAGGACATCCTCAGAAAATTGGAAGCATACCTTTTTGACATAAAATATGTTAAACATATTGTATTTTAATTAAAGGAATTAAAACTATTTTGAGAATATAAAAGTTTCGTAAAATTGTCATAGGTAATATCACGAATGGTTTTGAAATTACCGAGTTCACGAGCGACAAATCGCAAGGGAATTTATCTAGGGAAGTTCAAAACTACGAGTTGCATTTGTAGAGACAATTTCACGAAAAAAAAAAACCAACAAATTTTTGAAAGCAATTAAACAAGTTATTTGTTTCTTAAATGACATAGGCCTACATTAGCTCATGAATGAAACGTAACCTCACAAGTCACGGCATACAAACGTTTCAGCCATTTTGACATTTGAAAGTCGCACTAACAGTCGACGATCAATGAGATGTATAAATCTTTGCCTGTTCGTAAACATGCAGAATGTGTTGTTATGGTGTATGAAGGTGTGATACCAAAATAGTTATCACTGTTTTGTATAATTCCATGAATCTGATTGGTCGACTTTAACACGGCCAGTATAAGATGACGTCATATGAGAGAAATAGTCCTTGTAAAGTTTAGTGATAGGTAAGATAATTTGCTTGAAAATGTTCATGTCGCACGTTTGGGAAATGTTGAATTTATGTACCAAGTTTTATATTTAACTAACTTACCGTTTTTGAGTTTTGTTGTTCACATAGACACACACGAATCTATTCTAAGAATGCTTTTTCTTTATTCAGGAGATCTCGAAACTTGTATTTCCAGAAAATACTCGGTATCGCATTTTTAGGTGGAAAGCAATACCTACCTTCTCTATCTACCATAAACATGTGGTAAAAAGAGCAAAAGATAATTGAGATAACTTACTGAACTAGATCGATATGTGCTTTCTAGAAGTGTATAATTTCGCGATGATTGTAGTCTTCCGAGAGGTTTCACCACAAATTAATAGAAAATCACAGTCCTTACGATTAGAAAAGACTGCCATCTGTTGTACTACGTACTGCAAAATAATCTGTTGTCGCAGTTACTATGAATTGCAGTATGTTTTAGAGCAGTTATTCTAACAATCAGTTATGAAATTTCTCGTGGAGCTGTATAAAACAGTTGTGCACCTTGGAGTTAAAGCTATTTAAGTGAGACTATAAACACTAAGAGCATTTCATTCCCGTTACACTACTCCAATGTAGAACAAATGGTTGCTATATGACGTGACGTCATCCTATCACCATGATTATTAGTTAGGGTAAGTGGCACGGGAATACCAAAACCAGTACTCATTTTTCAAATAACTGATCTACCTTGATCTCGTAATGCTGCTGGTACTCTACAGCCATGTTGTCTCAAATTCAGGTGAAGTGTGCAATTTCTATTTAAGTCAATTAATCCGAACTGGAGTTTTCTTAGTATATTTACTGAAGAAAATGTGCATAAAATAGGTTCATACACTGATCCGACACATAACAAATTACATCTTTATATATTTTTATAGAATAATGAAATATATTTTGCTTGTAATACTTGTATGAATTATTGATAAAAAGGGATCACGCTCTTACAGGTATGTTCTCAAGTGCTTCTTTGTATACCTATATTCCACCTACAAATAATTTTAGGTGGATTGAAGGTACGTTATACCAAACGGGATAGTTCAGACGGTTTTGTCCGTGGCTCGCATTCTGGAGGCTCGGGTTCGATTATCGTGGCCGACCTATCTGACCCATGGGTTTCTCCGTGGGTTTTCCCGGGTCACCAGGAATGCTGGGTAGATTAATTACATCCCCCGTATTTCCTGTCCCTCCATTTCATCTCCATTATCATTTCACATTACCTCTCATCTCGTATCTTTCAAAGTAGGAGTGTCGGCGGGTGTCTCGGCGGTGCATGACATGATGATATGCTCCGAGTGAACCCCTTCCTCCTCCGGTAGGTCGGTTGCTGGTCTCCGAACCGGGTGCTGTGTCCGCTTCCGAACCACAGTAGGGGAAGTCCGTTGTTCTGGCCTACCGCGGGAGGTTTCCATCTGTTATTGGCACTCTCGTGGCTCCTTGGGACGGCCGTCTCCTCTCGCCGTCTTCTCTTGCCTCATCCTTCCTCCCGAGTGCCGAATCCTTTCGGTAGTAATCCTATTCTCAATCCTAATCCTAAGGTAGGTTATAGAGAACCGAGCGAGATGGTCCCACGCACCTTGAATTTTTTTCTATTTATCCAGATTTATTGAACCCTATTTTACACAGTGGTATATTAGGGTTAGAGTTGATACATAAAAATATACAATTTTAACAAAAATATTTTAAATACTAGAAGGAAGAAATTATGTTTTATTCTGATGCATATTAATTTAAACTATTTCAGACGTTTAAACACTGAGTTTATAAACATCATGAAGTACTTATACTGTTGTGGCTTCATTAGCAAAGATGTGAGCGGAGCAGAAAATTCAGTTCCTAGAGAGTCTAGCTTGAATATTAATTCTTGTCTTTCTCTCTAGAAAATGGGATAACAGAAAAGGAGATGAACCACAGTTTGAATTTCTTCACCACACTCGGGGTTGGATATTAAGTGAAAGCGTGATAGGTATTCACAAAATTTACCATGTCCACTTAAAAATTGTGTCAAAACAAAATTTGGTACAAGAGTTTCACATTTTCCTGTCATATACACTAGGGAAAAATAATGTTTTTGTTAAACTTCCATTTGGAGTTGTTAGCCATTGTTGGTTCAATTCTTCGAGAATATGTTGATGTATTATTCTCCTTACAGTAGAAATAGGACATAAAGAGTATGTCACAGGAAGATTGGATCCTGCAGCCTTCTTAGCCAAGAACCTTGAATTCGGGAGATTCCGAGTTCTATACCCAGCAACCACTCACTCAAATTATGAGTTTTTCATAGTTTGCCGGGTCGGTAGGTGAATCCTGAGCGGTCCCTCTTCTACAGTTCATCTCTATCAGGTCCCGTATCCATTATTTCCTTGCCTTTGTCACCTGTTTCAGGGTTGAGGACCAGGCAAAGGTGTTCGGGTTATTGCGGATGGAGATAGGGGTGCGATTTGTGAAAGTTTCTCCCTGACGTCGGCCGTACTGCCTTGGTGAGCTTCACTGACCTCCAGTAAGATTGAGGCTTCTGGGCAAACTTGAACGACGTTGCACGGGTGAATCTGAAATCATTCGGTGCTCCGTCTGCGGTTCCCGGTCTTGATCGCTCTTTGGGTCTTTCTTTCATCAGTTTCTCTCACCCTTTCTCACAGAAGTCGTGTTCACAACACTAAAAGCCATATGGTCTATGCACATAATTTGCCCTAGTTGTAAATCCTTCTGTGATTTCTACCTGTAAACGGTAGAGAAGCAATAGGTAGAAGCAACGGAGAATTTTGGCAGAATATCTCTCCCTGATGCCCTTGACCAGACACCTGTATCATGTCATGTATAACAGTTTGTTTCTTTTTTACTTTTAAAGCACCGTGGTGGACATTGAGAAACTCGCAGTCAGAGGTTATCAAACTCTCCTGGACTGCCCAAACGTGTTTCACCTTGTAGTGATGTTACAAACTTCCGCGTCGTGACTTATCTTCAAACGAAAACAAAATTGGGCAAATATAAAACTTTACGAGGTCAAACGCTTGTTGTACACGCAACATATCTACAAATGGTACTTGCATGTTCTGGTATTGTCGCTTTAGCCGAAGTCAATCATTTCCTTAAAGGGAGATTGCAGAGACTACGTCTTCAGTGTTACATTTCTGAGACAACTGTCAACGATGAACTTTTTACTTGCTTTGTATGTCTATTTAGTTTCACAGTAAAGCTACTTTATGACCTTTGAATTTATTCAAAACGGCTTAAAAATATTATATTTGGTAGCAAGAACCTATTAAATTTGAATATTTAATATTTTTTCCCTCACAGGGCTGCTAAAACATCTTAAAATTAGGATCCATTACAGCATTAAACAAATTGGTGTCAAAGTTTTAGGGAAGTATTCCTGAGAAAAATATGCTGAAATATTGGCCTGGAGGTTCTTTTATTTCTTCTTCTACCGGTCTCACATCTTGAGACCATCTTTGTCTAAGGCCTCTAATGGTTTTCATCCTCTTGGTTTATACAGTAGGGCTGATAATATATTCTTTCTTCTGACATTTGTTGCAGATGGCTTTTCCTCTGTAATATTTTATGCGCTATAAAGGTGACTGCACTTTCACTTGTACACTACTTACCTCATTTATTACATGTTCTTCAGTACAGGCCTTGACTTAACATAAAAATCTCATTTCAACTGCCTATATTTTACCTTTATCTCTCTTCTTGACGACTCATGCCTCATTTAAAATTTATATTACTTAACTGCTCATGATACAAGTAATGTAGGGAATGTTGCGAAAACAAAATTGTCAGGAATTGCTTCTGTGCATCCCATAAGGCTGCTTTATGTACTTAAATATTCTCAACATTTAGTTTTTGGCCAAAACCAGCTTGGGTACTCTTAGAACGTGATGTGCTACAGATATTAAAGAAACCAAGTACATTAAATCACTTCAGAGGAAGGGGTTTAGTTCATCCAAATCAGGTGATCACAGAGACCATTCAATAAATCCCTCTTGATTAATCCATCTTAAATAAATTCTTCTTCAAAGGATCACAAACTATCAGACTTGCATGCGTTGTCTCCCAATTGTGTACAAACTATAACTTTTGAATAACGTCGGAAGTTACATCAATCATTAAATTGTGCATGTCATTTCTTAGCAACTATTAAATCCAATCAGATGCGGCAGAAAGAACGGCGAGTTCAAGGCAATAATCCTACTTGATTTTACCTCAAACATTTGCTGATCTGGGTGGCTCAGTAGATTAAGCGCTGGCCCACTTTACCCAAGGTCGCGGGGTCAAGCCCAGCCTTGAAACATGGTTTTTAAGTTTGCTTAAACGAGACGGCTTCCTGTCAGTAAATTTTTGGCATTAAACTCCTATGAAGCGAAATTCTGATACACGGGCGGCGCAGATATGATCCTGGTAATTATTAACAAAGAAAATGTTTATTTTACTCCAAACCGAATCTCAGTCGTTGAATATCCTGTCGTACTCAATTATATTTTTCAAAAGTACAAGTAAGAGTGCTATAAATGAAGATAATATGTATTACCTATAAAGCCGCTACAAACTACAACAACTGGACAGTAAAGCAAACTCCAAAGTTGACTCTACAGAAAAAAATCAGGAAACGAAAGTTGGGAAGAATCCATTAATAGCTCCCTAATGGAGGTTTTGAAACCCATACTCACAAGAACTTAATTTGATATGTACCTAAATTTCTAGAATATTTGACGTCAGTTTGGTTACTGTCCAAGTTGCCAAGTATTCATCTGGGTATAAAGTTGTAAATAATGTCACAAAGAAACTATCACAGTGCTCATACCTGTATTTGCTTGAGGGTTTGATGACATCATCTCTTCCCTATGTGGGACCTTTGTGCCAAATATTGGGTGCGGAGTATAGTTGGAAGTACCCGAAAATGAGTCCAGAATACGTAGCAACATAGTAATACAGCATTGTATGGGAGGGATTGTTTACCCCTCACATTTAGACGTATACACATAGCATATACAAGGAGCACCATCCCCCCACACCACGCACAGAGCTGACGAGGGATGTCCAGCAGCAACTTGCAAGTGGTCGCAGGCGGCACTTTCTAGGCTTCAGTTTTGGACATTGCGGTTATACTCCGAAGCATATTTTTGGTGCACATGGTTTATATATAGCATATTGTATTATACTATCAAATTTTCAGGTGCGTAGTGATGTGATGAATAGCGTTTGAATAGCGTTTACATTTATACCTACTGTTGACAATCCGTTCCGACTATTGAATGTAACTGGTTGAAAATGGGGTAGGTGTACTTGTGTCATTATTCCACAGCCAAAACAAGGATGGCTCTTGATTCTCAAACCAATACTACTATCTATGTGGCTAAAGTAAGAGTATGATTTACACAAATGTTCCACCTGGTGTATATTAATATAGGGAATTCAGATATGACATTACTCTAATATTAAAAAAAAAGCTGACTTATACAATTATTGCTTTCATCGTCTCATAAGTTTAACTCTTATAATATGTACAGAAGAATGAAATGTATCTCCTTAAGTGTTAATCAAAAATAAAGAGAGAAACAGTCGTCAGATATTAAATTAATAAAGTTTTCGTAAAACTTATAGTAATTACTAAATTATAAGGGAAACATTTAGATTCTTTTGACTTTCTGCCTCGTTAAAAACTCGCAATCTCATTTAAAGAAAATAGTTAAGATAATATAGCCCGTTCTCTAAATGATGCCATGTACATATTCATGTGTACTACGAGCTTTCTTAGGGTGGCCACATCACGTGTTGATCGGAAACAGAGAACGTCTAGAAACAGTCTAGTCACACTTTTAGGATATAGAAAACATTTAAAAATCATTACTTCATGAATAATAGACTCAGAGAGAGAGAGAGAGAGAGAGAGAGAGAGAGAGAGAGAGAGAGAGAGAGAGAGAGAGAGAGAGAGAGAGAGAGAGAGAGAGAGAGAGAGAGAGAGAGCGGAGGAATGGAGAGAGAGGTAGAGACAGGATCCTATCACTCAAGGCAATAAGGTAAGGGGACCACAAATTCCGCTGGTTATATCCAACCCACCTTTACAATTAGACATTTTACTTTGTTGTTGACCTACTTGAAGGAAAAAGTAAGTAGTGGAACTAAGGCATCCTAGCCAAGAATTAGATATTTGGATTTTAGGGGGAAGGCAGGTATTGACATTTCCTGAATTCCTAAAAAGTATAAATAAATAGCACAGACAGCTCTCAATCTCAAAATCATAAATATACTGTGCTTAATATCTTAGTAAGAAATTGTTTAAACATGTAAGATGGAAGACTCTCGTGTATTCTAAACCACTTTTACATAAAACATGCGTCCTCATTATTCATGTTTTCAAAACTAACTACAGTATTTATGATAAATATTATACATTTAATATATTTGCACGAATAATAAAATGCATATATGAACATTGTTGTCAATAGCCTGTAAGTACTTCTTAATACTCGCTCTATTTTGTAAGAAATTGCAGGAGGTAGGCAGGAAAGTACTGTAGCAAAACTGTAAAACTCATTAAAATACATGATTTATGTCAGATAAATGTTGCATATTCACATTTTCAAAGTACGTCCTCTGATAAACATGTTTGAAAGTTTTGTTATTTTCTTCTTTGTTTTTCTTTCCGTCGTTATCATAGCTAAACTTTAATAGTAGTAATAATAAATAATAATAATAATAATAATAATAATAATAATAATAATAATAATAATAATAATAATAATAATAATAATAATAATAATAATAATAATAATAATAATAATAATAATAATAATAATAATAATAATAATAATAATAATAATAATAATAATAATAATAATAATAATAATAATAATAATAATAATAATAATAATAATAATAATAATAATAATAATAATAATAATAATAATAATAATAATAATAATAATAATAATAATAATAATAATAATAATAATAATAATAATAATAATAATAATAATAATAATAATAATAATAATAATAATAATAATAATAATAATAATAATAATAATAATAATAATTAATAATAATTTCACACGTGCTGCTGGTTTACAGAAATAGTACCCGTTCTCTTATATTCTCTGGGTCTGCAGACTTGCTCACGAGACCTGTTCCCTTGTCCGTAATTGAGCTGATATCGCAGTCTAAACTTGTTCGGTACTGACCTTGATCACTAGCCACAGATGTAATTTTCTCAGTTTTTCCTTATTACTGACGTCCCAGGGCTTTCCCCTAGAAACCTGTTGGACACGCAAGAATGCTTACAAACCCGTGTCCGTACATGTGATTTATAAACACGTTTGTGTTATGCAAACACGTGCAACCCAGATATAATGAGATTTGAATAAGATTGTGGCGAGTTCGTTCCTCTCACACGTATGTTATTTTCTGTAGCGAAAACGTCCTCGAAGTATTACGTCATCCTTGTACCTGAAAATTATGTAAGAGTCTGCTCCAATTGACTTCTTATGTTAATGTTTGGCGACTTCTGATGAAGTTTCGTGCATGTTGTGGCGTCGAATGTTTCATATTTTAGGTTAAAGAGATCTTTACGTAAGTTTACTAAAATTTGGAGTCTAATAATGCCTTTTTACTCTAGAATATTCAGATAACTCATAGGATTTTACGTAAAAATGTTGTAAAACACAGAGAACCGGCGAAATATTCTGATCAGTATATAATATATGTATGTGCAGACATACACAAAAATATTTACCATCATTTTGAAATAGAACTGTGACTAAAATTATTATTATTTTAACGTAATGGACGAAACCTTTTACCATAGTTGTACAAGAACCATTGTATAAACAATGCTGATATATTTACTTTTACCAAGTGAGTACACCTATGGCTGTATCTTCTTTGGCTCTGCTTCCACATCGGTCTTGCGCAAGTTGGCTATCGCTCAGTACCGTGCTCTTCGATTTTCTCTGGGTGCTATGCTTTCTACACCGACGAATGCACTTTTGGTTGAGGCCTCAGAACCACCATTGGAGATCCGTCGACAGCTCCTAACCCAGCGCTTTCTATTGCGAGTTTTCTCCGTGGATGCCCACCCAGTATTGCGGACGTTGCAGTATCTTGCTGCTAATTATCTCAACGCGGATTTTCCAGCTGTACGACGATTGCCCTTACTCTTACTGGGTTTTCGGTATCTATACCACACTTTTCCCTTAATTTTGAAAAATCCCTCTCTTCCGGGGTTTCAATATCCATATGACTTACACTTCCTGAATATTTCGGTGCATTATCTTCCTGATCACATCCTTCGGAGCCCTGACGTGAACGTCGCCCTCTCCCATTTCTTGCAGATTACATGGCCAGATTTCACCACGATTTACACCGACGGTTCTAAATCTGCTGATGGAGTAGGTTATGCATACGTCTGTCCTTCTATAATGCCCTGGCTCGATACCGCCTACCTATGGAGGCTTCCAACTACACTGCGGAGGTTCTGGCCATTCGTGACGCTTTGCAATATGGGATTTCTCAGGGCTTCCCCAAACTGCTGATCTTAACCGATGCGCAGAGTGTGCTGCAGAGACTCTCATCTCCTCGTTGGACGAGAGATATGCACCGCTATCTTTACGAGATACTGACGTTGGTGAACAACGCTGCCATAGCCGGACATCAAATTCACTTCCTTTGGATCAGAGGGCATGTCGGAATTCGATACAATGAAGTCGCCGATCGCCTGGCAAAAGAGGGAGTCACCCAAGGCACCTTTCAAGGCCTCCAACTGCCCTACACGGATTTCTTCCCGGTCCTTCATCGTGACGCCTATTGTCGCTGGAATGACACCTGGATTCGTTCGCAGTCCATCAAAGGCAAACACTGCGCCGCCGTTCAGACGCATCTATCCACGACCCCTTGGTTCTCCAGCTTCAGAATTGCACGTCGACATCTCACCTCTATCATTAGAATGCGACTTGGACATGGATGTTACCCTGCGCATCTACACCGACTACGTCTCATCGATTCCCCTGTATGTCCTGATGACCCAGGTGAAACCGCGGACCTCCTGTTCAGTTGCTCTCGCTACCGAGCCCACCGTTCTACCTTCCTCCGCCGCCTACTTCAGCAGTCTGTTCCTTTTCCCGCTAGCGTCAACCATATTACAGTTATGCCACAAACCTGTATTCCAAGCTCTTCTGCAATTTCTTAAAGAAAGTGATCTACAGATCTAGTCTCCTCCCATCCTCTTAATTTTCCTTACATTATTTTTCTTATTTTTCCCTACGATGGCCATATGGGATTTTACCGAAGGCAAAAAAAAAGTGAGTACACCTGTGTATGTGTGGGAGGAGTATGAATCTATATGCTTAACATGTACTAATCAGTGAAGTGATCTGTCCACCGCTATTTTATTTTTTATTCAGGTAATAGGTAAAATAATATTGATTCAAATAGATGAAAGTACAAGGGTACCTTTACGAAAATCATGTTTATATGTTTGATTGCGACATCCAGAATAAATTATTCTTATAAAAAGAAGTAATGAAATGCAAAAACTATTATATGTTTCAAAAGATATGATGTTTGTCCTTGAACGCTACTAGTTGAACAACCAATCGGAATCTTGTAAGTGGTGTGTGACGAGCGGCAACTGAATCCATCTCTAATACATAATACTATTTGCGCTAAGACAATAATTCAGATTTTGCAAAAAGTGAGCCATGAGCAGGGAAAGAGCAATGCATCTAACATAATCGTAAAACCCCTATATTTTTAGCTCAAATAGTTTTCCTTGTACAAATAAATAAAATAACGATATATTATAGTAATGCATCGCGACGTAAGCACCGTCATGAACATCGTTATTGTTTGGCATGTGTGCACAATTACTCAGAATTGAAATGAAATCGTTTGACGTGATAAACGTACTTTGAATAAGCCAAGGTGGTTTTTTAAAATTATGTTTGCTTATGAATGGCCCGTAATCTCTATTTACTCTAGAGAGTACTATTCAGTTGTTCCGTTTAAAAACCAGGGAAAAATGTATCAGCTGGATCAACTTGCAGTTGAAATGAGACACGAGGTAATCCGCCTTCCTCATTACCACTGTCAGTACAATCCAATTGAGTTAACCTGGGCTAAATTATGTTGCAAACAGACACAATGAAGTAGCACGTGACGAATTTCGGAGCCTATCATCATAAATGTACAATGTTTGGACGATGGTGACAGTGACAATGAAAAATTGTCTTCACAGCTATATGGATGCGCCACTGGCAGTTCAATTGGCTTAGAAATACAGGTAATTCATAAACTATAATTACAATTAGAGCATTTAAAACATGCCTAATATCTATGTTGCAATTGGGATTTCAACAACTGCAGTATTATAAAAGTATGGAAAATTCAGTTTGAGTTCCCTTACGTTTAGCAACAAGGAGACTCGCATGGTCAAGGATAGTGAGTGAGAGAGAGAGAGAGAGGTAAATATGAAAAGAATGGGGCTAACAGGTGGCAACGCTGAGCAAGATAACATATCTGTTTCGAGGTGGTCCACAACTCTTCTCATTTGAAACAATTAATAATCAAACCAAGCCGAATTATTAAACTATAGGTATGCACGGGTATTGCCATTGATGTGACTTGAAACAAAATCTGTTAACAATAGAGTAGCACACAAATTTTATCGCTCTAATGCAATAAAGTACAACTTTTGATATGTGGGTCTTGTGTTAAAAGTTCTACGTTTATTTTTAGCTGCCTCAGAGAGTATTTAGTATTTGAATACGAAGATATTGCAGTCATAAAAGAACATAATTACGAAGAAAGATTTCACTTTCCATTGAATTGGAAATAGTTATAATTACTCTATACAAACTACATAAAAATAAAATATAATATATTGTCACCCGAACATCGGAATTCCCGATAGAACCAGCTGGCAGGTAGGGCCAGACGGGAAGCATTCAGTCCACGCCTAACCATTTATCTCGTGTCACTAACTGAGGGGATGGTTAGAAGAGCGGCATGAGCCCTGTGCCCTCTCTTTTCCCTCCCCCTGACGTCTGGAACCTTCGGGATGGTTTTCCGAACCACGAAGCTTCCAGAATCAGCGATCTTCCTATATAAGGCTGCAGTGGATGAGTCAGTCCAGTTCTTGGCAAGCAGCCGTGAGGAGCGCCATGCTAGTGAACGGACTGGAAGACTATGTACGTGTATCAGAGGAGTTGTACGTAATTGTGAGTGTGGAGTGGACCTGTGACAGACGAACTGGCGAAGTGTAATTGTGTGCGCTACGTAATTCTGTGTAACCGGCAAGTGTTCCAACTGTAATTCGGTGGAAATAAAGAACATTTTGAGTTTGTGCAATTGGACTTTTAATTTCACGAAGCCACAAAGTCACAATATAGATAGTTGGAATTTAACAAATAAGAAACAAGACACGCAGCAAAACAAAAGAGTATCGAAGCTGCTTACAACGCTATATTTCATTGTAAAGTAGTTTTGCTTTATTTCCTTTGTGCTTATATTGGAATAGGTTTCGCTAGAGGGTTATTATAAATAATTACATAAAAGTAAACTAGTTTACATTAAATATCAGTAAACCAATATGCAGCGATCAACAATACTATCTTTCCATTTCATTTTCATAGACGTTAAAATGGAACTAAATCTTCAAATTTACCAGCTTCTACTGTATTTGTTATATATGTTACGAATTTCTGTACTATTAGTAAACAATGTAGCCTTTATGTTAATTTATACTTATGGGATAAAGATATGACATAAAAGTTTAATAAGTCACATGCAGCTCTTACTTAAAATCACTTGACCATTCCTACCAAGATCGTTTCACCACCGGAGGGTAGTTATAGTCTATGTAGCATTTCCAGAACTTGAAAGATTTTAGGGGGAAGTTAAAGAAGTCAGACATAACATTAGCTGTCACATTCTTTTGTGTTAATATCAGGAGATCTTTCATCCGTTATTCGGAATGGCCGGGTCTACATTAAATTATAAGCGGTAATGGAGAGGATTAACCACACACATTTTCTACTTTATTCTACAATAATTTCATTAAGAGAGAAGGAAGATAATTAAAATTAATTCACAACGCTCACAGTTCACTGACAATTTCGTTATAATTCGTAGGCTGAAGTCTATGTAGTGGTGCATTCTAATAGTTATTAAAGGACAGAACGCTCAAATATTTTTCAATTTGAAACACGAGGCGTATGCAATCTCGGAATGTTGTCATATGGTGTAAGGAAACCCCACGGTTTTACGAAGAGCTGAAGAGAAACCCATCACACGTGATGGAGTAGGTTGGATTGAATGCAACACACATTTTTGTGTCTTTTTGCTTTGAAGGCAAAGTTAATGGTCATTCTTATCAGAAGATGCTTGAATGGTGGTTGTCACAACTGCAAGAAAATGGTATCGAAGACACTATTGTTTTACAGCAGGATGGAGCATCACTGCACGTGCGCAAATATCTGAATTACACCTTTCCTGGCCAGTGGATTGTAAGGGGTTCTGCAGCTTCATCGAATCCTTTTCCCTGGCCTCCAAGATGTCCCAATCTGATGACACCAGGCATTGCTCTCTGGGATTTTATTAAGGAACAAGTAAGAAACATCGAATCACACAACACAGGAATTATGAGTAGCTGTGGAACTGCCTTCATCCTCATGACTCCAGAGTATCTCCGCAAAACATCTGTGAGAACATGGCACAGAACTCAGCTATGTTATAACATGGTTGTTACTCATAACGATGATTATTACTCTTAAGACTTCAAGGCAACTGTGTATAGCAAACATTCAACCACATCTTAACATAATGTTGAAAATAAAGGGGACAGGGTACACTCACTTCAAGCCTAATTTGTACTATAATTTCTTGACTTAATTATTTATTTCTTCCGGTCAATAATTACGGTATCACAATTAAAACCTTTTAAAATGGTGATATATGTGTCCCATGTCCTCTTTCCAACCTTACAACTTTCCTAGGTGTATAGTTTGAAGGTGTGAAAATATTTCATAGGTCAGACATTACTTTAGGGTTAGGAACTCAAAGGATACCAACAAGTATGCGAAGCCACGTCCTATGGCCACTTCACTCTTAGAAAAGTGGATTGTGTAAGTCATATACAAAACAGAAAATTGAAAGGCAAGCTGGCCGATGATAAATGCCTGGTGAACATGGTCTCCTAACGTATAAAAACAAGTAGGCAGCACAATTGTTTTGGACATGCCAAAAAGTAGAACTGAAACAATTTGAATGCACTTTTCCATTAGTCACCTGAAAATGAAAATCCACGCTATCGACTCTACCCACCTAGAAGCAACTCAGATGTGCTTGTCAAAGCATTGTAGTTGAAGTTAAAGTCTACGCTCATGAGTATCCACTGTCATGTGATGTCATGGAGGCTTTGAAGCTTATATATATAAAGATACTGTTAGTAACTATGGGATTAAACCTCTTTAAAACCCTAAAGTATTTTCTGAATGGTGCATTATAAGGCTATATAAAGAACACTTAACTTAAGAGGAGCATGTGAAGCAATATGATTCAAATATTAGCATTTTATCTGTTTTTTCCCTAAGAGATCATGTGTTGGTTCCCCTTTAAGTAGAAGTTTTAAAAATCATACTTTTCCCTGTGAGGAAGCAAATTTACTGCTTTATCTGTACGGAGGGACGTCTACTCCAGAGGTGCGTTCAAGTTATAACACCTCCTACTTTTTTCAGGACTGCGACCAGATAGGAACTTCTGTTTTTTTAATACACGTGGACTGTTTGTGAATGCGTCACAGACCATCACTACATGCCTCACTCAACTGGCGATGAATTTCAATAAGTGTCACACCACGAAAATGGAGAAAAAGAATGATTACACGCTGTTCTTGGCCTTAAAAGTCACCATTTTAAGTGCCAAAAACAGTCCTAACTCTCGTCTCTGCCACTAAAGTTCTATGCACTGTACAGTGCTGCCATCTCTGTAACGCATTCACAAAGAGTTCATGTGTATTTTTAAAAAACAGAAGTTCCGATCTGGTCCCAGTCCTGAAAAAAATAGGAGGTGTTATAACTTGGACGCACCTCGTAATGGATACAATCCTGTAGGAGTTTGACAGAAGTTTTAGTTGAGCACATATAACGAAGAAGTTGCAGACACGGCCGTGGTTTATACTGACAAAATTGACTGCATAGAGGCACATATATCTATGACACTCATTAAATTATGCAAATTGTCAAAATTGTAGGCTGGGTCATTTGGTATGTATTGATGGAGAGACGTATGCTTCCGAAACATCGATGTCTACCTATATTCATCAACACATCTGGCTTGAAACCCGAGAACATAAAAATTACGCTCGTCGCCAGGAAAGCTTCAGATTTTATTAAACTGAATTTTGTTTTAAAATTGAGTTGAATTATTATTTTGAGATAATGTATGGATGAATAATTTGTTTAGTGAATAGGGAAGTGTATACTGATACAAAATTATATGTACGAGTACTTAGTAAACACAGATGGCGTAGACGTTTGATTCCAGCGGTACTCGTATTTGTAGTGGACAAAGCGGGGATTGGGCGGGATCTCTTAACGTACTCCTCTTTACCCCGCTATTTATTCTAACACGCTCCATCGTCATATTTCCTTCTATCCACTTCGCCCTCATTTCTTATTACCTCCCTCATTCTCATCCTTCGGCCTGACTAGCCATCCTGTGATCCAGAGTATTTCTGCTTCTAGACAGACATCTGAGCCCAACGGCCCAATTATAAGTCCTGAGTGGTGCAAGTCCTCCCTATGAGGACGGTAAACAGTGATAGACGTAAATATAGAAGTGCCTGCTCGTTTATATTCCAAATTAAGAGAGGTTAAACTATCACGAGGCTTTGAGCAAAATACCCTGTAATAGTCCAACTCGTTAGAACACTATAATGTTTCATGCTCTTCAGAATTTCCTTGTTGTCTGGTAGTTATTGTTATTTTTAATGTACTGAAGAATATGGTAGCTAATGATGCCTGAAGTAAATTTTATTTCAAAGTAAAAAGTGGAATGCCAGATCTTTTAAACATTATTTATATTCGTGGCTAATATATGTACATGGTTCGAGTACAATATGCTTGTGGTTATTAGGAAGCGTTGGAGATTTTGGCACTTAAAAGCATAGTAACCTACTGTCTTTCTAGAAGCCTCCAGGAGAAAAGAATGAAGCGAAGGATACAAAGGTCAACTAGATTTGGGGTGGCAGGCTCGGATACATGCGGTATATCTGACAGCTTCACACGGAACAGTGGTTTCTCTGGGAGCACAAACATCACATGGCACATGCTTTGCCCGTTATCCTTGCCCGATCTAGAATGATAAAAAAATTAAATAACAGGAAAAGTGAGACAGGAAACACACGGCATTCATCTAGCAACCAAGAAAACCGTGAAAATCCCCAAGGTTAGAGTTACCAGCCTAATGAGAATCAAAGAGGAGTGTTGTCGAATACAAGCTTCACACTTCATATTCTCTTAGATTCATCTCGTTGATGCGGTTCTTACATGCATGCTGATGCTAAATCTAAGAATTTAAAACTTCATCATAAGTAAACATCACTTTATAAAACTGAGAGAGAACTACTTATCTTTCAGACGCAGCAGTTACGAACTTGGTGGTGTGACCAGCTACGGTACCACGTTCCAGGGCTGGGGAAGTGGTAGCGGCGGCGATGTGAGCACCTTCAGGAGATTATTACCACAAGTATGTCTATCATTCTACATCTATCCTCTTAAATGAGAGTGTATAGATGACGATTATTATTATTATTATTATTATTATTATTATTATTATTATTATTATTATTATTATTATTATTATTATTATTATTATTATTATTATTATTATTATTATTATTATTATTATTATTATTATTATTATTATTATTATTATTATTATTATTATTATTATTATTATTATTATTATTATTATTATTATTATTATTATTATTATTATTATTATTATTATTATTATTATTATTATTATTATTATTATTATTATTATTATTATTATTATTATTATTATTATTATTATTATTATTATTATTATTATTATTATTATTATTATTATTATTATTATTATTATTATTATTATTATTATTATTATTATTATTATTATTATTATTATTATTATTATTATTATTATTATTATTATTATTATTATTATTATTATTATTATTATTATTATTATTATTATTATTATTACTATTATTATTACTATTATTACTATTATTATTACTATTATTACTATTATTATTACTATTATTACTATTATTATTACTATTATTATTACTATTATTACTATTATTATTACTATTATTACTATTATTATTACTATTATTACTATTATTATTACTATTATTACTATTATTATTACTATTATTACTATTATTATTACTATTATTACTATTATTATTACTATTATTACTATTATTATTACTATTATTACTATTATTATTACTATTATTACTATTATTATTACTATTATTACTATTATTATTACTATTATTACTATTATTATTACTATTAT